>OZ029929.1:15274498-15389498 GCA_964023275.1 Norana najaformis
CTTAATTATTAGAGTTAAAATTAAATGTTGATTCCGCTTGAAGCAGCTCTTCTAGTTTACTGCAGTCGTCTCTTTCTCAATTATTTTTCTTCCTTCCTCTTCTCTTCCTCTAAAAAATTCTGCCTCCTATTTTTTTACCGCAGTAAAAATAGTAACGGTTTCTTACTTACTTACACGCCTCTAGAGAAAAGCTCCTCAGAAGTGTAAAGGTAATGGTAATACACTTATCTCTGTGGAAACTATTAGGAGCGTAAAGGTAAAGTTAATACACGTCTCTATAAAAACCCAGGAGCGTAAAAGGTTAAGGTAATAAACTAGGAGCGTAATGGTAAAGGTAATACACTTGTCTCTGTAGAAACTCCCGGCAGCGTAAAGATAAAGGTAATTAACTAGGAGCGTAAAGGTAAAGGTACTACACTTGTCTCTGTGGAAACTATTAGGAGCGTAAAGGTAAAGTTAATACACATCTCTATAAAAACCCAGGAGCGTAAAAGGTTAAGGTAATAAACTAGGAGCGTAAAGGTAAAGGTAATACACTTGTCTCTGTAGAAACTCCCGGCAGCGTAAAGATAAAGGTAATTAACTAGGAGCGTAAAGGTAAAGATAATACACATGTCTCTATAAAAACTCCACAGAAGCGTAGAGGTAAAGGTAATACACATGTCTCTGTAGAAACGCATCAGGAGCGTAAAGTCAAATACAACACATTGTTTAAACGTCTCTAGAACCGTTACTCAGCAGCGTAAACTTAGGCAGCGTAAACAGTGTAACACATTGTTTACACGTCGCTGTATAGACTCCTCAGAAGCGTAAAGCTAAATATAGTATATTGTTTACAAGTTTCTTAGAGAGACTTCTCGCAAGCGTGATGCCGCGTGATCCAAGAATCGTACGAACTGAGTCGCATCACACAACCGCGGTTATCAGTTGGCGTGAAGTCTATTTTTAATTACTTTCAAAGCTACATTGGTCCCGAAAGGATGATGGCCTGAGTGGGTGCCAGATGGTGTGGTACGCCGCGAATGGTGGTCACCCGTCCAAAGTGTACTAACTCACGTGCTTCGCCGATGTTGTATCAACAAGACGAAGAGGCCACCCGCAACGCAATGCCTTCTGCTCCTCCGCTTTTTCTCCTAGAGCATCAGCTTCCTCCCCAATCCATCCACCCCCGCCTCATTCGTCTCTTCTTGTCTTTCAACTCGTTCTTCCTCTATCTCTCTTCCTACTCGTCCGATAACATCAGATTCCTCCTTCTCCTCCTTGACATCCTCCTTTTTCTTCTTTCTCCTCCTCCTCCCCTCCTCCTCCAACCCCTCCTTTCCTCCTCCTCCTCCTTCTCCTCCTCCAACTCCTGCTTTTCCTCAGCCTCCTCCTTCTTTTCCTCCAACGCGTCCTTTTCCTCCGCCTTCTCTTCCTCCTCCTCCTCCTCCTCCTCCTGCAACTCCTGCTTTCCCTCAGTCTCCTGCTTTTTTGCTCCTCCTCCTCCTCATCTTGCTCCTCCTCCTCCTCCTCCTCCTCCAACACGTCCTTTTCCTCCGCCTTCTCTTCCTCCTCCTCCTCCTACTCCTCCTCCAACTCCTGCTTTCCCTCAGCCTCCTCCTTTTTTCCTTCTCCTCTTCCTCCTCCTCCTCCTCCTCCTCCTCATCCAACTCCTGCTTTTCCTCAGCCTCCTCCTTTTTCCTCCTCCTCCTTCCCCTCCTTCTCCTCCAACTCCTCCTGCTTTCCCTCCTCCTCCTCCTCCTCCTCCTCCTCATCCTCTTCTTCCTCCTCTTCCTTCTCTTTACTTTGGGCCTTTCATCCTCCCATTCCTCCTAAGACAACGAAATAAACACACTTAGCGCTTACTAGTTTGATCTGCTTTCTTTCAGCTCCAATTTCCTCAAACCTCTTCTCGTCCCTCCCTTCCTCCTTTCCTCCGTTCTTTCATCCATCCATCCATCCATCCTTTCCTCCGACCTTCCATCCATCCATCCATCGTTTCCTCCACCTTTCCATCCATCTATCCCTCTTTTCCTTCGTCCTTCCTTCCATCCATCCCTTCTTTCCTCCATCCTTCCATCCATCCATCCTTATTCATCCGTCCTTCCATCCATCCATCCAGCCTTTCCTCCATCCATCCATTTTTTCATCCATCTTATCCATCCATCCACCCTTTCCTCCATCCTTCCATCCATCCATCCCTTCTTTCCTCCATCTTTCCATCCATCCATCCTTCTTTCTCCGTCCTTCCATCCACCCATCCATTCCTCCCTCCCTCCCTCCCGCCCTACCTCCTCCCTTCCTCCATCCCTCCCTCCTCCCTATCTCCTCCCTTCCCTGCCTCCCTCCCTTTTCCGTACCTCCCTCCCTCCCTTTCTTCCTCCCACCTTCTCACTCCCTCTCTCTCTCTCTCTCTCTCTCTCTCTCTCTCTCTCTCTCTCTCTCTCTCTCTCTCTCTCTCTCTCTCTCTCTCTCTCTCTCTCTCTCTCTCTCTCACTGACTGACCTAAGTAGACTTCTTTCAACAATTACATCAGCCGTAGCCTCTAATTAGAGCGGCGAGTGTGACTTTCTGCAGTAAAGCAACCTCTGACATCATTATCCCAGACATCCAGCGCTTGTTAGCGCTCAGTTTATCCGATTTGCCCAGACCGCGTTTGTTTCATGTTGCCGCCGCTAATTCCCCAGTCCTCAGCACGGTTCGCACGAAAACGCACCCAGTTAACCAGGCCAACTTATAAAGCGCAATCATGTCGCGTCGTCGTTGTCGTCGTCGTTGTCGTCGTCGTTGCCAGGTGACGAAAATTCAAGTCCAAAGTTCTCGTCAACAGACGTCGCAAAGGCAGGCGCAGTCTGCTATTTACCTCGGACAAGGTACAATCGCAACAGGTGGGGTAAGATTTGCGATTTATACTGGAACTGAATCCATGATATGCAGACATTATTCCCAGGGCATATATTCCCAATCAGTTTTTCTCGCAACGGATTATGATTTTGATTGCGATTTTGACTTGAAGCGACCATCGATTGATGCCTTGGGCATTATGATAACGGCGCTATAGAAGTCTTTAGATTAGATTAGACATACGGGCGCTTATATATTTAGCGCCGATATCATATATATATGTATATATATTATATAGATATATGTATATATATCATATAGATATATGTATATATATATCATATAGATATATGTATATATATATCTATATATATGTATATATACACACATATGTATACATATGGTGATGACGATGATGAATGTATAGCTCCGTTATCACACACACACATATATATATATATATATATATATATATATATATATATATATATATATATATATATATATATATATATATATATATATATATATATATATATATATATATATATAAACAACCATATGCCGAATCTAAAATAGACTTCTATAGCGCCGTTATCATAATGCCCAAGGCATCAAACGATGGTATTTGTCATCGCTATATAAATATATATATATATAAGCGAGAGTATGTCTAATCAAATTTAAAAACATATATATATACACAGATATATCGTTTCTGACTGGGTGTAGTGCGCCGGTTGTCAATTCCAGATCTTGCCTTTTCTTCCTCTGCCATTGTCCGCCAGGGCGTCGTCGTCGTCGCTAGAGGGCCGGTATCAATGCCCTCTGGTGATGGCTGGCGCAATATGAATAAATATGGCGGAGGGACGGTGGAGGGAGTGGCGTAGATCCATTATTACTATGCGTTAACGAACGCGTGGTAGGTTGGCTGTGAAGAAGACAGAAGCAAAAAACTCCAGAGGGGGAATGACAACAGAAATAGACGCAAAGGCAAAAGTAATAACAACAACAACAACAATAACAACGAAGACGCCGACAACAACAACGACACTGACAATTCCGAAAACGATGATATGATGACGATGATGATGGTGGGGTGGTGATGATGATGATTATTATTTTTATTATTATTAGTAGTAGTAATATAAATAATAATAATAATATTATTATTATTATTATTAGTAGTAGTAGTAGTAGTAGTAATAGTAGTAGTAGTAGTAGTAGTAATAGTAGTAGTAGTAGTGGTAGTAGTAGTAGTGGTAGGTATGGAAGTAGTAGTAGTAGTAGTAGTAGTAGTAGTAGTAGTAGTAGTAGTAGTAGTGGTAGTGGCAGTAGTAGTAGTAGTAGTGGTAGTAGTAGTAGTAGTAGTAGTAGTAGTAGTAGTAGTAGTAGTAGTATACATACCACTACGTGACTATTGGATCGTAAGGGTGGCGCTGATTTTCCTGCCTTTCGGAGTTTGAGCTCTGAACGACTCGCAGGGTACAAAGCAAGGGACCAGTGCATCACAGGGCTTGCCGTTTACTTCCCAGCTTATGTAAGTTAAAGTATCCCACCAAATTACCCTGCTTCATGACAGAGAAGTGTGCGTGAACAGCTTGCCAAGGGTTGTAGCACGGAGTCCGCTAAGCAGGCACGAACCCGCAACCGTTGATTGCAGAACGAGAGCGCTATCGATTAGACCAACGTGTGGCACGGATTTCCGTCGCCAACGATGACCGTATATCTAGCCCTAAGCGTGGTGCCGGAAGTCGAAGGATTATTCGGGCTGAGGCGCTTACATATACACGACCACAGCATCTCTGTGGAATGGACTTCCGCCATCGTTTCGTAAATCCGCCACTGACTTGTTTGGAGGTAGTGCCAGTCCAAGCCTGGATAAAGGAGGAGGGCGACGTCAACTATCTTTGATGCAATAAGCTGTCGTTAAACTGAGGAACTACTACTCCTATCGTTTCGTGCAAGGGTCACTGTTGATGATAGAGCTCAGTCAGCTCGTTGCTTAAAGACGTTCTTATTTCCCCGGGGTTCTCTTGCTGGAAGCGCCTCTGAGTAGCTTGTTCTGCAAGTAGCGCTATATAAGTTGTCAAATACAATTACAGCAGGACACAATTTCTAACGTCGGAACTCGTTTACTGACCCCGACAGAATGGAGGTCCGAGTTGGCGCGGTTTTCAACAGACGGTCACCAGCCCAAGCACAAACCGGGCTGCGCGCTACATCGAAATACGGAACACTATTTCTTACCGCGCAAGGTGACCTGATTAATCCGCCATGAAAGTTCGGCGTTAGCCGGCCTACTTTTTCTGCCATAAGCTTCTTAGACGCCGGCCACATGAGTTCCGTGTCCTTATTTCCTTAAGCGCTTAAAAATAATGCTCTTCTTTGTTCTGTCAAGCCCCAGCGCCTGTTATGAGTCCCCCTGAAGTGGGGCGCTATACAAATTCGTGATCACAGTTAAAATTGCAATCAACAAAGTAAGCGTGCGTCCGCATCGTCACGTTCGGAATTCCATCGGAAGATCTCTGTCACACGGGCGCGTTACCGAAGTAACTATCCGCTGTGTACATTCCACGGTAACGTCGGCAGACGTTTCGACGGAGTCATTTATGCGGCGCCAGAAATCCACAATGTAAATAAGTAAGTAATGCGTTTGTTAACACACCCTTTGCCCATCGACTGAGCGAGGAATCTGTCCCAAAACATCACCCACCGTAGCTGCCACACGCTGTCTCTCTGCTTGACTCTTCGATCTTGACCTGGAACCGAACCCTTTCTGCCTATCGTCTTTGTTTTGACTGAGCGCCTGTGAATAAGCTGGTTCCCGCGACAGAGCTCTCGTTGGGCGCTGTAGAAATCTCATGGATCTTGACCTAGAACCAATCCCTTCCTGCCTACCGAGTTTGTTTTGACTGAGCGCATGTGAATAAGCTGGTCCCTTGACGCGACTTTCGTTGGGCGCTGTAGAAATCTCGAGATTACGATTAAAAACCGTAGCTGCCACGCTGTCTCTCTGCCTGACTTGGATCTTGACCTGGAACCCAGCTCTTCCTGTCTGTCGATTTCGTCTTGACTGAGCGCCTGTGAATAAGCTGGTCCCCGTGACATGGCCTTCTTTGGACGCTGTAGGAATCTTGGGATTACGATTACGATACCGTAGCTGCCACGCTGTCTCTCTGCCTGACTTGGATCTTGACCTGGAACCCAGCTCTTCCTGTCTGTCGATTTCGTCTTGACTGAGCGCCTGTGTATAAGCTGGTCCTCGTGACGTGGCTTTCGTTGGGCGCTGTAGAAATCTCGAGATTACGATTACGACGTCATGTATTAACGAATTTATTTTTACAACGCGTGTCGTCGTTTTCTTCTCGGATGAGTGATCTGCTGTATCGCTCGCTGTCCCGCAATTGGGCCGTTTCGTCGCCCAACCGATGGACATATGGCGTGTTAACGAATGCATTACTTACTTACTTACTTACTGATTCCGCGTTCGCCCAGCGCTCTCCACTGGGCCGCAAATCTCCATCGCCGAAACAAATTCGATGAAAAGAATCAACCTGATTCGTAACCTGGTTGTCTGTCTGCCTCTCTGCCTGTCTGTATGTCTGCCTATCTGTTTGTCTGTCTGTCTCTGCCTATATGACTGTCTGTCTGCCTATCTGTCTCTGCCTGTCTGTCTGCCTATCTGTCTGTCTGTTTGTCTATCTGTCTGTATGTCTGCCTATCTGTTTGTTTGTCTGTCTGTCTGTCTCTGCCTATATGACTGTCTGTCTGCCTATCTGTCTGTCGTTTCGTCTGCCTGCCTATCTGTCTGTCTGTCTCTTCATCTGCCTGCCTATCTGTTTGTCTCTGTCTCTTCGTCTGCCTGTTTATCTGTCTGTCTGTCTCTTCGTCTGCCTGCCTATCTGTCTCTCTGTCTGTCTGATCGTATTTCTGCTTGTCTTGTCTGCTTATCTGCCTCTTTCGGATAGACCTTCTGCCTGTATGTGTGTTTGTTTGCCTGTCTGTCTGCCTGACTTCTCTCGCCTGTCATTCTGCATATCTGTCTCTCTGTCTGTCTGTCTGTCTGTATGTTTGCCTATCTTTTGTTTTGTCGACCTTCCTGTTTCTTGCTTTCTGCGTGTCTGCCTGTTTTGCCTACTTGTATCTCTATCTGCCTGTCAGCTTTCCTGCCTGTCATTCTGCATATCTGTCTCTGTCGGCCTCCCTGGATGCTTGTGTGTTTGCCTATTTGTCTTTTTGCCTGCCTTCCTGCCTGTCTTGCTGTCTCCGTGTCTGCCTGTTTGCTTACTTGTCTGCCTACCTGCCTATGATTCTGCATATCTGTCTCTCTGCCTGTATGTTTGCCTATCTGTCTGTCTGTCCTGTCCGTCTGTCCTTTTGCATGCCCTTCGGTCTCTCTGCCTGCGCACTCGCTGCCTCTCCCATCAACCCATTCCATTAAACTCGGTTCTTCAATGGTTCCTGCTGGAAACGTTTCCCCTTTTTCATTACCCCACGTTCCTTACGCTTCCGTGCCCCTTTCGACCCGTCGCCTTTCCAACCAATTATAGGCGCTTCGAAACCTCCATTCTTCCCGTCTCCATCACTTCGCCCTTGTTCGTCTCGGGCGCCTTCAACAAATTAAAAGATTAATTATAGACCCCTCAAGGATGATGCCACGTTTTCTGATAGGTTGCTCGCTAACGGAGCTGATATCGGCCTCTGATTTCTCCATGTCTGTCTGTCTGTGCTTGTCTGCCTGTCTGTGCTTGTCTGTCTGTCTGTCTGTGCTTGTCTTTCTGCCTGTCTGTCTGTCTGTCTGCGTGTCTCTCAGCTTCTCTGTGTTCCTTCTGTCCGTCAGTCTGGCCGTCCATCTCTCTCTTTCCCTATGCCCGTCTGTCTGTTTGTATGTCTCCATGTCCGTCTGTCTATCCGTCTGTCGGTCGGTCCATCTGTCATCCGTCTGTCTGTCTGTCTGCCCGTCTGTCTCTCCGTCTGTCTGTCCATCTGCTTCTTTTAATGGCGAGAGGCATCCCATTGGACACGCTGTTTAGGGTCATCGGGTCAAGTAAACAAGGTGGGAAGAAGAAGAAAAACAAGAAGCAGCAAAGCAAGAATGAAGAAACGAAGGATCATAAAAAGAAAGAAACGGGAGAAAGGAAAATCCAAGGCAGCGGAAAGAAAAGACGTGAAAAGAAAGAGAAATGAAGAGGATGAGAAACATTAGGGGGGAAGGGGGCAAACGAAAAAGCCAAGATTCTGCAATTGGTTCTGACCTCTCCAACTCCTCCGAGGGCTAACCCTCAAATCTGACTATTTCTTAACACTAACCCTACTCTTACCCTAAAGCCAACCTTAGCCCTACACCTCATTAACCCTAATCTAACCTTTACATTTACTCTTCTAACTCTAAACCTAACTCTAACCCTAGCCACTACTCTTACCCTAACTCTAAAGTCAACCGTAGCCCTAACTCTAAATTCAACCTAAATCTAACCCTAACACTAACTCTAACTCAACCTTAACTCACAGTTTCTCTAAACTTCTAAACCTTCAGCTGTAGCCAACAATACGAAACACCGATTCATCGCATCCCACCCAGTGCGATTTGCCTGTCCGCCGCTGATGCCGGCAGCAGCGCCTCCTGGCGGTTGCAAGACTCTCGTCAAGAGTATTCCGTCGTAAATCTCACGGCAGACGGCGCTAGCATCGTCCACAGATGGCAACAACAGCGTCTAAAAGGAACAGGAACAAGACGACGACGAAGCGGACGAAGAACGCCAGCGAAGAGTCCAGATAAAGACCGTATCCGTCGGAATCGCCAGGATTCCGCTACGAGAAAAGAATACGGAAGAAGAGCGGAAACGAGAAAGGTAATCCGTTTCGCACGTTCAGAAGTCGTGGGTTCGAATCCCGCCTTTGCGCAGTGTTCTAAGCAGTGTAACAGCCGAATTTTCCGCAGTTGGGCCACCCACCTGGAGCGGCCTCCCTTTTGATCTGGGTGTCCTTCCTGCTATGGACGCCACATGTCTCTGTCGCGGCTCGGCTGGGAGCACCTGTTAGTAAACACCTTCAAGGGGCGCTATATAACTGCACTAAATGAATGAATGAATGAATGACCACCATGGAATACATAAATATAAGATGCTGTTGGTCCTTCTGATGACGATGATGATGATGATGATGATGATGATGATGATGATGATGATGATAACGATGATGATGACGGTGATGATGATGATGATGATAATAATAGTAATAATAATAATAATAATAATAATAATAATAATAATAATAATAATAATAATAATAATAATAATAACAATCTGAGAACTGTAAAAATGCTGAAGGCGTCACATACATAATCATCACACACTGCCAATGGAAATAAAATGAAATCTTAAATAGTTGTCACATCACGATCTAAGTCTGTAAGAATTTGAATAATACAAGCTATTCTAATCGTGATTCGAGTATTCGTTAGAAAACAAGCTTGCTACTCGAGTGTTCGTTTGAAAGCAAGCTTGCTACTTGAGTGTTCGTTAAAAAGCAAGCTTGCTACTCGAGTATTCGCTAGAAAACCAGATTGCTACTCGAGTATTCGTTAGAAAACAAGCTTGCTACTCGAGTATTCGTTATAAAACAAGATTGCTACTCGAGTATTTGTTAGAACTATATTTTGTTTATTTTAAAATGCAGTCTTATAATAATAGTAAATATTGTTAGTCTGTGACCACTTGTTTAAGTGTAATCAATGCTTACCACTTTCATCGCTTTCCCACCAATCCAACAGAATCTGGCGCAACAAGCAAGCTGCGCAATTGGGACGGCATAAGTGATGCCGTTAGCGAATACTCGAGTACTCGTTAAACTACTCGCTACAGGCTCGAGTAGCCAATTACTCGGATAGGGCAGCCCTAATGATGACTGCATGGAACACGGGTTTTTCTCTATTCGAAACGCACAATAGCAGAACGATAGATACGGGATGGCATTTGGGTAAATGGTACATACATACATGTATACATACATACATACATACATACATACATACATACATACATACATACATACATACAGTACATACATACATACATACAAACATGCACATATACATACACACATACATAGGTATATACATACATGTATACATACACACATACATAGGTACATACATACATGTATACATACACACATACATAGGTACATACATACATGTATACATACATAGGTACATACATACATGTATACATACATACATACATACATACATACATACATACATACATACATACATACATACATGCATACATACATACATGGTGATGGGTAAATTATATCAAAATGCACCCAAAACACTGCTAAGAATTTTTGACTGAAGACTGAAATACGAAAACAACACTTACTGGAACTCAAATCGAGTGCAAAGCATAAGCAAATATTTTTGTTCTGGAGTCTAATTGATGGCCACGATTCTGTTTGTTGTATGATGGCCTGGATGTGGCACAGTAGCATATTGGACAGAGCGCTCGGCTTGTAACGCGGGGAGTACGGGTTTGAGCCTCCTCCTCTGAGACGGTTACTGTGTAGGGACCTTGAATAAGTCTTACACTCACAATTGCTCGGCGCCATCGATTGATGCTTAGACATTAGATAGTGGCGCTTAATAAATGCAGAAATAATAGTAGTTACAATGGTTTTAAAGCGTAAGTCAAGGTCCCTTAATTGGCCGGGCTCACATTGACGTCACAATTGTCGCCATGGCATCTCGGCTGGCCTGGTTAGCTACTTTGGTTAAAGCGTACGTCAAGGTCCCTCAGTTGGCCTGACACATACTGATGCCACAATCACAATCGTCGCCATGGTATCTCAGCTGGCCTGGTTAGCTACATTGGTTAAAGCGTACGTCAAGGTCCCTTAATTGGCCGGACTCACATTGACGTCACAATCGTTGCCATGGTGTCTCAACTGGCCTGGTTAGCTACTTTGGTTAAAGCGTACGTCAACGTTCCTCTGTAGGGTAATCGATCGATCATTTATTCAGCGCCTCTAGAAGTGGTCTGTAACATAAGGTCCTGAGGTTCACTTGACCCCACTTTTGAGCCCATGAAGTTCTGCTACAACGTGGGACCCCAAAACCCCAAGTTTTGTGCGGCAAACATCTTAGTCAAGCTAATAACTTAAACACCGTATTTGACCTTTAAGCAACACATGTAAACCAATCGACAAAATGTGAGGGAGCACGCGCTTCACAATGACAGCAGGGTCTACTAAATGCGCATTAGAAGTTACTACTACTACTACTACTACCACCACTACTACTACTACTACTGCTACTACTACTACTACTAATAATAATATTATTATAATTATTATTATTATTCCTACTACTACTACTACTATTACTACCACCACCACCACCACACCTACTACTACTACTACTACTACTACTACCACTACTACTACTACTACAACAACTACTACTATTATATCGTATTAGCCTATGTTTGTTGTAAAAGTTGTCGACTTTCCATACAAACTTCGACATTCAAAAATAGTCGGCGGTTTATGACACCTCAAAAACCTCTAATTGGAAAGCTCGAAGCCCACACTTCACATTAGCTTCCGCCGGCTCAGTCACGTCTGGAGGTGTGATCCGAGGGTTGACGGGTCCGAAGCGCAGAAACGTGACAACAACAGTCCAGGCAACGATGGAGGGGGTTCTTAAACTCTATTTACCTTCCATGGTCTGCGTGGGTTGATGACATTTGGTCCAGGCCACCCAGGCTGAAGTTTAATCTCGGCATCGGTAAGCAATTGACCGCAAAACAGCATCTGCAAACAGGTTGGCGCGACCGAGGCGAATGGGCAAAATGCACCGACTGGGGTAAGAATCGACGCAGCACCTGCAAACAGGTCGGCGCGACCGAGGCGAATGGGCAAAATGCACCGAATGGGGTAAGAATCGACGCAGCACCTGCAAACAGGTTGGCGCGACCGAGGCGAATGGGAAAAATGCACCCAGTGGGGTAAGAATGTTCTATGTCTGTCTGTCTGTCTGCATGTATGTATGTGTGTGAATATTTTATAGCTCCTTTCCACAGCTTTTCAAAATTGTATGCTGGAAATGATGGCAATTATAACGACAGTGATAAGAATAATAAGGCGGCTACGATGATGATGATTTAGACGATGATGGCAACAACAATGATGAATTGACAGCTACGACAACGATCATGATGATGACGACGACGACACTGATGACAAATGTGATGATCGCTAAACTACGACTAGGTAAATTATGTACTACGACTCCAGGTGGCGCCACTAGCGTTTAGATATTAGGCGATTTCGGAATTGCGCATCGCATTTGATTCCCCATAATTTGAAAGGCCTTTGAATGATCCAATCAGACTCGGGGAATGTATATCATCATGATTAGGGCAATTTCATCCGCCATTAGCGCAATTCTAGGGGACGGGAAGGCAATTCCACCCCTTATGAAGGCAACACAAGCCGTCATTATTGGGCAGATCCAGTCTCTTCTTTTCCAGTTCTAACTGCGTTGCGCCGGATATTTTCTTAAACGATCTCGGCGATAGAAAAACACAGAAAGAGACAAACTTTAAGAAGGACACAGACAGACAGACGGATAGATAGACAGACGGATAGACAGACAGACAGACGGTAGACGAACGGACAAACAGACATATGAACATACACACATACAGCATACAGACAGACAAACACTGGCAATCAGACAGACAGTTAGACAGACAGACAGACAGGCAGGCAGACAGACAGACAGGCAGGCAGAAAGACAGACAGGCGAACAGACTGACGGAGAGAAGGACATATGTCTTTCTGTCTCTGTCTGTCTGTCAAAAAAACATTCTTGCGACATAAAAGATACTGTTCTGGTCTGTTGATTCACAGACCAATAAGAATGAAAGATTTACGACTTTCGTTTAAGTAGTTTTAGCTGTTAATGTAGCAATTATGCTTCCTAATAAAGCTGTTAGTCATGGTTTTGACGCTCAGTGGAACGCGCTATCTAATATGAGAAATTGACTTTTGCACAAAATGTCTAAATAAGCAGCTAGCTGTTACCATAGCAACTGCAGCATTAAAAAAATTGGCAGTTATTGCTATGCATTTTGCAACACATATTTTCAGAGTAATCTACATACCTAGCGATTTTGCAATTGTCTAGAGGACTATAAAAAACCAGAGCTCGTGTGTCCCAGATAACGACCCAGGACGGAATGATGTTTCAAGAGTTCTGCTGTAATTGCGCCCCTAGCGAACTGAGCTAGAAAAATCGACTATAAACTGTTGATTGGAAGAACTGGCGGCGAGGAAGAGGACTGGTCACCCGCCCTCTTATGCTGAGGCTAAGAAAGCGAAGGCGTTAACACACCTTTCCCATTGCTGCATCTCAGGGTTGGCTTAAGGGATTGCTCTTCTCTTCAGTTCTTGGAATTTAAGATCCCCTGGTGCAAACGCAACCCTCCCTAACTCCTATAAAGGGTTCGGTAAATGAGTATCTGGGAGGATAAATATGTGGCTTACGGTGACAGTGTTTGCGCCTAAGCCAAAGAACCTCCGACATTAGGGGACCACATTTCTAAAGATTTTCTCTGCAGAGACACGTACACATGTGTGTTACCTTTATCTTTTACCCGTTTCAATAAAGGAAGGTAGACAAGGGTGTTACCTTTATCTTTTAACCGTTTCAACAAAGGTAGGTAGACAAGGGTGTTACCTTTATCTTTTACCCGTTTCAACGAAGGTAGGTAGACAAGGGTGTTACCTTTATCTTTTACCCGTTTCAATAAAGGTAGGTAGACAAGGGTGTTAGCTTTATCTTTTACCCGTTTCAACAAAGATAGGTAGACAAGGTTGTTACCTTTATCTTTTACCCGTTTCAACAAGGGTAGGTAGACGGGTGTTACCTTACCTTGTACTCGTTTCAACAAAGGTCGGTAGACAAGTGTGTTACCTTTATCTTTTATCCGTTTCAACAAGGGTATGCAACCAAGTGATTTACGTTTTTCGTTAATTATTATTTCTACCTTTATTTGGCGCCATTACCTAATGACTAGACATCAAACGATGGCGCTGAGCAAATGTGAATGAAAGACTTGCTCAAGGTCCCCACACAGTAACCGTCTCAGAGGAGGAGGCTCGAACCCGTACTCTCCGCGTTACAAGCCGAGCGCTCTATCCAATATGCTAATGTACCCCATCCATGCCATCATACAACAAACAGAATCGTGGCCGTCAATTAGACTCCAGAACAAAAATATTTGCTTATGCTTTGCATTCGATTTGAGTTCCACCAAGTGTTGTTTTCGTATTTCAGTCTTCAGTCAAAAATTCTTAGCAGTGTTTTGGGTGCATTTTGATATAATTTACCCATCAACATGTATGTATGTGTGTATGTGTATGTACACATGTATGTATGTACCTATGTATGTGTGTATGTATACACGTATGTATGTACCTATGTATGTGTGTATGTATACATGTATGTATGTACCTATGTATGTGTGTATGTATAGGTGCATGTATGTGTGTATGTATATATGCATGTATGTGTGTATGTATATGTGCATGTATGTGTGTATCACCCCTCAGAGTATCCATCGTCCTATTGTTGTGCCGTCTAAGTTGAGGAGATTCGAACTCGTACTCTAATCATACTGAGCGCTCTAATCAATCAGCTACAGTGCCTCTTCGAACGAGAAAGCATCATGCACCCCATCTTTATACGGGGGTGAGGGGGAGCGGATTTCCAGTTGGTATCTACCGTTTAAAGAGATTCTTTGGTCAAAAAACATTTGCTCTGAACTGTTTAGCGTAACCATATATGCATCCATACATACATACCTTACATACATACATACATAATTACATACATACATGCAAACATACATCCATACATCCATACATACGTACAAACATACATACATACATACGTACAAACATACATACAAACATACATCCATACATCCATACATACGTACAAACATACATACATACATATATACAAACATACATACAAACATACATACAATCATACATGCATACATACATACATCCATACATACATACATATATACATACATACATATATACATACGTACGTACGTACTCACATACATGCATGTGCACACACATACGTACATACATACATACAGACATTCATACATACATTCATACATACACACATACATACATGCATAGATACATATATACAATCATACATGCATACATACATACATATGTACATACATACATACGTACATACACACAAACATGCATGCATACATACATTCATACATACATACATACATACATCCATACATACATACATACAATACATGCATACATACATACATACATACATACATGCATACATATATACAAACATGCCTGCATACATACATACATGCATGAATGCATACCTACATACATCCATACATGCATACATACATACATATATACATACATACATACATCCATATATACATACATACATCCATATATACATACATACATGCATACATACATACATACATGCATTCATACATGCATGCATGCATACGTACATATATACAAACATACATACATCCATATATACATACATACATGCATACATACATACATCCATACATACATTCATACATACATGCATGCATACGTACATATATACAAACATACATACAGAGTATATGTAGCAATAAAAGAACGAAATGAACCTTGAATCACGAAAGAAAACAACAATAGTATCACATCGCACGTCTGCTTGTAATGCCCGCTGTCATGGCAACCGTTGCCCCTGGAGAAATCATCTTTACACTTTGCGACACGGTGATAGATATTTTGTGTCGTTTAGAAGAATGGTTCGGCCGTAACTCTTCGATCTGAGACCGCAGCAGAGCGTTCAGCGGCGCGCTAATTCCGTTGCCATGGAGATTATAATGTAGGTCAGAGGTCAGGCATGCGCGATTGGACTCGCCCGAATTTCTTCGTTTCGGATTCGAATCGGCCGGATAAATCATTGGCAACTGTCGCAGCTAAAACAACGGCCCAACTGGGATGCCACAGACTGAGAAAAAGACTGCAGAAAACTGAATCGCTCAGCTGGACAGAGGTGGGAAAATCGTTCCAAGCTAAGTGCCACATTACAGTAAAAAACTTGACGAGTCGGTCAAACAAGTAATAAAGTTTAATTACTGTAATAAGCTTATGAAAATATTTACGAAAAGCAGCATGATTACATAATTGGCTAAAAACGGACTTCGCGGTGTTAATTACCGTCGTGTCGTTATTTATAGCAGAGCGGTTTTCGAACCATAATGTGTTTCATTCGCAGAATTATCACATTAATGGTAGAGTGAGAAGCTAAGAGATCCTTATTATTATTATTATTATTATTATTATTATTATTATTATTATTATTATTATTATTATTATTATTATTATTATTATTATTATTATTATTATTATTATTATTATTATTATTATTATTATTATTATTATTATCGTCATCACCATCATCATCATTATCAGTATCATTTATTATTATTATGATTATTATAACCCGAGGATTATAAAAATGTCCAGAGAAAGTGATAAATCATCTGGAACGACCGAAGTGCTGTGGAAGGCAACGGCATTGAAACGCTGAATTGCTACAGCTATTACTATAATTGCTATAGCTGTAGCTGTAATTGCTATAGCTAGACGCTGGAAGAGAACAAGTTTCTTTATGACCTCTGGAAGTTTGACTAAGACAGCGCCCTAAGTCCGTAATAAGATCCAGTCCATTATTGTTGTTGTTGTTGTTGTTGTTATTATTATTATTATTATTATCATCATCATCATCATCATCATCATCATCATCGTCCTATATGTTCATAGTAGAATTCCGGAGAAGCAGATGGCGTTCCCACGCTGGACAGCCACTGAGAGTCATTGAAGCAGGTAGCTGGTCTCCAGTGGATCGTGGGTTGCCATTGTCATCCTTCGTCCTAACTCCCGCACAAAATCCAATCCTTCCGTACTCCATGCGCCGCTGGTCTCCAGTGCGACCGCCACAAAAGAGTGGGTTTGGGCTATAGTGGCGTATTTTAGCCTTTTGGCTGAGACTGCCCGGTTTGCAGCTTCACTTGGTCCGGTTGAAGTAAAACCTAGATGTGACGCTGCAAATGTGTCAGAAACTGTCACATCTCATGTAAGACACCTTCCGCGAGACCACGGAATAAGAGTCACGCCATCCGGTCGTTTGCCATCTTCCCTGGTGAGTCCCAACGGTTCTTTCTGAGCAGGGATGTTCGCTCTGGTAAGCGCTCTCCATATAATGTCGTTGAGCATGTTATGGCGTTGTTGTCTGCCAGCACTCTTTCTGCAGACCAGACCGTGAAGTCCTCTGGCGTCGACTCTTTCGCCACAGTGACACAGATGTGGCTCGCACAGTGTGGTTCCCAGTCGCATTCCAACCGCGGTCCGTATCACCTCATCCGAAAGACGGAGTCCCAGTGCGGTTACTGGAGGAGCCAGCATCCAATCTCCAGAGTGTGGTGCTTGAGAGGCCAAGAGACGAGCGCGGTCTAGTGGGTTGTTCGCAGACTCATGTAAGCTCGCCGACGCCTTGCTTGTCCAGCGACTGTCCCATTCCCTTTGTCGATGAGCTGCTGATCCAGTTGGTGGTTCTGCACCCGTGAAGACCATCCATGCATTCAATGCGGTATTCACTAGCTCGTCTGAGGTATCGGCTGATTCTGGTGGCAGCATGTGTGTTTGGAGTTCGCTTGTGCTTGCAGCAGAGGCCAAGAAGGCAGAAAGTGCCAGCGTAGAAGCACAGCGAATCCCAAGACCGCCATCCCTAACCGGAAGGGACGCCTGGAGCCATTTCTCATCCGACAGCTCAACATTTAAGATAGTCGATAGTCCATCTCTTAAAAGAGAGTCAAATCTGGTTAGACTGGGGCATTCGGTTATTATTATTATTATTATTATTATTATTATTATTATTATTATTATTATTATTATTACCTTCATTATCATCATCATCATCGTCGTCGTCGTCATCATCATCATTATAATCATCATCAACATCATCATCATCATCATTATTATTATCATCATCATCATCATCATCATCATCATCATCATCATCATCATCATCATTGTTATTATCATCATCATCAATATCATAATTTATTATTATTATTATTATTATTATTATTATTATTATTATTATTATTATTATTATTATTATAATTATTATTATAAAACAGACATTTATAACGGGCGCAACTGACAACAGCCTCAAAGGCGCGTGCAACGACACTAAAACGCCTATCGAGTAATATCGAGTAATAACATGGTTTATCGGTACTAATATATATACACAATCCACAGTTCTTTTGAAGGACCGCATAAAAGCCTTTGACGGACCGCATTTCGCTCGCGGGTCGTAGTTTTCCCACTCTGTTTGGGTGCAATCCCAAAATCTCTCAGCGCATCGACTGACGCTCAGTCATTAGATAGTGGGGCTTAATAAATGCGCAAGTATTAATAATTACTATCAAGCTCCAGTAGTAGAATGTAGGGGAGGCGCTCATTCCCGGCTCCTCTGCCCCCTTGAGGGGGCAGTGGACGCACCCCAGTCAATAGTTACTGACGACGCTGTATAAATTGTCGTGATTACTATTACAATTACAATTATGATAGCAAGACTTGCATTTTACTACCAAATTTACGCCGGTGCCAAATCCTACTACTGCTTGACGGAAACGAACAACTTTTCAACGGAGTTCGCTCAGCAAGCTCAAACCCGTGATCGTTGGATTACAAACCATATGTATACATACATACATACATACATACATACTTGAACAATTATAGACATACATACATTCATACACAGATACATACATATGTACATGCATACATACATACATACATACATACATACATACATACATACATACATACATACATACATACATACATACATACTGTACATACATACATATGTGTAGCAACAAAAGAACTAAATGAACCCTGAATCACGAAACATAACAACAATAGCATTACTTCGCATGTCTGCTTGTAATGCACGCTGTCATGGCAACCGTTGCCCCTGGAGAAATCATCCTTACACTCCGCGACATGGTGATGGATTGTCTCCGTCACCTCAGCGTCTGGGGTTCGAACTCCGTTGTGTCGTTTGAAATTAAACGCTTCACTATCGACCATGGCAACCGAAATGTCGACCTTTTGTCAGTCTTCTCATGTTGGCTGTTGGCTGTTGTCCTGTTGTCCTGTTGCTGTTGTCCTGTTGCTGTTGTCCTGTTGCTGTTGTCCTGTTGCTGTTGTCCTGTTGCTGTTGTCCTGTTGCTGTTGTCCTGTTGCTGTTGTCCTGTTGCTGTTGTCCTGTTGTCTGTTGTCCTGTTGTCTGTCCTGTTGCCTGTTGTCCTGTTGCCTGTTGTCCTGTTGCCTGTTGTCCTGTTGCCTGTTGTCCTGTTGCCTGTTGTCCTGTTGTCTGTTGTCCTGTTGTCCGTTGTCCTGTTGTCTGTTGTCCTGTTGTCTGTTGTATGTTGTCCTGTTGTCTGTTTTCCTGTTGTCCTGTTGTCCGTTGTCCTGTTGTCTGTTGTCCTGTTGTCGCCTGCCTCGCGATTCAGCCGAAGAATTACGGCAACCAAGGACAACAGTTGTTAAAAATGAAATCATGAAAGCAGGCGTATATGCTTAGCTACTGTAAATGTAAATGTACACTTGTTTCTATAGCGACCGTCTGACCTCGACCCTTTGGCAGTTAACCTTCACCACTGCTGCCCGTTTGAATGGGTCCCCTTGGAAGGACGGTAATGGAAAATTTCACACACACACACCTAAACACACACGCACATACACAAAAACACACACACGCACAGAAACACACACGTTATATATATTATATATACAGAACACTACAAAAGACGCCTGTGTATGTATTATATATATATATATATATATATATATATATATATATATATATATATATATATAATATCATTAATCTACAAAAGTCATGCACGTATTGAAGAAATGTTCAGAGTTTTTGAAGCACGTAGCATTGAGGATGAGGAACAATGACAGGCGATTTGATCCGCCGCCGATGGCTCCCTGCTGTCTCACCGTCCAGCAGTCTCTCTTAGTTGGACGATGTATATAGTATATATATATATATAGTATAGACATATACACACATATATGTATATATAATATTAATTTATGAAAGTCGTGAACGCATTGAGAAAGAAACTGAAATATATCCCTACAGGGATGTATTTCGTCAATGCACTTATAAGCCCTAACGGTGAGTTAGTGATCCCTAATGGCTGGAACATATATATATATATATATATATATACACATACACACATATATATTCATACATGCACATATATATATATATATGCATACATGCACACACACATATATATATATATATGCATACATGCACATATATATATATATTCTTTTGTATTCTTTCATGTATCTATGGAGAGTGTGGGTGTGGGTGTGCGACTGTATTAAAGTCGTTTTGTTAGGGAGTTATTTGAAGTCAATGCGAGCTGCTATTGCGTGGTTGCAAATAGCTTCATTCAATATTCTTTACCTATGTCTTGACAAGAGATTGGCTTATATATATATATATATGTGTGTGTGTGTGTGTGTGTGTGTGGTTCATATATAATATATAAATGCTTCATGTAAAAAGGTTATATGTATATACATATATGTATATATATAACCTGAAATACAAGAAACATATATATATATACAACATATGTATATATGTATCAAATACATCAAGAAAAATGATTATATATCTATATATATATCTATTTTTTGTATTGCTATTTATATATATATATGTATATATATATATGAAAATGGGCCTATATATTCGAAAGGTTAGTTCCCGATTGATTCTATAATATATTTATATATGAAAATCTGTATATGTATCGCATTTATATATAAGTATACACATTTGACTGCTATGCATATATATATATATATACATTCAGGTATATGAATGGTTCTTTTCGATGGATTTAATAATGGCTGATGCGAATGTGCGTGACTGTTTTGATGGATGGCAATTGTGGCGATTCGTGACTACATCGATAGAAGGATGGACTGAATAGAAGCAGCCTCGTTTCTTCCTCCGCCCATATTCTTGCCTTTTGCCGCAATCCTTCATCGACCATTGCGTGTCCTCCTCCTTTTATACCTCCAAGAACTCCTCGTTTACTTCTTTCTTTCTGCCTCTTCTTTCTTGTTCTTCCTCATTATCTTCTGCTTCTTGTTCTTAATTCTTCTTCTTCGTCGTCCTCTTTTTCCTTCTTCTTCCTGCACCTTCAATGCTTCTATTCTTACTCCTCGATCCTCCTTTTACTTTTCTTCGTACTACTTCTCTCATTCTTCATCATCATCTTCTTCTTCTCCTCCTCCTCCTCTTCCTCTTCCTTCATCTTTCTTTTCTTCTTTTTTTCTTCTTTTATCTTTTTCTTCTTTTTCTTCTTTTTCTTCTTCTTCTTTTTTTTTCTTCTTCTTCTTCGTTGTTTCGTCTTTATTCTTCCTTCTTCTTTATTCTCCTCATATTCCTATTCTTCAATCTTTACTCTTCTGCTTCCATCCTTCGTTCTGCCATCTTTTCCAAATTATACTTAATGTACTATTCTTCTTAACGATCCTCCGCTTTTCAATCCCATCCTCCAACCAACCATTCTTCTTCCGCATCTTCTATGGATTTAAGGATGCGACACCGGAAGGGTTTTATGGCGTGGCTGCTGAGGCAGCTGTGGCCGAAGATGCGCTGCCACATGAGATGGGAAATTGTTAGGCAAAGGGAAGAAAGAAAGAGAGAGAGAGAGAGAGAGAGAGAGAGAGAGAGAGAGAGAGAGAGAGAGAGAGAGACAAGGAGCGATGTTGAACGAAACAGAATGTGACATCCACGTAAATGAGAGGGATCCAACCAAAGTATATACATATGAACACATGCACAATATGCCACACACACACATACATATATATATATATACATTATATATATACACTGCGTATATATACTCTGAACGTATATCTAAATATATACGTTGCTTCCTTGGATCAGTGCGTATATCAGCTGCTCACCGATGGCATTATGTATCTGTGTATGTATGTGTGTATGTATCTGTGTATGTCGGTGTGTATGTATGTGTGTGTATGTGTGTGTATGTGTGTGTGTATGTGTGTGTATGTATGTGTGTGTATGTATGTGTGTGTATGTGTGTATGTATGTGTATGTATGTGTGTGTATGTATGTGTGTGTATGTGTGTATGTATGTGTGTATGTACGTATGCATGTATGCATATATGTATGTATGTATGCATGTATGTATGTATGTATGTATTGTAATTGTAATCTGACATTTATAAAGCGCCACTTCAAGAATAGACTCATCAGAAGCGCTCCCGAACCAGTGAGACCACTGGCAAATAATACAGACTTCAGGCGCTTGCGAAACTGCGGAAGAGACAAACCGAGGAATATTAGCCGAAGCTCTCGGGAAAGGAGATTCCAGCTATTGGGTCCAACAAAGGCAAAGCTTCTAGACTGCGCTGTAGCAGTGCGCATACGAGGGACAGTCAGGAGTCCAAGGGAGGCCGACCGGAGAGTGCTACGGCCTGGAACCAAGGAGACCGGAATGCAGAAGTCCCTAAGATATGATGGAACAGAGCCAACCAGACAATTACGCATAAGCGTTAGGATCTTTAACTGGATACGTCGCTGAATGGGAAGCCAGTGCAGTGTCCCGTATAAAGGAAGTTATATGGCCATACCTGGGGACGCCTCCAATAAGACGGGCAGAAGCACTGAGAACAGATTGAAGCTTGGAAATATTGGCAAGTGAGAGTCCAGCAAAGATAGCGTTACCAAAGTCCACCCTGGTGCAGATAAGGGCATGAATTAGAGTAGTAACGGCATGAAAGGAGAGGGAGCGGCGGATGGTACGAAGCTGACGAAGGTGGTAAAAGCATGTATGTATGTATGCATGTGTGTATGTATGTGTTTGTATGTATATATTTTGGCTATATATATTTCGCATGTATTAGCAGCCTATATCTTTAAAAATGTTTAATATATATGTTTGTATGTAGTATGTATGTATATATATATATATATATATATATATATATATATATATATATATATATATATGGATGTGTAGTTATGTATATACATATCATCCATTAAGACTTATTTGTTTAAATCATGATGCTGTCGTTTGGAGTTGTCAATTTCTCACGACGTAACACAGCTCAGAGTTAGATTAAATTCGATTTTGCGAGATTAGACCACCATCCATCCACCAACCCACCCACACACCTCATCCATCCTTTCATCCATGCATCCATTGATCCATCCATCCATTGATCCATCCATCCATAGATCCATCCATCCATCCATCCATCTATCCATCTATATACCTTTCATCGTTATCTCCATCCATCCATCCATCCGTCTGTCTTTCATCATTCCTTCCTTCCATCCGTGGCAATATGTATCATTCATTCATTCAATCATTCACCCATCCATCCATCTATATACCTTCCATCGTTATCTCCATCCATCCATCCATCCATCTTTCATCATTCCTTCCTTCCATCCATGGCATTACGTATCATTCATTCATTCAATCATTCACCCATCCATCCATCTATCCATCTATATACCTTTCATCGTTATCTCCATCCATCCATCCATTCATTCATCAATCAATCCATCAATCCGTCTCTGTTAATGTCTGCTGCCACCAGACTCTAATTTGAATAGATGGCCTTAATCGCTTTTCCTGTCGGGAATAACTGTCGCTCAGTTCGTCCAAGCGATGGTTTCAGCGCCTCAGCCAAAAGCTCTACGGCAAGAAGCCTCTGCAGCAGCCCAGGTCTTTGGAGGATCCGCCGTAACAGATGAATGGCAACCTTATCTCTACCGATTCAGAGGCCAAGGATACTACATCTCACGTGACAGGTTAAATGAAGCAAAACGGGTAAACTCGGGCAGACAGACGGACGAACAGACAGACAGACACAGACAGACAGACACACAGACAGACACACAGACACAGACACACATACACATACATAGACACACAGACACACGCTGACACAGACACACAGACAGACAGACACACAGACAGACAGACACACAGACAGACAGACAGACACAGACACACATACACATACATAGACACACAGACACACGCTGACACAGACACACAGACAGACAGACACACAGACACAGACAGACACACAGACAGACAGACAGACACAGACACACATACACATACATTGACACACAGACACACGCTGACACAGACACACAGACAGACAGACACACAGACACAGACAGACACACAGACAGAGAGACAGACACAGACACACATACACATACATAGACACACAGACACACGCTGACACAGACACAGACAGACACACAGACAGACACAGACAGACACAGACAAACACGCAGACACACAGACATACACTGACACAGACACACTGACACAGACAGACACACAGACATACACACAGACAAACACGCAGACAAACACAGAGAAGAGGGACAGACAAGCACACAGACACAGACAGACAAGCAGATATACACAGACAAATAAACTGTCAGACAGGCAGACAGAAGGTCAGACACTCACAGACAAACACTAACCTGCATACATCCCAGTTTCTCCTGTTATTTACCTGAAATTCTATAAGTTAATGGCGCTATAAAAATATATTCGATAAGCGACGAATTCCCAATAAATATATAATATTTTTGTGAGGTTTGTATAGAGATAAAATTTGCAAATAATAAATATTTTATTTCAACGACGCACGGATTATACATTCATCTGTTACATTTAAGTTTTTCGGTCCGTTTTAGTTTTTTTTTTTAAATATTTCAACGATTTGTGTTTTAATTCGATATAATAATTAAGTCCTTGTGTTTTTCCAACCTCTTCCCGCTGTCCAATAATTGCCGACGCTCGATCAAAGAAAGCGCCGTCCATCGCTAATATAAAAGGTTTCCCCACTCTGTAGGAAAGGCTATGGGAAGCGGTCTTTGTCACAATGGCGATTATTTAATTGTTAGATAGCACGGAAGAGAAGAAGCTTCGTCCCAACCGTACACAGTTGAATACAGGCTGCCGCGCTGTGTGCTGCTTTAGAAGGAAAGCGGCGGCGCGAGCGCTGTGCATGTAAACGAGTCAAGACATCTTGATATCGTTAGGTCGGTGATATAAACAGTACATTCGTGTGCTAGGTGACACACGTATACAAGTCAAAGCCAGTACTCGGGACAAGTTACGACATATATATTCGGAACAGTCATCGCCAAAATAAAACACTCTGGTTCCTGGCTGCTTCCGCTGATCCGACAGGACTCGGGCCCAACCTGTGTCGCATCCTTAAATCCATGGAAGATGAGGAAGAAGAATGGTTGGTTGAAGGATGGGATTGAAAAGCGGAGGATCGTAAAGAAGAACAGTACATTAAGTGTAATTTGGAAAAGATGACAGAACGAAGGATAGAAGCAGAAGAGAAAGGATGAAGAAGAGGAATATGAAGAGAATAGGAAGAATAAAGACGATGATGAAGAAGAAGAAGTTGATGAAGAAGAAGAAGAAGAAGAAAGATCGCGATACGGTTTATAAGTCCCGATAGTTGGACAGACCCTACCCACGGCTTTACACTGTTGCCTGACTTAAGGAAGCACCAATCCTTAACCCTTCTTGCAGAGAACGGACACTGCGGGCAGAGATGTCAAGGGAACGGCCATTTTATGTCGGAAGTAGAAGGGGCAGTGATGCAGACGGCTCTTGGCATAGAACTGGGCTGAAGACCGCCACGCTTTATTATGGTAATCAACGCCTGGAGACAATTATAGCGACTTCCGCTGGTTCCCCGGGACGCACAACGACCGCACGCTGGTTCCCTGGGAACTGCGGATGATAACTCGTCAACAGATGGCGCCGAAGTGTTAAGTTCTCTGTCTCTGTTCGTGTCTGTGGCTCCGTGTCTTTGTATCTGTGTCTGTCTGTGTTACTTTCCCACTCTCTGTTTCTTTGACTCATACTGACGGTCTTGACTTTGTGTCGTAAATTTATCGGTGAAATATAATTTTTTGCGAGGACACGTGTGTAAGGGAAGGTTGTTTGGGTCTGAGGGACACGTGTCCATGCAACAGTCTGTTCGTAAGTAAGCAAGTAAGAAAGTAATGCATTTGTTAACACGCCATATGTCCATATGTAATACGTGCGCATACACCTGGCTCTTGAAGGAGAAAACATCAAGTGGGAAAGTTGCTTGCTTTAATTCTTCCTTCAGTCGCTGTCCTCAGGAGAGAATTTCCACGCAGAATGTGACCAGTCCAGTTCATTTGTCTCCTCATTATTCTACTGACCAATGCCCTTTCTTCTTGTACCAAGTGCAACACCTCCTCATTGGTTTTATAATCCTTCCAGCTGATTCTGGCCAGTCTTCTCCATATCCATATGATTCGGGCTTCTCAGTTTCTGCATTTCCAATAGTCCATGTCTCAGAACCATACAGTGTCACACTCTATATGAGGCATTTTAATATATATATATATAAAATATATTTTTAAACACGATACTGTTTGCTTCTTATATTCGTCGTTAGTCTTATCAGATAGCTTACTCCTAATCTAGCAATATCTGTTTGTCCATTATGTCGATGTAATAGCTCTTAGCGCTTGACTAAGGCCGTAATTCACACCTGAGTTTCTGGCACCACCTCTTCTGGAAATCCGCCGTCCAAGTGGATGTAAACTCGCTCAATGCACCGGGCTACAGTTTTTGTATCAACACCTGCATAACTGCTTAAAATCTCTTCTACATAATCACTCCTATAACTTATTCCCCAAGGCACAGCAAGCCAAACTTGGCAGTTTTTGCTATAACTAACTGATATACTTTGAGCCGGCTGTGGACGAATCCCAAGGTCTGGACACAGGACCAGTGAATCACAGGACTTGCCATTTACTTCCAAAGTTACGAAGGTACCAAATTCTACTGCTTGGTGACAGATAGGGTTCGCAAATAACTTGCCCAGGGTCGTTACACGGAGTCGAACCCGCAACCGCATGATCATTGACCAAACGCCTTACCGATAGACCACCGCGTCACACATACCGCCGCACAGTGTAGAACGAATAAAAAGCTGGGAATTAAACGGCAAGTCCTGCGATGCACTGGCCCCGTGTCCAGGACCTTGGGATTCGTCCATTGCCGGATCAAGGGCCAAGAGAAGGAGATGAGCGCCTCCCCTACATCTCACTTGTGGGGTCATATGGAATACTTTACATAAACTGGGAAGTAAACGGCAAGTCCTGCGATGCACTGGCCCCGTGTCCAGGACCTTGGGATTCGTCTACTGCCGGCTCAAGGGCCTAAAGAAAAGGAAACGAACGCCTCTCCTACGTCTCACTTGTGGGATATGGAATACTTTACTTAACACCATTATTTTTCGACACGACACGCTTCCAATGGTTCTCGCGCCCTAACCGTCGTCTTAATCAAGACTCGAACCTGCAACGCGCGCTACGAGGCGAGTGGTTGATGAAACACGCAATTTCCCGAATATATCAATCACCGGTGAGGCATTATACAGCAGAAAAAGGCGCACAGTCAGCGATTCTTTGTCTCTGCTAACCGACAAGAAATCGATGCGCGCATTCAGCACACAACAGAACCGAAAAGCAAACAATTTTACCACGGGTATAGTATGGTGTGTGCTCTTCGGTTCTACCACAAATGCCGCTACATAAATCCTCGTGCAGGTGCATAGAAGCAGTCGAATACATGCTTCTGGGTGCGTTCGATAGCGGGAATAAAATGAGCAAGGAGGAAGAAGGTAGAAGAAGTAGGAGGCAGAGGAGGGGAGAAGAAGAAGTAAGAGAATAAGGAGGAGGAGAAGAAGAAGGAGGAGAAGAAGGGGAGGAGGAGGAGAATAAGGACGAGAAGAATAAGGAGGAGGAGAAGAAGGAGGAGGAGGAGAAGAAGGAGGAAGAGGAGAAAAAGGAGGAGAATAAGAAGAAGGAGGAGGAGAATAAGGAGGAGGAGAAGAAAGAGGAGAATAAGGAGGAGGAGAAGAAGAAGGAGGAGGAGAAGAAGAAGAAGAAGAAGAAGGAGAATAAGGAGGAGAAGAAGAAGAAGAAGGGGAATAAGGAGGAGGTGGAGAAGGAGGAAGAAAAAGAGGAGGAGAAGAAGGATGAGAATAAGGGAGGAACAAACCTGTGCTCTCTTTGACCTGCAACTTTGTACTGGTGTTATAAAAGCTTTTAAATTAGATTAGATTAGATTGGTGTGGAATATTACAGTCATCGTCACTGTCACCATCGATCCATTACCACCCGCCTGTCACCTTTGTCACCTGCCACCCAAGAATTATGTTGGTCTAGCGGAAGAACTGATTGGTGGTCTTCGCTCACCTGGGTTACCTGCCAGGTGTTAAATTATATTGATTAGTGGCGCAAGGAAAAGCATGTATCTTGACGTCCTCTATAATTTTGGGTGCATTAGGCGTGAAAGCTCAAAGAGCCTCTTTGACACTGTCTTCTTCTCTGTCTTTCTCTCTGTCTCTCTGTCTTTGTCTCCTTCTCTATCTCTCTCTG
The DNA here is from genome assembly GCA_964023275.1 of Norana najaformis. NCBI lineage: Eukaryota > Metazoa > Annelida > Clitellata > Crassiclitellata > Hormogastridae > Norana > Norana najaformis. The sequence goes on from OZ029929.1 coordinate 15,303,051, forward strand.
TCTCTCTCTGTCTCTGTCTCTCTGTCTTTCTCTTTATCTCTTTGTCTTTCTCTCTATCTCTGTCTGTCTCTGTCTGTCTCTCTCTGTCTTTCTGTCTCTGTCTGTGTCTGTCCCTGTATGTCTCTGTCTGTCTGTCTCTGTCTCTCTTTGTCTGTCTCTCTTTGTATCTCTCTTTGTATCTCTCTCTTTCTCTCTACCTCTCTCTCTCTGTCTTAGTCTGTCTCTGTCTCTACATCTGTGGTGATTCTCTGTATCTCTGCTTATGTCTCTGTGCAGTTTCAACCGCACTCGTCTATCTATCATTTGTCCGTCTGGCCATCTGTTTCTGTCTGTTCGCCCGTATGTCTGTGTATCTGTCTGTCTGTATATCTGTCTGTTTGTATGTCCGTCCGTCTGTCTGTATATCTGTTTGTGTGACAGTGCTCCTGTTTGCCTGTCTTGTGTCTGTATGTGTCTCTTCGTCTGTCTGTCTATCTGTCTCCTCGTCTGTCTGTCTATCACGCAGACAGACAGATAGGCAGACACACAGACCGACAGAGACAGACAGACACCCATACAGACAGAAAGCAAGACAAAAGGAGGCAGACAGACAGACAGTCAGACAAGGAGACAGACAGAAAGAGGCAGACGCGGAGAAAGACAGAGAGAGACATTCATACAGACAGATACATAGGCAGACAGGCAGACAAACAGGCAGACACTCTGCCTGCCTCTCTCTGTCTCCCTGTCTCTCTGTCACCTTCGTACATCCAACAGAGCATTCTATTTTCTCTTCGCTTTGACAATCGTGTGCTTTCGGCTGCCGTCCGAGCCTTGGAAACGTTTCATGGACGTTTCCACATAAAAGTCCTCCTATATAGATCGCTAAGTATCATAGAATATAGATCTCCTGTTATCTTTCTACGCATTCGCTACAACAGACAAAAAAGGATGTGGACACATTTTGACGGGTTTATGATGTTGACTAGTCAAAGTGCCAGTTGCGTCAGGCGGTAAAAATCAAAGGGGCCGTTACAGATCAAAGGCTACGACATCCGCTCACACAAGAGCATGATTATGAAATGGAAGAGGGTGGGGAGGGCTGGAAAACAGACGGGAGATGAGAAGAAGCCGGACAGGAAATAGAGGCGGTGTTTGAGCGAAGTGTTTGTGCTGGCGTTTGGCTCGTTTTTGGTGGGTGAAGTGGACCATTGTCGTCGTATCGCTGGGTACTTGGTTTCAGATGAAACTAATGAGAAGAAACTTCTATGTCCTCTGTCGTTTGTCTGTCTCGTTCTGGCTCTTTCTGGCTCTTTCTATCCTTCTCCGTGTCTGTTTGTGTCTGTCTGTGTCTGTCGGTCTGCCTCCTTTTGTCTTTTTTCTGTCTGTCTGTCTGCGTATCTGTCTGCCTATCTGTCTGCCTCTTTCTGGCTCTTTCTGTCTTTCTATGTGTATGTCTGTCTGTGTGTCTGCCTATCTGTGTGCCTCTTTCTGGCTCTTTCTGTCTTTCTACGTGTACGTTTGTCTGTGTGTCTCTTTGTATGTGTGTCTGTTGTCTTTCTCTGTGTCTGTCCGTTTGTCTGTCTGTGTCTGTCTGACTGATTGTCCGTTCTGTATGTCTGTCTCTGTCTTTGTATGTCTGTGTCTGTCCGTCGGTCTCCTTTTGCCTTTCTGTCTGTCTGTATGTATGTTTGTCGTTCTTTGTCTGCCTGTCTATCTGTTCTGTCTGCCTCATTTTGTCTGGCTGTGTGTCTGTCTGTCTCTGTCTGTCTGTTTGTTTGTCTGTGTGTCTGCCTATCTGCCTGCCTGTCTGTCTGCCTGCCTATCTGCCTGCCTATCCATCTGCCTGTCTCTTTGTCCCTCTCTTTCTCCCTGTCTGTATGTTTATGGTAAGGTAAAACCCATCTATTCGATCGCCCTATAGCGGCGTGTTTTCGTATAGATGGAAAACCATTTCTGTTCCATTACCGAGTGCACGTGAAAAGCTTCCACGCAAACAAACAATGAAAAATTGGGCTAAAGCATTTCAAAAACCGACGACGATGAATGTAAATCTCGGTGTCGTTTTTTCGCCCCGCATGTATTCGATTAGGCGTAATGGACTGAGCATATAGGCCGTGAGTAGTGGCGCCGATCGATTGTGGAATATAGGGGGGGAGGGAAACCAAAAATCCTCCCCGGCTCGGTTTCTGGTTTCTCTGATTTGATTGATTTAGACCGGGGTTCACCGCCAGGTAAGAGTAAGGTAAAATAAGGCAAGGAAGATGGTGTGAGGTAAACGGTAAGGGAAGGTAATGCAAGGTAAGGCAAGCAAGGTAAATGAGGCAAGGTAAGAGAAGAAAGCTAATGTAGGCAAGGCAAGGCAATGTAAGGTAAAGTGAGGTAAGATAAGAGAAGAAAGTTAATGTAGGCAAGGCAAGGCAATGCAGGCGAGGCAAGGCGAGGCAAGGCGAAGCAAGGCAAGGCAAGGCAAGGCAAAGTGTTGACTTAAGGCTACGTAAGGCAATTTGAGGTAAGACAATCTAGGCAAGCTAAGGGAAAGCAAAGTAAAGGTAAGTTGAGCCAAATGAAGGTAAAGAAAATCCTCAGATCAGGCGCGGCATAACAAAGTGACCTCAGGCTAGGCAAGGCAAGGCAAGGCAGGGCAAGGCAATGGAACACTTGTCGTAATAATGAGGTCGACTCCATTATCATAATAATTGCCGTCGTTATCATCATACTACAAATCAAAGTTCATGGCCGCCAGGAGGCGCTGCCGAAGTGCTTTCCACTCATTATGCCGGCGCTGCATAAATTGGGGACTATTTCGGCGCAGCACGCAACGATACAAGCGCTTAGTAAACAGGCGGCAATTGCCGGATGAATGACTGCGCTGTTACTTTTTCTGGCTGCCACGGAAATTGCCGCCACCCGAAAAATGATTACTCCGCAGTGCCAATGTTTCGGCGGTGGAGGGTCGATCGCACTGGGTTGGATATGGTTTGAGTTTCAATGCTGTGATTCCATATTGCGGGATTTATTTACGGAATAAATTCTTTAGTATGTTATTATGAGACATTGGTATGGTGCACGGTTGACTGAGCACAAGTCAACTATGTCCGTTTTGCTTTAGTTATGAGGTAGTTAAGAGGACGGCGCTGGGGAGTGTGCATAAAATATTCAACATGTATGTCCTCCCCAGAATCACCATTTTTTGCAAGAGTGTCTTTAAGAACATCAGCGTCGTAATGAGGCAAAAGGATCAAAATTGGGGTGGGTGGGTGGTGGTCAAACTACGTCACTTTCCACAATTCGTAATCGTAATCGTAATCGTAATCGCGAGATTTCTACAGCGTCCAACGAAAGCCACGTCACGGGGACTAGCTTATTCACAGACACTCAGTCAAAACAAAATCGATAGGCAAAGTGTTCGGTTCCGGGTCAAGATCGAAGAGTCAAGCAGAGAGACAGCGTGGCAGCTACGGTGGGTGAAGTTTGGGATTGGAGAGCAGAGAGAGATAAGAGGAAGAAGGGGGTATCAGGGTAGGATCTGTGAAAGAGGATTGTTTTCAGGTTTGAGTGAAAGGCCGATGCAGAAATTGCAATTAGGTGAAAGGATTCATATTCGGGTGGTTCAATGCCCTCTCTTTCTCCGATGACTCGCGCAATTGTTTACATCGTATACGATTTCAAATAACTTCCCAACACCTACGTTATGCTTTTGTCTACCTTGGACAAGCACCTGGTAACCCCCTCATTTCATCACCTGGCGCCAAATAATAATAGCAGTCTTGGACTCGAGAGCGTTCTCGGTTGATGGACGACGGCTTTGGAATTGGCTGCCAAGTTCTATTCGTTCTGTCAATTCTTTGATATCTCATGCAGGTCTAAACTTAAGACACATCTCTTCCAACATGCTTACCCAACGTAGCCTGGCTTCTAGGTTCTCTGAACTGTTGGAATTCGACCCGGCTTCTCCAACGGTTTATGATTTTTTTTGACTGCGATTTTGACTTGAAAGGACCATCGGCATTATGATAACGGCGCTATAGAAGTCTTTAGCTTAGACTAATAACACATTGTAGATTTGAGTGAGTGAATAATTAACCTGTTGTGATTTTCTTGTGAAGGTAAACTTTACAATAGGCGCTTTGGAAGGTAAGACAGATCTGTGGGGATTTTTACTGATGACGTACAGAATTTGATAGGGCTGACCAGGGTAATCAGGTTGCCGGTAAAGAAGCATAGGAATACCTAGGACTTTTTATGAGAGGGGTGAAATGTCAGACACAAGCACAAAGAGACAGACTGTATTGAAGGTACACATATTTGCGTCGATTGAAGACAACTATATAAATCCTAGATCTAGATGTAAGAGAGAAAAAAGAGGACATAGAGAAAAAGAAAAACTTAAAAAAGAAAAAGAACAAAGAAATGAGACACAGAAAGAGAAAAATGTACAGCAGATGCTAGTTATTGTGTTGTTCAGGGATTAGTCGTCCTACATTAAACGTTAATGACAATTATCTGTTCAGCAGAACAATGGACAGCACTTTCTTCGTACATTTTCGTAATCGTAATCGTAATCCCAAGATTTCTACAGCGCCCAACGAAAGCCGCGCCGCGGGGACCAGCTTATTCACAGGCGCTCAGTCAAAACAAAATCGATAGGCAAAAGGGTTCGGTCCCAGGTCAAGATCCAGAAGTCAGGCATTCAGACAGTCGTAATCGTAATCCCGAGATTTCTACAGCGCCCAACGAAAGCCGCGCCGCGGGGACCAGCTTATTCACAGGCGCTCAGTCAAAACAAAATCGAAAGGCAAAAGGGTTCGGTTCCGGGTCAAGACCCAAGAGTCAGGCAGAGAGACAGTCAAATAACCAAAAGTTCTCCCAGAATTGATTGGCTATGCTTCTAAGCTCTGTTTATCAGGCAATTAATAGTCCACAGAGAGGAAATTCTGAGAGAATTCTGTGACAGCCGATGATAGATTTCGACTAAGCTCTAAGATAGTCGTTTAGATAGATTATGTTATATAGTCTTTGGATCACTTCATGAAATTGTAACGTAGCTGCAACATCGATACTAACGAAATCGCAATCGTAAACTCGAAATTTCTAAAGCGCTACTTAAAAGCTATTCTCAGGGCACCAGCTTATTCACAAGCGCTGCGTCAAGTCAGTGGGGTTGTACAACGATGCCATGCCAAGAACCGAGTCCGGTTGCCAGAAGACCAGAGAGAAAAGGGGAGAGAAGCTGTTAGGGTGTGTTGTATTGAAGCTGAGAGAAATGGGAAGGCAGTGTGATTCCAGGTGCTTAAAAGACATTCCTAACAGACTGAACAACGAAGAATCTTACATTGACATGGTATTTTATAGAAATGAGACATCTCAGGCCAGAGGCCACTGGACATGCAGCAGATAGTACTGTACCCGGTGCAGTTTGTCCACGTTTCTTTAAGAGCCAATACGATGAAGCTAATCGTTGTCAACATTTCCTTTCGTCCACTTCCTCTTCCTGTTAATCCGCTTCCTCGTCTCCTCCTTCGGCTCATGTTGCACCTCTTATTGTGTTTCCTTCTCCACTTCTTCCTCCTCCATTTCCTCCTTCTCCTCTTCCTACTTTGCTTTTTCTCTTAATTATATAGCTCTTCTTTTTCTATTTGTGCTTCCTGCTACTCGTTCTTTTCCTGTTTTTCTTCGTCCTATTAATAATCCTCCTCTTTTCTCGATCCTCTTATTCTGCTCCAGTATTCCTCCTTCTATTGTATTGTATTTGATAACTCATATAGCGCTTCTTACAGAACAAGCTACTCAGAAGCGCTTCCAGCATGAGAACCCCCGGGGAAACAAGAACGTCTTTAACCAACGAGCTGACTGAACTCTATCAACAACAGTGACCCTTGCACGAAACGATAGTAGTAGTAGTAGTAGTAGTAATAATATTGTACTGTAATTGATAACTTATATAGCGCTTCTTACAGAAGAAACTACTCAGAGGCGCTTCCACCATGAGAACCCCCGGGGAAACAAGAACGTCTTTAAACAACGAGCTGACTGAGCTCTAGAGACCCTTGCATGAAACGATAGTAGTAGTAGTAGTGGTAGTGGTAGTAGTAGTAGTAGTGGAAGTAGTAGTAGTAGTAGTAATATTGTACTGTAATTGATAACTTATATAGCGCTTCTTACAGAACAAACTACTCAGAGGCGCTTCCAGCATGAGAACCCATGGGAAAGAAGAACGTCTTTAAACAACGAGCTGACTGAGCTCTATCACCAACATGAAACGATAGTAGTAGTAGTAGTGGTAGTGGTAGTAGTAGTAGTAGTGGAAGTAGTAGTAGTAGTAGTAATATTGTACTGTAATTGATAACTTATATAGCGCTTCTTACAGAACAAACTACTCAGAGGCGCTTCCAGCATGAGAACCCATGGGAAAGAAGAACGTCTTTAAACAACGAGCTGACTGAGCTCTATCACCAACATGAAACGATAGTAGTAGTAGTAGTGGTAGTGGTAGTAGTAGTAGTAGTGGAAGTAGTAGTAGTAGTAGTAATATTGTACTGTAATTGATAACTTATATAGCGCTTCTTACAGAACAAACTACTCAGAGGCGCTTCCAGCATGAGAACCCATGGGAAATAAGAACGTCTTTAAACAACGAACTGACTGAGCTCTATCACCAACAGTGACCCTTGCACAAAACGACAGCGGAAGTTCATTCTCTAGAGATGGGCCAACAACAGCAAAAGCCATCTGCTGAGCAAGGGAGGACTTAACACGAGGAACAAAAAGTTCCAGACGATCTAGAGCACGTAAAAGGCGGGATGAAGTACTAGAGTGTGGAATTCACTCCTCCTCCTCATCCTCCTAATTCTCTTCTTGCTACACTTCTTCCTCTCATCTTTCTCTGATTATCCTCCCATCTTCCTCTGACTTTGTTCTTCCACTTCTTCCTCTGAATGCTGCTCCCCTTCCAGCTGATCCTCTGCCCATCCTCTCCTTCTGCTTCCATAATCCTCTGTTCATCGTCTTCTTTCACCCTCTTCTTCATTTTACTACTCCTATGTCTATTCCTCATCTTCCTCTCCTCTTCTTCTGATCCTGTTTCTTTCTGTCCTCCAACTTCCTCTTCTACTTCTTCCTCTTAAATCTGCTTCTTTTCCAGCTCCTCGAATTACGCCTACGATTCCTCGCTCAGCCGATGGACATATGGCGTGTTAACAAATGTCTACTTACTTACTTACTTACTTACTTACTTCCTCTTCTTCAATCCTCATCTATTTGTGTTCGTCCTCTTCCGGCTCATATATTCCACATCATCATTTTACCACCCCAAATTTCTAATTTTTACTCATCTTCTTTAAATCCTCTTCTTCAAAACCTCTTCCTCAGTTAATCCTCTTCTTGCTATCCTTGCCTTCTATCTTCCTCTTCGACCCCAAACCCCACGCTGGACCCGACACATCGCGCGGTTACCGCTGCCAAGCCACCTTCTTATCATTGCGCCAACTAATAATGATAGTCCTAGAAGATGCCAGCCTCCCACTCCAACTTATCTCACCCCCACCGAGCATCCCACACACGGAGCATCCCACCCACCGAGGACCCCACCCACCGAGCATCCCACCCACCGAGCATCCCACCCACCGAGCATCCCACCCACGGAGCATCCCACCCACGGAGCATCCCACCCACCGAGCATCCCACCCACCGAGAACCCACCCACCGAGCATCCCAACCACGGAGCATCCCACCCACGGAGCATCCCACCAACCGAGCATCCCACCCACGGAGCATCCCACCCACGAAGCATCCCACCCACGGAGCATCCCACCCACCGAGCATCCCACCCACGGAGCATCCCACCCACCTGCTCCCAGTGGAACCTGGACAACGATCAGGGTTAATCCGCAACGGCTATCGCTGTAATACGACAAACAGTGTCTGCTAAGCTGCAGACTAATATGACTGCAACAATCAGTAGTGGCCAAGTGATTAGCGTGATCGACTAATTCTATCTAAAGACTTATATAGCGCCGTTGTCATAATGCCCAAGGCATCAGTCGCTGTTATAATGCCCAAGGCATCAGTCGTTGTCATAATGCCCAAGGCATCAGTCGCTGTCATAATGCCCAAGGCATCAGTCGTTGTCATAATGCCCAAGGCATCAGTCGTTGTCATAATGCCCAAGGCATCAGTCGTTGTCATAATGCCCAAGGCATCAGTCGATGGTCGAATCAAAATCACAATAGAAATCATAATACGTTGGAGAATTGTTGGCGGATTCCTGCAGGTCAGGCAGAAACAGAAGCCAAAGTATCTAATCTAATCTAAAGACTTATATTGCGCCGTTATCATAAAGCATCGGTCTATGATCGCTTCAAGTCAAAATCGCAGTCAAAAATCATAATCCGTTGGAGAAGCCGGGTCGAATTCCGATAGGTCAGAGAAACTAGAAGCCAGGCTACGGTGGGTAAAGAAGTTGAAAGAGAAGAGTCTTTAGTTTAGACCTGAATGAAAATCAAATCTATAGGAATCTATTGGGGCCTACCCGCATGAGTTTGAATCCGAGCGACTGTGATTGAATCACATCCTTGCTCCCCTGCTTTGACATATTGCATGCTAACAAATGTAATCGTAATCGTAATCGTAATTCCGAGATTTCTACAGCGCCCAACGAAAGCCGCACCGCGGGGACCAGCCTATTCACAGGCGCTCAGTCCCAACAAAATCGATAGGCAAAAGAATTCGGTTCCAGGTCAAGATCAAAAGTCACACGGAGAGACAGCGTGGCAGCTATGGGGGTGGTGGTGTTTGGGGCGGGACAGGAGAGAGAGAGATAAGAGGAAGAAGGGGTGTAAGTATTACTTACTTGCCTGCTTACTTACAGGATTTATTACGTGTAAATGCCGATCTCTTCTACTGTCGTGGTCTTGCATTGTGAGATTGTCGATCCACCTTGATGAGTTCAGCTGAAGCGGCGCTATACAATTTGTGATTACAAAGTTGCAATTACAGCCTGTGGCTTGAAACAACAGATCACCCAGACGTCACGACTAGACAGACAACAGGGATAATTTGATGGTAAAATGCAATATGTGGACCGTTATCGCCCCTTTTGTTTCCACCCCGTGGCTATTCGACTAGCAGGGGTACAGCCATTTGAAGCCGCCAGCGATCATACTAGTCTAGTCTCAAGTAGGCTAATATCCTTCCACAAGGCATTCTATTTCAATATAAGGTTCTATTTCTGGACTGGAAGTACCGCCCGACATTTGAGTTTAAATGCCATATATAATCTAATCTTCCGCGCATGTCTGCTGCCGTATCTATTCTTTCGCTGTCTTTATGTCGTTTTGATGGATTACACTGTCTAACCGTAACATTTGCTCGGCTATTTCTGATAGTTTGAACTGCTACTGTTGCCGAGTCGCCGCGTCGGAATTAATTTCCTCTGCTACACAGATTGACTGCACTTCGGACGGTTTTGGTTGCATGTTTTCGTGACCTTCCGTGACTGGAATGGTCGCCTTGCAGAGAAGAGAATGGAGTTCAGCTGGAATCTCGAAGAATCAGACCTTATCGTCTAAATGTAACTGTACATTGTTTATATAGCGAGCGTATGGTCTCGACCCTGCTCATTTTTCAATGAATTTACCGGGTCAGATATTCCGCTACCGTTGACCTACGCACGCCTAGAATCTATGCCGGGAAATCATGGATTCAGTTGGGGAAGGGCGAAGAGAGTCTTAGGAACGGCGCCGAATGTCATTCACGTAATGTATGTATGTATGTATGTATGTAATTATATATGTATGTATGTATATATGCATGTATGTATGTGTGTCTGTATGTATCTATGTATGTGTGTGTCTGTATGTATCTATGTATGTATGTGTGTCTGTATGTAGCTATGTATGTATGTATGTATGTATGTGTGTATGTATGTATGTAGCTATGTTTGTATGTATGTATGTGTGTGTATGTATGTATGTATATATGTATGTATGCATGTAGCTATGTATGTATGTATGTATGTATGTTTGCACAAATATAGATCAAATTTTTTAATCAACTATGTTTGATCTGTAATTCAACTATGAACATAATATTATGTATGCATATATACTGTATATACCGAATTTTAAAACAAATGTTGGGGTCTCTTACATAGGGAATTCGATTATTCTTCCTCTAGTGCGCACCAGTTACTATTTAGTGCGCACTAGATAAGGCAAAATCGCATGTTCCAGTGGGCTTTCCTACTTCCACGCAGTGTAAAAATAGAACTACAATTTCAATGGCACAGTCAATATAATAATTTGCGAAGTTATAAATCAGTCAGCTTGAGTATCGGCATGAGTGCGATTTTTAGGAGCCGGATTTGGCCGACCTTTTCCTCCACTACCTCTGGCTCTCAAGCCACCCCTATTTGGGTGCAGTCATCATGCCGCTGCCCCCAGGACTCCCTGTCCACCGGTGACTTTCCAGAAGACTGGATATGGTTATGTTGACAGCAGATCCGGCGAGGAATGGGCCCACGTTTCTACACAAAGTTCGTAAGCCGATCTTCATTACTTCTTTTTTCCTATCTGGACGTGATTAACCGCGATCCGCATTCACGGTCGCCCACGGAAGTGGGCCAAACAGTGAGGTCTCCTGGGAAAAACAATCAATTCAAAAACGTCAGTGCGTTCCGTAAGCCGAGGTAAATCCGTTGTTGATATGATCCCCCAAGGAAGACAACAAACGCCTAAGAGCGAAAATGTATGTACGCGCAATTAATAATTCAACTGCTTTCAATGACATGGCATCGCGACGCCGTCTGCAGATGGAAACACAAAGAAGTGGGAAGTCAACAAAAACAGTCATTGACACTACCACCACTACCACTACCACCACCACCACCACCAACACCAACACCACTACCACCATGGCCGCCACCACCGCCGCCGCCACCACCACCACCACCGTCGTCGTCGTCGTCATCATCATCATCATCGACAATAATTATTATCAACCTCTTCCTTATCATCATTATCATCATCTTCATCACATCGTTGCCCGTGAGCATTATCAATCCTCGTCGTCGTTGTCATGGTCGTCATGAGCATGATCATCATGATCATCATCATTCTTAATCCTTCTCCTTACCATCATTGTCATCGCCATCATGTCACTATCATCGACGATGATCACTGTCAATCCTCCCCCTCCTCCTCCTCCTCCTCCTCCTCCTCCTCATCATCATTATCATCATCGTCATCACTATCATCATCGCAATCATCATCATCATCATCATTGTCGTCGCACATCATCATCCTCGTCCTCATCATCCTCATCATCATCATCATAATCATCATCATCATCATCAACAACATCAGCAACAACATCAACATCATCAACAGTCGTCCTCATCATCGCTACCAGTTGTTGTCGTCGTCAACCAATATCATGAAGGACAGTAACCGTCATCATCAAGACATCCTAAATACACTGCTATTCTTAGACCTGTCTTTGTTCCTGTATCTCACCACGAAGACCATAACCCAATAATAGAATTTCTCTCAAATTAAATCCAAATCCAATCAATTCCTCCCCCTTACCAGCAATCAAACCCCGTGTATGTATTAGCTGACGCTTGCGCGAATATTGAGGCCCCGTTGAAACCACTGCCGCCCCCGGAATCACATCCCCGGATGTGGTAACAGATCGGTTCCGGGCCGAAGACATATCCGACTCTGCCCACTTTTCCGAAGACGTATCCGACTCCGCCCACTTTTCCGAAGACGTATCCGACTCCGCCCACTTTTCCGAAGACATCCGACTCCGCCCACTTTTCCGAAGACATCCGACTCCGCCCACTTTTCCGAAGACATTCGACTCCGCCCACTTTTCCGAAGATATATCCGACACCGCCCACTTTTCCGGACATATCCGACTCCGCCCACTTTTCCGAAGACATATCCGACTCTGCCCACTTTTCCGGACATATCCGACTCTGCCCACTTTTCCGAAGACATATCCGACTCCGCCCACTTTTCCGAAGACATATCCGACTCTGCCCACTTTTCCGGACATATCCGACTCTGCCCACTTTTCCGAAGACATATCCGACTCCGCCCACTTTTCCGAAGACATCCGACTCCGCCCACTTTTGACTCAGCGCAATGCGGCGAATTTTATGTAAAACATTGTGTTGCCTCGAGAGCAAAATTTGTTAGGAAATAATATTTGTAAGCTGACATACAGAAGGCTGTAGGCTACTTATGCTGTCGTAAGTAGGACAAAATATGATTTTGACGAACGAAGCGAAGGTAAAACATGCAAAACAGAACAGTTCTATTTTTAGAAACAACTGCCGCGTCCTGATCACGTGAACCAATCATAATATTCCGGAACTGTTTTCGCGCGGTCCTAGTAAGGCTTCACACCGGCCCCGCAGAGAAATCAGTGCCTGTTGGTCGCGGCGGTTGCTGCGCGCTCGGCTTTTGAAAACACGGCTTCGTTCGCAGTCGCTTGCGCGCGCTAGCAGGTGTCCGTCCGTCCATCGATAAAAGACCTTTATAGCGGCTTTACGGCTGTTCTACAATTCGGCACGAAGAACCTTCGCCATACAACAGACGGGTGGGAGATGCTACCCGTTCTGTCGCGATTGGAACTCACCAAACAACACCCGCCGTTGTAGCGTAGCTCGGATTTACGACATCTGGGTATTGACGACTGAACTTCTCTCTACAGACGGGAATCTGGTTCCGAGAATCGCCAACTGTCTTCATTATCCGGTATTAGACGTGCAGAAGGCCTTTGTTGTCCGGGTGATCGGTACTCAACGCAATGCGCTGAGCTCTGAAAAAGTGCGCGAGCCGCTCGGTGGTTGGAGATTCTATCTTCGGGAAACGTTAGCCGGGATTATCGCAGGTTGTGTTCGACTCAATCGTCTGGATTTGGTAGGTTCTGCGATTTCGGATCGTGCGGTCCAGCGCGAGTAAGAAGGTAGTAATCGTGGAACAGTCTTCCTGAGAATGTGACGAATGCCCCATCCCTGGACACATTCAAGTCACGACTCAAGACACATCTTTTTAGGATATCTTATGACTGCAGTTGATTTTTGAACCCTTGTACAGCGCCCTTTTCTTCGGCCTCGGCTGTGGTACGGCGCTATATAAATTGTCATAATTATTATTATTATTATTATTATTATTATTATTATTATTATTATTATTATTAATCGTATTCGTAATAATCTCGAGATTTCTAGTGCGCCCAACGAAAGCTAAGTCGGGGGAATAAGCTTATTCACAGGCGCTTAGTCAAAACAAAATCGATAGGCAAAAGGTGGAAACCGGATTCGAAGAGTCAGCACAAAGTGAGTATAAATGTCTACTGCGGTGGTGTTACGCACCAGAATCTCATTAAATTCTGCTAGGACCTGCCCTACAGTTCTACAGGTCTAAGTGAATTTTGGTGCTTGGGACTCTGAAGTCCTTCCAATTGTTTTCTATTGTGTAAACGTAACTGTACACGTCTTTCTGTAGTGGATGTATGGCCTCGACCCTGCTCATTTTTTCAATTAATTGATCCGATGAGATCCTTCACCACAGCTGCCCGTTTGAATGGGTGCCACGCCATTTAAGGTCCCCGTGTACGGACCGTGCTAGATCGAGATTCAAATATCTGAACTATATCCACAATCGATATGCGAACCGGCATCCTCACGCTCAGAAGTGCTTTGACGTACGCGTTAATCAATGTATCTAGCCAGGCCAGTATGGAACCGAGCCAAGGTTTATCAGAGCTACTTACTACTGCAGGGCTTCTCATAGCCTCGAGCCAGGGTTTTGAACCGTTTGGTTTCAAATGTCAACAATAAACAAATCTTCGTCACGGATGCTCTATTTGCGTGCGTGTGCTCGCGGGCGTGGCCTTTCCTGTCCGCTAAAGTGTGTCCTTGGCGATGAACATTTAAACCGGAAACTTTCACAGGAGCCTGGTTTGTTGCCGTTGATTCTTCTTGCTTTATTCTTCGTTTCTTCATCATCACCTTCCTCTTCATCCATCGCTTCGTCTTTTTCTTTTCTTCTCCTTATCCTTGTCCTTCTTCTTCTCTTTCTCCTTATTAGTCTTCTCCGTCTTCTGCTTCTTTTCCTTTCCCTTTTTCTTCCCCTCCTCCTCCTTCTTCTCCTCCTCTTTCTCCTTCTCTTTGTCCTTCTTCTTCTCTTCTTCTCTCCTCTTTGTTCTTCTTCTGCTACTTCATCTTCTCTTCCTTCTCCTCCTCCTTCTTCTTGTTTTTGTTCTCCTCCTCCTCCTTCTTCTACTCCTTCGCATTTTTTTCTTCTTTTCCTCCTCCTCCTCCTCGTCTTCCTCCTCCTCCTCCTTTTTCTACTTCTTCTTCGGATTTTTCTTCTTCGCATTGTTCTTTTTCGCATTCTTCTTCTTAGCATTTTTTCTTCTCCTCCACCTCCTCCTCGTCTTCTTCCTCCTCCTCCTCCTACTTCTTCTTCTTCGCATTCTTCTCCTTCTCCTCCTCCTAAGTGTTACAACTCAGGCAACCAGCAACGAGAACCGTCGAGGAGGTAACTGTCAAGTAGCTATCAGCTATCCTTCCTAAATATCTAGTACATCGTAGGACTGATGGATCGCCCGTCGAACGCAGGAACACCGCGAAGGCCTTCCGAAGACCGGCCTGGCTGGCATTCCTCACGTAACCAAACGAATCGATTGGGAATTGAATCTGGAGTTCTACAACTCGCTCGCCCGCGGGCTACACGCCAACTGCTTCCTTCACCGTAATTTATTACCCGGCTGTTGGACTCCCAGCAGCGCTAAGTTGACCGTATTTCGATTAGCCAAGCCGGTGTTTAACTAACCCTCCACGTCGAAGATGAGGAGAGTTAGGGTATCGCAGGGGAGGGAAGTGTGTAGCGGGGTAGAGGAACTGTCGATGTTGAACTTCCCCTTCAAGACTGATTTCGGAACATAATTGGAATGTTTATATTGTCAAGGACGACGGAACTAATGATGTCAAACATCCCATTCATGTCTCGGGTGATGAGAACTTGGCTGCGGGATGGGGAAGCTGGTCCTCTTCACGTCTAGGACGAGTGGGATGGGGTTGGGCAGCGGAGAGGACACTGCCCGCCCTGGAATCGGGATCAAAGAGGGGTCTTATCTTGCCTCGGACGTCGAGAAATGTTTGCTAGTTTTTTTTAAACCAACCATTCCGTTTCTCTTTGGTTTTTATGCATATTCCTCGGCGGGAGTCCGGATGGATTTGAGAGGAGTATAAATCTTCCTTTGTGTGCTAACCTGAACACGCATTTGTCCTTCAGTGCTTAATTTGTGTGTCCTTCTAACATAATTTCCCAATAAGTGTTCGTACACGAAACTCTTTATCCATTCACCATGCACTGTTACATCTCTATCTATTCCCTATGAATTCTTAAATCTTTATCCATTCACTATTAATTCTTACATCTTTATCCATTCACCTTGAATTCTTACATCTTTATTCACCATGAATTCTTACATCTTTATCCATTCACCATGAATTTTTACATCTTTATCCATTCACTATGAATTCTTACATCTTTATCCATTCACTATGAATTCTTACATCTTTATCCATTCACTATGAATTCTTACATCTTTATCCATTCACTATGAATTCTTACATGTGTCCATTCACATGCAGTCTTATATCTTTATCCATTCATTCTTGCATCCACAGAAGCCACTGCGTAGCGACCCTGGATAAGTTGCTCACCGACAATTGTCTGTGAGGAAGGCAATGGGAAACCACCTCACTCATCTCATCCCCGGGTGGCATAAGCCAATGGACCTGCCTTTGGACAGGGAACTCATCATCATCCTGCATCCTGTCATATTATGTAGCGCCTCTACAAGACAAGACAATGGGGCTCCCAGTCGAAGCTTGGAGAAAAAGTAGACCGAAGGAGCTAACCATCGATGTTGAACTTTGTTTTCGTACATCATATCAAATGTCTAAGATGATTGGGATTTGTTTAGATAATAATAATAATAATAATAATAATAATAATAATAATAATAATAATAATAATAATAATCAAATTAATAATAATAATAATAATAATCAAATTAATAATAATACTAATACTACTACTATTAACAACAACAACAATAATAATAATAATAATAATAATAAAATTAATAATAATATTAATAACAACAACAACAACAATATAAGGAAGCTAAAGGAGCTATACAAAATATCCAGTGCAAAATATCGAGTATATTCGGCGGTAGACGAACAATCAATCGAAATAACAAGACAGGCACAACAAAGACCATATATGTGCGTATCCTAAACATTGGTGAAATACGGTAATGACGTTATTTTTGGTCACCAGGTGACGTCATCACAGGATCGGCCATGTTGAACGCTTCCGTTATCGACTCCACGATCGCTCCAGGTCAGGAGCCTCCAGGATCCAGGCTGGACCAGTTGGCCATGCAAGTCCAGCTGGGGGTCCTGAGCGTCATGGGAACGGCGGGGAACAGCCTTGTGCTCTTCGTCTTCAGCCGTACGAAAGAGGAGCTCGTCTCGACCGTGTTCATCATCGCCCTGGCTTGCGTGGACCTGGCCACGTGCCTCTTCGTCATTCCTTTCACGATGTACATGGAACACGTCGACTTTCGAATCTCGAACGACTTCCTCTGCAAGACCTACGAGTTCCTCATCACCTCCCACATCCCCTTTTCTGCTCTCATCATGGTCTGCATCGCCGTCGACCGCTACGTCTGCATCTGCCATCCGCTCGCCAAGCTCTTCACGATCGCCCGAGCACGGGTCGTCGCATCCCTGACGGCCCTCTTCGCCGCGGTCCTCGGCGTCCTCGCCTCGCTCACCTACGGCATCTATGCCGTCAAGTCGACCGTGCCGGTGTACCCGGTCAGCGAGCTGACTCGGGACAACGCCAGCCTCCTTCTCCAGCTCGAAACCGTCGTCGACAGCAGCATCTACGGACCGTCGAACAGCACGACGAACCCAGTCGAGGCCGCTTTACTGCCGCAGGTCCCGATCGACCGCGAGGTGGCGATCAAGGCCTACTGCCTGCATCTGATCGAGCTCATGACGGAGAAGTTCGGCGACGAGGTGGCCCTGGAGTGCCCCCAGGTCTCGGTCACTTACACGGGACACTGCCGGCCGACCCAGGTCATTCTGAGTCAGCGGTTCCTAGATCGCTACGGACTCTGCTACCACGGGGTCTTCGCGACCTGCCTGGCCGTGGCGTTCGTCTTGTACGCTCTCATCTACCGGTCCGTGCTGCGGCATCGCGCCGGGCAGCAGAAGCGACGCAGCAAGTGTCTCGACATGGTCGTGTACGTAAACCAGCAGGTGACGGCCTCCCAGTGCGACCAGCGCCGGGAGAGCGTCCCGGACGCACGACGGCCCTCGAACGGATGGTGCCGGGAACGCATCGACAGTTTCTTCTCGGAGGTGGCGCGGCGGAGCTACGCGCGGTACCGGGCCAACGCCAAGACGGCCGCAATGCTCTTCGTCGTGACTGTGGTCTTCGCCGTGTCGTACACGCCGGCGCTGCTCATTCTGCTGGGGCTCTTCTCACACAACAACAACCTCTTCTACTTGTACTTCGTCAACAACGCCTCCAACCCGGTCATCTATTCCTTCATGAACCGTAACTTTCGCGACAACCTCAAGGCAGCGCTGAGGAAACTGAGACGTGATAGCAGGCGACTCTGAAAGCAGCGACAGATCGTCAGATGTATTCCATCATATTCAGATTATTATGAGCGATTATCGGCTCGTCGTCTGACGCAAAAATAGCAGCCTTTGAAGGTCCATATGGAACTGATAACAGGAAGCTAATTTTTTATTCTTACGGTGAAACGTGGGAAAATGATTGAGCAATCATTCGAAAAATGATCTAAGGTATTAGATTTGAAGCAAGACATAAAATTTGGACACTGAGTATAGACTCAACATGTAACCTGGAAAATAAGAGACGTTGACCGCCCGTATGCAGCAGAAAACAGGAAGAGATTTTTTTTGTATATCGGGCGAAAGGATTGAACTATCATCCGAAAATTGGTCTACCTTATTACATTTGTTGCAAAAACATTGAATGAGCGCAAGCGGATGTATATCGTTCTTCAAAGGTTTCGCTCCGTGTAATGAAGTTACGAAGCCAGAGTAAATCCCCATCTCAGAACCTCAGAGTCTGCCGTTGCAAAGAACAAAACAGTAGCAACGATAATTTCCGGTAGAAAACAGTGGAGGTACAGAGTATTGAGTCATAAAAGCACAATCTCGTGTAACCCATGAATTTACGAGAGAAGTACTTCGGCGCCTCTGCGGTTACTGCAGGCAAATAAACTACGAGAGGTTGACTCTTACTCCCAGAAGCGGAGGCTATCTGCTGTCTGAGTTGATTTCAGACAGGTAGTGTGGTACGGTGGGCTGTCGGTAATGCGTTTGATCAATGATCATGCGGTTGCGTGTTCGACTACGTGTAACGACCCTGGGCAAATTGTCTGCGCACACCATGCCTCCGTCACCAAGCAGTGGAATTTGGTACCGGCGTAAGCTGGGAAGTAAACGGCAAGTCCTGCGATGCACTGGCCCCGTGTCCAGGACATTGGGATTCGTCCACTGCCGGCTCTAAAGCCTAGAAAAGGAGATGAGGCCTCCACGCCGTCTCACTTATGAAATATGGGATACTTTAGTTTACAAAAGCTTGGAAGTAAACGGTACGTCTTGCGATGCACTGGTCCCATGTCCAGAACCTTGGGATTCGTCCACTGCCACCTCAAGGGCCTAAAGGAAAGGAGATGAGGCCTCCCCTACGTCTCAATTGTGGATATTGGATACTTTAAGTAAGCTGGGAAGTAAACGACAAGGCCTGCGATGCATTGGTCCCGTGTCCAGGACCTCGGGATTCGTCCACTGCCGGCTTTAGAGCCTAGAAAAGGAGATGAGCTCCTCCCCGACGTGTCACTTGTGAGATATGAGACACACTTTAGACGATAAAGTGGCTGGTCGTCTTTCCATTCGATATTGTTTCCTTCATCTCGTTACGCATGCGCAGTTTGTTAACACGTGACTGGCACATGCAAAACAAGTAGACGACCGAGTCTTGGATAGCCGGCTCGGTAGCGAAAGAAGGAGGCAGTAATTGGCTGTCGGGTCGTCTGTTGTTCGCCGCGACACTTTCTCCGCTTCAATTCTGATTACGTAGTCGATCGAGCCAGGCTCACGAACATTTGATGGGGGCACAGTGCAGACATTTGTTTCGAGGTTTTAACGCCCCTTGAGCCCTCTAGGGAACTCATCTGTAATGAGTACGCTGACTGTACACTGTCATTGGGAGGATCAGGCGTCGAGGAAGCCGCATCAACCGAGTCTTGGAAAACTGAAATCGCTAACACTTCATTCCCATGGCTACCTCTCGGATTATGGGTCCATCTGGGCATGCTGACTGTATGAGTTCGCAAGATCTCCAATTGTAAACTGCTATGTAATGTAAACTGTAATCGAAAGACCTTGAACAGAACCTTGTAAATGCAAAGGCGACCATTCGTGTATTCATGCGGATATCCCAACGAAATAAATACAATTGTGTACGTTTTTCTACAACGGCTGTATGCCTCGACCCTGCTCATTTTCAGTGAATTAATCGGGTGAGATCCGTCACCACCGCTACTCTTTTGAATGGGTGCCACGCCATTTAAGGCCCCTTGTACGGACCGTGCTAGCCCGAGATTCAAATCTCTGAAATATAGCCACTGTCGGTATGCGAACCGGCATCCTCACGTACAGAGGCGCCTTGACATACGCTTTAACCAATGTAGCTAACAAAGCCAGCTGAGATACCATGGCGACGACTGTGACGTCAATGTGTGTCAGGTCAAGTGAGGAGCCTTGACGTACGCTTCAACCAATTTAGCTAACCAGGCCAGGTCAGAAGATTGAAGACATGTAATCCACCCATTCAGATGATGACGAAGTTGACTATAATGATGATGAATTGTCTTATTTGGTAAGAGTTTCCAGCGAAAAATCCACCTTTGGGTTATACGTTTTTCTACAGCGACCGTATGGCCTCAACGACATTCGTTCTTCATTGAACAGAGCGGGTGAGGTCCTTCAGTGAGTGAAGGATATCCAGGGTGAGGCCTAACGACTAGGAATATGCATTTCAGTGGGAGTAAGTGAGGGGGAAGTTCTCGAAAAGACCTCCTAAATGCGCCTCGTTTATCTCTAGATTTCTTTAACGCTCAAAAATACGACGATTAAACCTGGTGGAGGATCTAACATTGATGGCTGCACCTCACCTGAGCAGTGAAAAGCAGTTTTTAAATTGTCGAACGGAAGTATTATGTATTCATATTACTGCTTTCGTCGTTAACCTCTTTATGTGACCCTTCATACAAACTCAACAACACTTCACCCTTCCTTATCTTTCCGCGGGTCTATCAGTGAAAAGTGAAAACACTCCTCTTCCACAAGCCCTAAGTTGATTCTTCCTCTTCCCCTTATCTATCTTGCGGCTCCAATTCTAAACACCATTCACCGTAGCCGTCTCACTCTCTGCCTGCCCCACTCTTGGATCTTGACTTGTAACTGAACCCTTCTTGCCTAACGATTTTGTTTTGACTGAACGCCTGTGAATAAGCTGGTTCCCGCCACTTAGCTTTCGTTGAGCACACATAAATCCCGAGTTTACGATAACGATCCTGGGTCCCGGAAAAACGGATATATCAAGATTTCTGTTTCACTAGCGCCCTCCAACGAATTCAACTATAAAATAAGTGTATACTGGTAATCGTAATCTAGGAACTTCTTCCGAGCCAAATAATAATAATTAGTAACTTCTAATGCGCCGGTGACTAATGCATAAGGCATCAACCGATGGCGGTAACAGGTTACATGCACTGTAGCTCATAGCTGGAAACTCATATTGCTGGAACTAGTATATTCGCAGTCGCTCAGTCAAAAACTGAATCTGTACGCAGCTGAATGTAAATGTACACGGTTTTAAATAGGCCTAGCGACTGTATGGCCTCCACCCTGCTCATTTTTCAATTAATTATTCGGATGAGATCCTTCACCACCACTCTGGTATTCTTTTAATTGGCCTGTATGTAAACACTCTGGCGAATATATAGCGTCGGGGAAAACGATTAAAAGGTGTCCAAGCACAACCTAATATTTGTAAAGTGTAAATGTAAACGTACATGTTTTTCTACAGCGACCGTATGGCCTCGACCCTGCTCATTTTTCAGTGAATTAATCGGGTGAGATCCTTCACCACCGCTGCCCATTTGAATGAGTGCCACGCCATTTGAGGTCCCCGTGCCGGGACTGTGCTAGCCCGAGGTTCAAATCTCTGAAATGAGTCACGATCGGGTTCAGGTCAGCCAGAAAGAAGAAATAGTTTATGGAACAATAAATTTGCGTACCCATTTATTATCTTTAGTACAAACTTTGCATGTAATCGTAATCAAAATTTTATAAAGCGGCACTTCAAGGTATACTCATCAGAGGCGCTTCCGGCCTGACGACCCAGAACCACTGGGGAACAGGTAGGTCTCCAAGCGCTTGCGGAAGAGAGGGGGAGAACGGGTGAGAAGTTCATGGCGCAGGTCACCAGGCAGGCAGTTCCAAGATCTAGGGCCGGCCACAGCAAAATTGTGTGCAGCACTTTGTAAGGTATTAAAAGGCGCTATATTAAGCGTCCTGAAACATACACACATACAAAACTCCGCCACTGCCTTTAGTCAGGTAGTGCCAGTCCCAAGCCTGGATAAAGGAGGAGGGCAACGTCAATGGCCTTTGATGCCATAAGATGTCGTTAAACTGTGAAACTACTACTACACACATACATCAAAGTATACATATAAGCTGTGTACCTGAACTTTTGCACAGTGACTTCAGAGAACCTCTCAGGGCCGAAGCTGACCCACGGCCCCTAGCTGGTTCAAACACCCTCAATTTTCCTCCAGTCCGCCGGATCCCCAGGCTAAAAAGACGCCAACGCTACTTAGGGGGAATGGGAGGAAGTCGTATGGATGGGAAGAAATGTACAGGGAATGTCTTTTCAATTGGAGATACAGTAATCTGAACCAGTAAGAGAAAACTTATGGTGGAGGAAAACTTATGGGGAAAAGGTAAGATGCAAATCTGGTGGGGAAGTTTCTCTTCACCCCATACATAAACTGCACCCTGGCAAGCAGGTACAAATGCTCTCACAAATGCAATGCGTCCGGCCCATACAAACTTTATGTAACTTCGTTGTTGCCGACTTATTACTATTTTTTGATGAAATTCTTGTTTTTCTCTTTGACCACATGCTGCGTTATTCGAAAACAATTTACAAGAATCGTAATCGTAATCTCGAGATTTCTACAGCGCTCAACAAAAGCTAAGTCGCGGGAACCAGCTTATTCACAGGCGCTCAATCAAAACAAAATCGATAGGCAAAAGGGTTCGGTTCCAGGTCAAGATCCAGGAGTCAGGCAGTCAGACAGTCGGACGGCTACGGTGGATGATGTTCGAAATTGAAGCGAGAAGAGAGATAAGGGGAAGAGGAAGAATCAGGATGATTT
Organism: Norana najaformis; assembly: GCA_964023275.1. Lineage (NCBI taxonomy): Eukaryota > Metazoa > Annelida > Clitellata > Crassiclitellata > Hormogastridae > Norana > Norana najaformis. The sequence goes on from OZ029929.1 coordinate 15,325,620, forward strand.
TTGGAAAAGAAGTGTTTTCAGTCTTGAGTGAAAGAATATTCTTAAGTGTCCAAACGTAGAGAAGGCACAACGTCCTAATTCAAAAAAGTGCCAAAACCATCAGATTTTGACCAGGTTTCCCCAACTGATTACAACAGTTTAACTTAAGGCAACCATTGGCTGATGCCTTGGCGTTAAGATAACGGCGCTATAGAAGTCATTAGTTTAGAGGTCATCCATAAAGCACGGCCAAAAAATGACCTACTTCGACCCCCTCCCTTCCCTTGAGCCTAACCCGGCCTTAATGGATGACCCATTAGAATTTATTCCTCGGCCCAGGACACCCCACGACTTAATGTTTACTTCCACTGGGTATCGTAGTCAGAACAGAAATGGACAAATTTCATCTATCGCAAAAAATCATTGGCAGTGATTGTTTCTAAGCGTCAAGATGGCCGAAGGTTTTTCGCAGCTTCTGCTTCTTCTTGTTGTTGCCATGGTGTTTCCATGGGCGACCGGCGCCATCTGCTGTCATTGGTGGTGGAACGCCTCCTCTCTGAAAGACACCTCTCGTCCCAGACGAAGCTACTACCTACAAAATGACATTATGATTTTCATGTTACATACATACAAACGTACATACACACATACAAACATAAATACATACATATATTCAGACATTACATACATACAAGCATACATACATACATATATATTCAGACATTACATACATACAATTATACATACATACATACATATATATTCAGACATTACATACATACAAATATACATACATACATACATATATATTCAGACATTACATACATACAAATATACATACATACATACATACATATATATTCAGGCATTACATACATACAAATATACATACATACATACATACATATATATTCAGACATTACATACATACAATTATACATACATACATACATATATATTCAGACATTACATACATACAAATATACATACATACATACATATATATTCAGACATTACATACATACAAATATACATACATACATACATACATATATATTCAGACATTACATACATACAAATATACATACATACATACATATATATTCAGACATTACATACATACAAACATACATACATACATATATATTCAGACATTACATACATACAAACATACATACATATATGCATACATACATTTATACATACATATATATACATATATACATACATACATATATGCATACATACATGACATACATACATATATATAATATATACATATATATATACACACAGTCATCACTTGTCAACAGCCACTCTTGCTCCATCTTTACCCCACAGCGAACATTCATCTGAACGATCAGATACAGATTTACCGATTTTGTAACCAAATAAATATGCAAATAAACTATTATTAAACTAAAACTCATCTACAGCTACTTATGAATTCATCTCAGCAGTGCAGATGCCTAAAAAACAGTTCCTGATTAGCTATCCTGCTTTAAAAAAAAACATAAATAAATCATTTCCAAACATCGCAAAAAGAGCTAGGATCGAAGTTTTATAAAGTCAAATACTGACCTCAGAGAGACATGGGTCATGGCTGTTCAAAATACGACGGACGGTCTGCAAGAAAATGCAAAGAACATCAGGTAAGGGTGTAAGAACATCAGCTCAACAAACAAACAAACAATATAAGGCCGACGTTAATGCCTTTGGCGGTCACAAGATGTCGTTAAAGATTGGTTACTATTAATAACGTAAACTAATAAACGTTAGTCTCCTTAAACTCGGCCACTGCCTTCAGTCGAGTAGTGCCAGTCCCAAGCCTGGATAAAGGAGGAGGCGACGTCAACGGCCTTTGATGCCATAAGATGTCGTTAAGCACTGGAACTACTGCTACTCCTTAGACACCTTTAAAAAGCATTCAATCACCGCTATATTTCTGTTAACCGGGTTCAACAGACGACTGAACTCCGCCACTGCCTTGATTGGGGTAGTGCCAGTCCCAAGCCTGGATAAAGAAGGAGGGCGACGGCAACGGCCTTTGATGCCATAAGATGTCGTTAAACTGAGGAACTACAGACGACTGACCGTAGGAGCATATCAAAAACTGTAAACATTTTCGCATCGGCATAAACGGCCTTTGTTGTCATAAGATGTTGTTAAACTATTGGAATCCAATCCAGTCGGCAGGAAAGTCCGCTACTGTATTTAGTCAGGTGCGATCACTCACCCCATTCTCGAACTTCTGAGAATCCTTGCCATCGGCTTTTTCAATTTTTGGGCAAGGCTTTGAACCGTACTCTTCTTCGCTGCTACCTGGAGGACCGTAGCAGTAGCAGAGTTTACCCTATGAAAAGAACAAAAAACTTTAAATGAAAAATACAAAACACTTCCAGTGAATTTTATGTATGTTTGAACATGTAGCTCTAGGTATGCGTTGATGTCTGTGTGCGTGAATGTGTGTGTCATTATGTACGTATGCATGTAAAACTAGTTCTATCTATGACAAGTGGAAGCAAGAGCTCATTTAAAAGCACTTAAAAGCATTATATTAAATGTCTTGCTATATATATACACAAACATACATATATATATATACATACATACATACACATACCAGGAACTTAAAAGGCACCGTGGTAAGTGGCCTAATACATACATACATAGTTTTCATAAATCAGTCCACCTGAGAATAAATTTGTATCTGTTTATGCAACTCTTAATGAATAAACCTGCATGTTAAAATGATCTTCACGAATAAATTTACATACATTAACATAATCTTTCAGAACAAGTCTCGATGCTCTCTGAACATCTGGAACACCCTTGTGCGACATAAAACCACGAATTCCTAAATGATTACACAATAAAAAAGTTAATTAATAAGTTAACTAATAAAAAAGTTAATTAGCATTCCTAATAACAAATAAAACAAGCGCACCTCAATCAGAGTAATTTTACAACGTTACAAATTTGGCACATCATCGCTCAGGAACAAGAATTTCGGGAGCAAGAAGAGGAATATGGATCTGACCATCTTTGTCCCATAATGCAACAGCAGCAAACCCTTGTGCAGCGCCCTTTTCTTCGGCCTCGGCTGTGCTACGGCGCTATATAAATTGTCTTATTATTATTATTATTATTATTAAAGTGATGCTGCATGCAAATTAATAATAATAATAATAATGATGATGACGATGATAATAATAATAACTAAATTATCCTAACTCAATTTTTAGTTCCTGAGGGATCATTTCTACCTTGGGTAAAAAAAATAATTATAGTATTATTATTATTATTATTACATTTCAGTTCTGAAAACTTCACTTCTCCTAATTTTAAGTCCAAGGATTCACTTCCGTGGTAAAAAGAGAACTATTGAACATTATTAGGTCTGCCTTGTGAGGTTCTAAAAGCGTGCACATTTAAAAGTACTTAACCTCTGGATACATCTAACTGAAGAAAATAAAAAACCTAATAATAATAATAATAATAACAACAATAACAATAAAAATAATAATAATAAAAGTAATACTTACGAGCATAAGCAGACAGGAGTTCATATGCGGTAGGATTCCGATCTGGATAGACTTCATCCGCTGGAATTGGAAGCATGATTCCATATGTTGATTCAAGGACCTCGCGAGGAATATGGTTACAAACGTTTAAAATGGTTAAGGAACAAGAACGTCAAAACACTTGGCCCAAAAATAATCACTGACCCAAAAATAATCACTGGCCCAAAAATAATCACTGGCCCAAAAAATCAATCGATACACCAATCTAGTGTCAGGAAGTATTTATATATGTATGCAATATATGCATATTTGTATATGCGTGTATGTATTTATGTATGCACGTGTGTATGTATGCATGTATGTATGTTTATGCATCTATTATGTACGTATGCATGCACATACGTATAAATTTTTCTTGTAGAGGCGCTATATAAATTTGCGATTACTATTACAGTTATGTAGGTATGCATTTGGACATTTATATAGCGCCTTTCAAGAACGCATACACCCTGAGAGAGTTAAACAAGACAGAAGACAACAAATCAACGACCATTATTCAATCAATCAATCAAGCAATCAATCAATCAAAGAATCAATCACTCCACTGATTGACCAAATCAATAAATAATTCAATCAAGCCAATCAATCCACTGATTGACGAAAGCAATCAAACAAAGGCTATGATAGTAGTAGGAGCTATGCAGTCGGTCATCTGGTCGATGGGCAAAACTCCGCTCGTAACCATCTCTGCTTTCGTGGAGACAAAAGTAGGCATAACGAGACCGGGACAATCGCAAAGCATCAACGACTTCTCCAGGAAGAATGTCTGTAAAAAGTAACGTATAATTACTTCAACGTAAACTGATTAATGGATTTACATTAAATTAATGAACCTAAAACATTAATGACATTAACACATTAATGACATAAATGACACTAAAACATTAAAATTAAATTAAGTTTACCTGAATAATGACATGACCATCATCATTATTACACCACCACAACCTTCACCACAACCACCACCACCAACCACCACCTCTTCAATCATTCGTTTTCTTCAATCAATGCTTTTCTCATCTGCAGTCCAGGGTTAAGGGCTGAACTCTTGCCAACTTTGGATATCCTACCTAAATCACAGAGGCAATCACAAACTCAATCATGCCATCCACCAGTCATTATAACTCATGCTGTCACACACTGAACTGTTTTGCGTCACTAGGGCAAAACAGATTAATAGCCAAGTGTGCAGCTTCTCAGATGTTCAAAAACAGGCGCTATATAAATGGCCTGCTATGTAGCGGGGTACCTGAAAGTGTTTGGTCTTTCCAGGCGTGGCCGACACTGGTGCCAAGACGTGTTTTGTCTTCTCGTTGTTCTCAGCTGCCAATTGCTCCTTCCTAGTCAGCAGAGCATTCAGGGTTGAACTCTTGCCGACGTTTGGATATCCCACCTAAAACCAATCACTGCATCAATCAGATTTAAACAACCAACACATAATTCATCAGTTAATCAATCAGAAATCCAATAACTCACATAAAATCCATCAGTTACTTGATCTGTTAATCAGTCACTTAATAAATACAAATTATTAAATAAATTAATAAATAAGTTAATAGATATAATAAAAAGTTAATCAGTAAAAAAATAAGTCAACCAATCACTCATTATTACTCAATTACAAGTACTCATACCCCATATTTCTCCTTCATATAAAGTATCCCATATCCCACAAGTCACAAGTGAGATGTAGAGGAGGCACTCATCTCCTTTTCTTAGGCCCTTGAGCAGGCAGTGGACGAATCCCAAGGTCCTGGACACGACGGGGCCAGTGCATCGCAGGACTTGCCGTTTACTTCCCAGCTTACGCCGGTACCAAATTATACTGCTTAGTGACAGAGGCACGGTGTGTGCAGACAACTTTCCCAGGATCGTTACACGGAGTCGAACCCGCAACCGCATGATCACTGACCAAACGCTTAACCGATAGACCAATGTGCTGCACACATATAACATATAACAACGGCCCAAACAAACATACAATGATTAATCAGCAACAGAGAGACAACCAACTCACAACAAACAGACAATCAGTCAGCAACAGAATAGCAACCAACATACAAGCCCAAAGGTGCGAATTCCCGTTCTGCTACAAGCCTTGAGCGGAAACGAGCGAAACATTTCCATCAGTTCATCCGTATTTAACACTCTCGGACTGTTCTTTCCATTGTCTTCATCATCAACCTCTTCGCTCACATCCTCCACGTCCTCTGCGACCTGAAACCAGATTTCAAGGTAAGATAACACGGTTAGTTTAAACTTCAGAAACAATTAACGACCTCAAATTTCTACTTATGCAGAACTAGATTTTGTAAGGTGGTGCTATATATAACAATCAATCTAACCCAAACCAATCCAATCTCATCTAATCCAAACCAATCTTATCTAATCCAATCCAATCCCACATAATCCAATCCAATCTCATCTAATAAAATACAGTCTTTAATAGTTGTGCTAAATAAATTTCAGTAGAAATAAATAGACAGATAAATAAATAAACCTCTGTTTTCATCCTCTCAAGTTCAGCTGTGGCTGACCAAAACACGGCCTTAACGCTCTGCTCGTCAAAATACTTGGCCCACATTTTCCTAGGCACAGAAATAACGACAGCAGAAAGTAAGCAATATGTCAAGTTTCAAGGTCAGTTTACTAAGTAAGTAAGTAGGTAAGTAAGACATTTGTTAACATGCCACGTATCCATTGGCTGAGTGAGGAATGATGGTAATAAAACATACCGATGATGATTACCGCAGTGAGTTCAACGAGAGATTGTTAAAAATGCGTTATAGTAAGTGTTTTTTACAAATATACATAATAATTATGAAAATAATACATAATAAGTTCTCTTTTTCAAAAAGTAACCTTCTGGCATCATTGTTATTTCATGAGTAAATTATTAAAATAAAACTTTGATGTGACAAATAGTCTGACCTTTGTTCGAAGGTGAGGAAATCGGCCTTGTTGAGCAGAAGAATGTTCTGCTTATCCTTGTCAACCTCCTCGACGTAGAGTTCAAGGTCCTTACAGCGAAAGAAAAGTGGATTTCGTGCATCAACAATCTGCACAACGGCGTCACTGAAAGAACAATGGCATCACTGAAAGAACAACGGCATCATTGAAAGAACAATGACATCGCTGAAAGAACAATGGCATAATTGAAAGAACAACGACATCGCTGAAAGAACAATGGCATCAATGAAAGAACAACGGCATCACGGAAAGCACAGCGTCTACAGTGAGAAATGAGCATCTTCCCTATGTTCCAGTAGGGACCTAGCTGCTCCATTTTACGTTTACAGTCTGTACACCGTCTGTGAGAAGATCATGCTGTGGGGAGAGGACTGGCCACCCGCCCTCATATGCAAAGGCCAAGAAATGTTAAGTCACCATGAGCAATTACATTACCTGACTCTGTATCATGTTACCGCACCTGATAACAAATAATGTTACGAAAACGGGTCAGACCTTTTCTCGATGACTCGCCACAGCTGGCGCCAGACTTCAAGGTTCTTCTCATAAGGCGTCAGCATGACACCCTCATTTTCTGCAAGCCTGATGCCAACAGGAAAAACCAATGCATCAAGAAAGGTACAAAATGTCAACAACAAAACGTCCGCTATTATCAACAACAACATCAATAACAATACAAAACTATCGTGACCACCTTTACCACAACCACCACTTTTACCACCACTTTTACCACCACTTTTACCACCACCACCACTACCACCACCACCGGTGCAGTGTCAGCACCATTATCTATCTATCTATCTATCTCACCACCGCCACTTTTACCACCACCACCACCACCGGTGCAGTGTCAGCACCATTATCTGTCTATCTATCTATCTCACCACCGCCACTTTTACCACCACCACCACCACCACCACCACCACCGGTGCAGTGTCAGCACCATTATCTATCTATCTATATGTATAGCTATCTAACTACCATCATCGTTCTATATCATAACCATCATCACGATCACAATCGCCAAACTCATCATCATCACCACCCTTGGTTAACTTTCTACTCTTACATACCACTGCTCCAACCATCACTCCAATCACCATCACTCCAAAACACATCACCATCAGCGCCACCATCACCGATCATGATCATCGGAAGCAGCTGCTGCTTCAATCAAAGCACTTCCTTACAAAGCGAGAGATCGACGCCAATCAAGAAACATCTGTCGTTCCTGCAGATCGAGCTCCTCGGGCGTCGTAGTCGAATCCCAGTGCGGCCTGCGCAGAAAAAATCCCAATGGAATGCACATTACTCAACCTTTGGTCAATTCCTGTTAAATAACTCAATGGAATGGTCCATTATCTGCCTTAAATCTCAAATTTCTTGTGAAATTTCGACTAAACATATTGCATTGGAATTGGTGGGCATTATTTGATACATTCACTGCAGTGCTGTGTTATTTAACTCAAAGCAAAAGACAGCGTAATACACATTAGAATGAGGTCACGTTAAATAGGTCAAATTCTAAGCGAAAATTAAATTTTCGGCTCATGTTCTTAACCATGTTTGATCAGAATTCAAATTATAACAAAGCATATAAGATGATGTTACAGCACGACACTTGAAAGGCACTATACAGTTTCCTGTGTGTGTGTATGTTCGTGTGTGTGTCCATGTGTGTGTGTGTCCACGTGAGCGTGTGTGTCTGTGTCCGTGCATGTCTGTCTGTCTGTGTGCATGCGCACGTGTGTGTGTGCATGTGATGTGTGTATATATATATATGTATATATATGTATATATGTATGTATATATATATATATATATATATATATATATATATATATATATATATATATATATATATATATATATGGGAGGTTCCATGAATCTATTTCCAGATTAACAGTATTTATGTAAGCGTTCATTTTCACAGCAGGACTTAAAACTTTGCAAAGAAGTCTACCTTCGAGGGACAGTCAGTTGTTCTTTAAGCTTCTCATGCGTTGCCTTTAGCTTCAGCTCTTCTTCTTTAGACGGTAGAATCGACTGTTGTGTAATCAGCTTCACATTCATTTTCTCTGAAAGTATTTTAAAAATTAAATCATCACTCGGTTTATTATTTATTGTTATTAGTTTATTTATTTAAGGAGTTGAAAATACACTGGAGCAAAACAGAATGCTTCAAATGGAAACCATATCACAACCACTGAAACGAGTAGTGGTGGTGAAGGATCTCACCCGATAAATTCATTGCAAAATGAGCAGGGTCGAGGCCATACGGTCGCTATAGAAAACTGTGTACATTTACATTTACAGTGTTGTAACAAAATTGCTGCATAGTGAGGCTAAACAACATTCCATCAAAGACAAAGACTCGGTTGCTAAACTTGCTGTGCGAAAAGATTTCTTCATAAATTAATATTTTGGACCATTTCTTCAATACCGTAGAGGATCACTGGTTGTGAATGAAATTAAATTTTCGATCCACATTCACTCAGGTCCAAAAAACCACTGGATGAAGATAATAATAATAAGACAATTTATATAGCGCCGTAGCACAGCCGAGGCCGAAGAAAAGGGCGCTGTACAAGGGTTCAAAAATCAACTGCAGTCATAAGATATCCTAAAAAGATGTGTCTTGAGTTGTGACTTGAATGTGTCCAGCGATGGGGCATTCGTCACATTCTCAGGAAGACTATTCCACACAGTGGGTCCGGCGACAGTGAAGGAACGTTCGCCGAACTTCAGAAGATGAAGGAATGATAGTCACCTGCTGTAAACTGTCTATCGGAAAGTTCTGCATAGCGCAGAAACTCTTCGAGGGTGGTCTCCTCTGTAACTGATTTCAGGTTAATTTTACCCGCATCGTCATCCAAATCTGTAGTGTGGAGCTGAAAGTTACAAATATAATTGTAAGGTGATGTAAGTATTACTGTTAGGAATTATTATTATCATTACTATTATTATTGTTTAGCATTTATTACACACGCAAGGTCAGTAGATCTGAATCTGAGGCACAAAGCAACCGTGAGTGAATGACTTGCTCAAGGTCCCTACACAGAACCGTCTAAGAGGAGGCTTATACCTGTACTCTCCATGTTAAAAGCCGAGCGCTCTATCCAATCGGGTACCATGCCCCACATGTTATATTAATGTAATGTTAGTATTATAAAGCAAAGTAATCAAACAATTACACAGTGCTTATTGCTTGATTATCAGCCTTCACTAGAAAAATTTGTCAGTACATGATACATCCATTAGCTCACACGCTTTTCCCGCGTCAGCTTGCCTTCTGAAACAATATTACGATATGAAGATGAGTGGTAGTCTACTGGTCATGGTGCTGGACTGTCAAACCTGAAGTCGGGGGTTCGGTAATCCTGAAGAAACGACCGCTTGCGATCGCCCTACTTAAAAACAATAAGGCTGCCGCAGACTGTGAGAAATTCGAGTGCTGCCAGCTACTGGAAGCACTCCCAGTAAGTAAGTGAGTAACAGCTCATACTCGTGACCTCTGACCTGTCGGATTTCTCCGACTTTTGACTAAGGTTTCGCTTGAAGCAGAGTGAATTATGCTAACGGCCCTACAGAAGTCAATTGATTAGACTAGATTAGATTAGTACCCATGAAGATTCTTGCCGCCGAGCTCCCTTGAATCGATCCTTTATGATGGCCCTACCGAGGGAAGACATCGCTGCTTTTTTACTCATTTTAAGGCAAATATGTGAATACCGTTAAATAAATATACTAATAAATCCGTTGCGTAATCCAAAAGCTCTGCACAAATACTACAACGTGCTTAATAATAACACCAAGAACATGCAACAAGCGCTGAAGTAAGTAAGTGCGTAAGTTATTCAGCGTGTGATTGATATTTTATAGCGCTATATATTGAAAAAAGTTATGTTATAACCCGGATGCAGTTTGTTACAGTAAAGTGCGCACTTCTACATCACTGTTTAAGACAACCCCCTACACTAGTAGTTTGCGTACCCCAGCCGCGTCAGTGCACGTTTGAACGGGAGCAAAGCTTATAAGGCCACATGAGAACTTTATCCTTACCCCAAAGCTGAGCCCCGGCTTCAAATCCACGCTGAGAGAAAACTCTTTCAAGGGTTCTGATTCATTAACCCCACAGCTAATAACCAGTAGGCCTACAGCGGCTGCATGATGCTGCTAAGATCAGGGGGCACAGGAGGGGACATACCACCCAGGCAGCCACTTTCTTTGGCCCCATAGAATTGGCCCCAAAATATTATTGACCAACCGATGGAAACTGATGGCTAGCTATGGGTCCAATAATTATATCAATTTTTATTCACCAGACATGGACGTTTGGATGTTAAGGAAATTAATGCAATCAAAGTCGCTAACTCTTCACATCCACGGACCAATCGATCGATCATTCAGCTTAGAGGACTTCTCTTTTTCCCTGCACGACCATCTAGCAGTCATCCATTAATGACATCCACAAAGTGGAAGAAGTGTCACCCAAACGAAGAAAAGAGGGTTATCCCCAATTCAGACTTCTTCATCTAAATTTGATACATTTTAGAACTGCCTGTACCTTAAACACCAAACTCAGACAACAGTCTGAAGTGGGTCGGATTTAATTTTAATCCCATTGCTGGAGACGATGTTTATTGCAGTACCTCACCCCGTACGACAGACAGACCTGCATGAACAGCAGGGTACCCTAACTTAAGCCTTAGTACTTCGTTGGTGTGAACGCCTGCAAAAAAGCAAGGGAACGGAAAATCCAACTGCCGACAAGGGAGAAGAGGGGTCCAAAGTGGTCATTTTTCCCGGACGTGCTTCATGGACGACCACTCAAACAACCTTATATACAAACCACAAAGGGGCAAAAATGACAAAAGGGAGAGCAAGTAAATTGCAAAGTTGAGGGGAAATAACTCCAGTCAATGCAAAAGTAGCGGATATGTGATTCAATTTCAACCCCAATGCGAGGACAATCTGAAGTTCTTGAGAATTAATGAACTAAATTACAGTAACTGGAGGCATTCACACAGCACCTCTGAAAGGGCCTCTCACAAGCTGATAACGACAGCAATTGCATGAACTTTCCATGAAAAACTACACGGATTGGCAAAAAATTCCCACATTTGTTTCTATGACCAAAAGGATTCAAACTCTGGTCATACCGGTCACCTCTTGACCAGCCCTGACCATCGAACAGCAACCCAGCAACGGCGAACACGGACAGCACGGCTGTTACCAAAACCAACACAAACACCCAACATTTCAGCTTCTTTAAAAGTATATCAGCGACAGCAAAACAAAATACAGCCAGCCTCTCACCATTGCTTTGCATAACATAAAAACAGTAGTGCTATAAAAGTTAGTGTAACAATGTAAATCAGTTTATTCTGAATTTATAAAGTGCCTCTACATAATGCTAAGCACCAGTTAATGGCACTATTTATCTGTGCACTGACGATTTGTTTCAGGTTCCTACACAGTAACCTATCCAGGTGAGGTTTGAACCAGCACACTGCGTTGCTTGGCAAGCACTCAATCGCTGAGCTACTGCATCCTGTAGTAAGACATTTAAACAGTAATCGTAAGCTCGAGATTTCTACAGCGCTCCATGAAAGCGAAGTCAAGGGAACCAGCTTATTCACAGGCGCTCAGTCAATAACAAAATCAACAGGCAGGAAGGGTTCAGTGTCAGGTCAAGGTCGAAGAGTCAGGTAGGCAGAACTGACCTGCCAACTGGACCTCAAACTGAAATCGAACCTGATTCAATCCTATACATAACCATTTCGCCACATGTGAGCACCAGTGATTTTGTGCCTTTGCTAAGTTCTTAGAAGGTACTACCTCAGTAGTCAGATCATACAGATATGTACATACAGTTAGGCGCTTTAAGTATGCTGCTTTCTTGGGCACTTTGTACTGTAAAGTAAGGTAAGCACATTTCAGGTAATGTCCCCAGGAGACATTTGCAATCTCAACCCATCTGAAGGTTCAGCATTACGGCCGCTTCAAATTCTCACACTACTCTAAGCACAGTTCTTGTGACGTCAGGAGACGTGTTGTAAGAACTGGCAAATTTCACAATATATCCCAGCACAAATTTTAAAAGCATATCTTTTAAGAGCTTACTGTATTCACTCAGAATCTAAACTTGCTCATCAAAACCCCAACGCTAGCCTTCAGAAAACTCATTTTAAATCAAAGCTGTTACCATTACTTATAGCAACTGTCAAGAGAATGTAAAGGCCGGTAAAACTTAGGACAAAACTATCGTAATTTTAATAATCGTCACTTACACACATGCAAAACCAAAAGCGTTCCAAAACTCCGTCCCAGAACACACACCGAACGTCTCGGAAATTATTCGCTGAAACGGCTCGATCTCGCGAGTTTGTACGATTCGAACATATGCTAACAAAAGTAGCAGTCGCTCTAACTAGAAAATACAATTTACAATAACTATGACAAACAATGCTACGACGACAACTCGACGCGCTGCAAGCAGTCCGCGGCCGATGGCGGCGGCGCCAGAAAAAGCCGGCGCTAGATCTGAAGGTATTTGTCCGGTGCCTTCATCTGGTCTCGGCGCCGCTTTTTCGACGTCGTCGAGATGCGGCCGGGTTCCTTGACCGCCCTCGTCCGCCGTCGCGCATAGTTGACCTGGTGAGAGAACGTCTGGTTTATGGCACGCTCCGACGGCTCCGTGCATCCGCTCTCCAGGCAGAACTTTCTCATGTAACCTGGAAATAAAAAGCTGTGCATTATGTTACAACTGTAATGTCATACTTTCACAAGCTCTGGAGGTGTCAATTACTCTGACATTAATGAATTTTCTCTTGCCGTACTTTACCATTTTACTTTAATGTAATATGACGGGTCTGGCAATTACAATCTGTGAAATTCAGATTATTGCATTACTGAAGTTTTTCTATCACAACAACATCTCGCTAGACATATTCATAAAGTGGCTCAAGAACTGCTTGTATGTATCATCTTGCTTTTGTTGTCTAACCCCTGAGACCCACCCATGTGGCATGTTAACAAATGTGCATTACTTACTTATTTACATCTATTACCGATTTCATCCACTGCTTTACTTCGCTACTTTACCGACCTTTGCACGCCTGGACCTTGATGGGGTCAAGCGGTATTTTATTGAAGTTGTTCTCGGTTGTTTTGCAGTTGAGTCCCTGGCCGCAGGAGCAGGCCAGTTCCTCCCATGAGAAGACAAGGGGGATGAGGCGCCGGAGGACGTAGAGGGCGCTGCCTTCCTTGTGCGACACGGCCTCATTGACGATGATCTGAAGGTTCAGCCGGTTCACGAATATGTCGTAGTTCGGAAGCAGCTGGACGAGCTTTCCATCGCAACGAGGCGGATTTATCTGCACGTGGAAAATAAAGCATTAAAAGAAAGTGATTAAGAAAGCCGGAAAAGAAATGACAATTATGTTCAAAGGAAAGTGACTCCGAATGCCATAAAAGAAAGTGTGTGCATGAAAATTATGTCCAAAGGAAAGAGACTGAAAGCCAGAAAAGAAAGTGTGCCTGAAAATTCTGTCCAAAGGAAAGCGATTAAGAATGCCATAAAAGAAAGTGTGTGCATGAAAATTCTGTCCAAAGGAAAGAGACTAAAAGCCAGAAAAGAAAGTGTGTGCCTGAAAATTCTGTCCAAAAGAAAGTGATTAAGAAGGTCATAAAAGAAAGTGTGTGCCTGAAAATTCTGTCCAAAGGAAAGAGACTGAAAGCCAGAAAAGAAAGAGTGTGTATGAAAATTATATCCAAAAGGAAAATAACTCTGAACACAAGAAAAGAAAGTGTGTGCGTGAAAGTTCAGTCCAAAAGAAAGTGACTCTGCATGTCAGAAAAGAAAGTGTGTGCTGAAAATTCTGTCCAAAGGAAAGAGACTGAAAGCCAGAAAAGTGTGTGTATGAAAATTATGTCCAAACAAAAGTGACTCATAACAGCATCCAAGGAAATTTTGAGAATTTAGTTTTTCTTTATTTCACATATTTTTAAAATTAATTTCTGAAAAAGATGTTTTATTCAGTTGCTTACGCCGCCACAGAGCTGCGGATTGGCGGATGACATGGCTCGTTCTGGTGACGAAGGTGCGGGACTACACATGTTGGATCCATCAACCAAGGAGACCATGCTTGAATATGGTCTCTGTTCCCAGCCTACAGCACGAACAAACCAAGCACAAAATATCACCGGAAGCTAACACCACACTTCAAGAAAGGCGTCTTGTCACTGGGCAGATAACTAAGGTGTGGGCCAACCTGGAGTGTGCAGCAACCTTCATGTGTCATCCGAGAAGCTACTGCTAGCATATTTGCAGTTTATTTTGTTGTAATTGCAATATGACATTTATAAAGCGCCACTTCAAGAATAAACTCATCAGGGGTGCTCCCGACCCGAACCAGTGAGACCGCTGTCAAATAATACAGACTAGCACTTTTATGAAACTTCTCATAACGTTGATAATTGCTGTGATCTTGTTTGCACCCCATAGATCGATCCATCATCTATGCTTCTGAGTTGCTTCGATCAACCGAGGCAGGTAAACACGTGCCTAACCTTTACCTCTGAAAATAAAAACACTGGACGCTCCATATAGGATACACTCAGGAGACCAACAAGGAGCAGATGTTTCAATTGCTCCTGCAACAACTCTGATGAGCCCTTCAGCATTTTACACGTGGGTCATACTAATAAATAACTACAGCCATGATGTCTAACCATTCCAAACCATTTCCCATCCTCCAGAGTTTTCTCCTCAAGTTACTGGTACCTCAGACATGCTCTTGAAACTTCCCAAGCAAAACACACACATACACACAGACACACATACCTTACAGAAAACACTAATAAAAAAATAACATCAAGAAATCTCGAGGGATCACTTTTTGTGTCATGCACTGGATCATTTTTGGAACAGTCTTCTGCTGCACATACATTTGACTCTGTTCATTCAAACTTTATTCAAACTGCCTCAAAACACACATGTTTAGATGAGTTACAACAGCAAGTGTGCAGCACTTTTTGAGGTACTTAAATGTGCTGTATTAAGTTTTCTGATGTGTAGATACATACAAACATACTTACAAACATGCTTGCTTATAAAGTTTTTGTTCTTAATGACTTTAACTTCGTTAGGCTAGCACAGAGAGTTCCCTAAGTTACAAACAACACAGTAACCAATAATGAATGCAACCTTACATTACACTAAGTAACGTCACATTACATTATATGACGCTGTATTACATTACACAGCACCAGTAACAGACACCTGTCACCATTTGTCACAGGGCGTGCCACCACTTGCCGTTGTCTGCGTGCCAGGACGACGTCGTCATCTTCTTCGGGGCGACATGGTGGTGACGCTTCAATGCGCACTTGCATCGGCCGAGCTGCGTTTTGAGGGTCGCATTGTCCTGTCGTATCTGCTGGATCTCAAAATTGACCATCGTCTGGAACTCATTCAACGACTGCTTCACGGTCGAGAACTCCTGGCGCAGCTGGTTGTACTCGGCACGCGGCAGAACAATAAACGGTGCGGCACTGTCCTGCTCGTGCGCCAAAAGGTTCAGCATCGAGCCCTCGTATTGTTTGGCACTGCTGCTTCCGCCTGGGCCCGCCGTCGTGCCCGCTCCGGCCCCGCCGCCCCGGACGTCGCCCTCCATCATGCGCTGAACCACATTCTGTACACAATCCAAGTTTCGCGATAGCTCCATGGCCGACTCAGCTGAGGCGCGGATCAACGGGTGTGGCGCATTGTCGACCAAGGTCTGCTGAAACATCTCCTCAGCTGGCCTACTGTGCAACAGACAATTGAAGAACACGTACGTTAGAGAAACACAATTTAACACATAATTAAAGAGGGTGAAACTGTTTCATCTCTTAGCTGTGTAGCTCTTGGCTTACTCTGAGTTGCTTGGCGGAGTGACAGCGTTCTGTGGAGAACGTTTCACACAAGTAAAAGGCTTCTCAAAACAATACTATGCCTGGGGAGGGCAAAAATGATGACATGTATGACAGGTATCAAATTACCCTGTGCCTTTTCTCTTGCTTTTATCATGTGTATGCATATGTACAATCATTATGTATGTATGTATGTATGTAAATGTGTGATGATGTATGTATGTATTTATTTATTTATGCATGTATGTATGTAAGACTGGCCTACATTGCAGCAGACAAGTATGTCAGTGACATAATTCCCATCAAAAATTGCATATGGGTTAAATTAATTAATTAAACAACTTTTAACCAGTCTAGGTTGACTTTGAGAGGCTTTTATATGTTTTGATATTACACTACATTGCCTTTGTTATAAATTTAAGCTGATAGTTTATATAGGGCAGCTGTAATTATGCACAAAACAACAATCAATAGTGCAAACAAGCCTATCTGCAATCCGTTATATATAAACCGATCTGACATTCCATTGATGATTTCAATGAAAGTCAACAACCCATTCAGTAGGTATCTTTGGTTGGCGCTATGTAAATCTTACGACATTAGTTTCACTTTCACAGGAACCGCACAAACTTGAGATCACCAGGGAGGTTACAGGAAATGAAATTCAAGCCCTATGCAGCCACGGATTTACACGTAAAAGCGTAAGCTTCTTGCATAATCTTCCACGATGGCCGTTTTTTTATTTGGATAATTATTAGTTATTCGAATAAATACTTTGCAAAACTCATGCGTTTTAAAAAATAATCAGTTTCTTTTGTCATTTCGGGAGCGACTCGGGGAACTCACAGGCACGTCGACCGTCGCATCTTCGACTTATTCAGTATGAATACCGCAGAAAAGTAATTTAATATTTCGGCTATGGTAAATTGTCCAGATCTAATCGAACGTTTTTGGATTGCATCAATTCAAATAGGTAATTTAAACGAATTTTAGTATTTACCAATGCGTCCACCATCTTGCGTGAGAAGCCAGGATAACGTCTATAAGCCGGGGCCAAGATCATTAATATTCATTAGTTCATACTAACGCTTTTCTGGTAAAACCAAAGCTACTTTGTAATAAAAATATTTATATATATACCATATATGCATATGCATAAACATACATGTTCATGTTGTTAATATGCATTGTAGTAAAATCCTAACTTTTATGTTTATAGACATGTATGGCAAAGTTCAATGTGTTTATAACGGTACAAAAATTATTTCTGAGCGCCTGTGCATAGAAACTAGTTCCTGCACCTTGGCTTTTTAGGGTTCTGCAGACATTTGGAGATCATGAATACAACTTCGACTGGGATTCTCCAGCGGATTGTAAAATTTTTCACTATGGTTTCACTTCAATAGTAGTAGTAGTTCCTCAGTTTAACGACATCTTTATGACATCAAAGGCCGTTGACGTAGCCCTCCTCCTTTATATATATATATATATATATATATATATATATATATATATATATATATATATATATATATCTCTCTCTCTCTCTCTCTCTCTCTCTCTCTCTCTCTCTCTTTCTCTCTCTGCTCCAATCCAAGACACCACCCACCGTTACTGCCACCCTGTCTCTCTGCCTGACTTTTGGATCTTGACCTGGAACCGAACCCCCTCTGCGCATCGATGTTTGACTGAGCCCCTCTGAATAAGCTGGTCCCCGTGACGTGGCTTTCGTTTGGGCGCTGTAGAAATCTCGGAATTACGAATTACGAATGATAGATTTGTGAGGATAACGTCAATATTTTGTTTGTGAGGGACAGAAAAAGTGGCCAGTCGCAAGTATTACTTGGAAAATTATTTAATAAACAAAATTGGATACATTACTTGTAGCGTAAAATTCCCAGCACTAGCCTACTAACAGTGGGCGTCTCTATAAAAAAGCTTTCTGTGTTGTTTGAACTGACACGTGTCTCTGGGCGGATTTCGAATGACAAGCAACATAATTAGGTCTACTGTTGGTGTTGTATAAGCCTACATAATTAATCAGCGCAGGCCCTAATCGCAACTGTTAACCTAACTTCTGCCAGTTATGAATATGAAATTCGATCTTGTATTCTGATCACTTGATTCTATTCATTCACTGCAAGAGTAAATTGTAACCGTAACGTAACAGAAACAAAGACATTGCAGACCAACGGAACATGAAAGCACAAATCGCGAGCATGTCTTATCACCTAATTCTAATATATGATATAATGTGATATGATGTGATGTGATATGATAAGATATGATATGATATGATATATCATTGATATGATGTGATATGATCTGATATGATATGATATGATACGATACGATATGATATGATATGATATGATGTGATATGATGTGATATGATGTGATATGATATGATGTGATATGATACGATACGATATGATACGATACGATACGATATGATTGATATGACATGACATGACATGACATGACATGATATGATATGATATGCTATGATATGATATGATTGATATGATGTGATATGATATGATGTGATATGATGTGATATGATATGATGTGATGTGATATGATGTGATATGATGTGATATGATATGATGTGATGTGATATGATATTGTATGATATGATATGATATGATATGATTTGATATGATCTGATGCGATACGATATGATTGATATGATATGACATGACATAACACGGCATGATATGATATGATATGCTATGATATGATATGATATGATATGATTGATATGATGTGATTTGATATGGTGTGATGTGATGTGATATGATACGATATGATACGATACGATACGATATGCTATGATATAAGATATATGATATGATATGATATGATATGATATGATATGATATGATCTGATATGATCTGATCTAATCTAATCTAATATTAGAATTTGTATAGCGTCATTATAACAATGTACTAAACATCAATCGATAGCACTCCAAAACGGAGTCCTCTGTACATCCAATTAATACTAATAGTACAAAATTAATAGTAATACAACATGTAATATCAGAGCCTAATATTACAGAACACAGTTACCGAGTGTCTCATTGTGACAGCAGGGCCTACAAACATGCCACTGTGTCTGTTTTCTATTCCATCTCATGAAACTGTTCAAGGCAGTCAATGTGCAGGCCAACGGTACACTTCTTGTGTTGTTTTCTGACCTCGAGACTATGAATTACACTGCGTCTTTGCATTTCAATTACTTCGATGTAGTGTTTGCCATCCCTGTGAACCATTTCCTTTCTTTTTTCTGGTTGGATGCTGGAACATATGATATACAGTCAGCTGCTCGTTTAGTCGCCGCGGTAGGTTTAGTCGAGCTGCCATCCGACGAAGTCTTCTGTGCAGTATTCATCATGGTTGACATACAACCATCAAGGGATTCGCAAAGACGCAGTGATGGCTTCAACAGTCTTTGCATGCCGTGAACTGGTGACTGACGAAGTCTCTGTCGCAGCACCTGCTGACGAAGTCTCTGCAGTACCATCTCCAGTCCAACAGCTAGATGGCGATGTCTCTGCCACAGTATATATTGGTGGTTGAAATCTTGGCTGTATCTGACACTCTCGCACCACGGTGAGTCGATGCTGCAGAACCATCTGACGTCAAATAGCTGGTGAGTGGAGATTCCGTCACAATCGCTGCCCCTGTCGATGCAGAAACAGTGTGTGATTCATCACCTCCATCAATCCTGAAGTTTTCTTCTCCCCTTCTCATATTTGCTACTGCCTCTGCTCCCTGTTGTCTGTGAGTCAGGTTATGATAAGTGCCTTCATCTTTGTCGCCACTATCGTCATCGCTACAGTTTGGATCACACGGCAGCGTGATGAATATTTCTGCAAGCGTGAAGAGGTCATCTTCTAGCACTGCCAGTACCTGATGAACAGTAAATCCTTTCTGCCTCGGCATGGTAATTTTCATCACAACAAAGAGCAGATATATTTATGTATTTGAAATTCAAAGCATGTGCTCAAATTGAAAAACTCTCGAGCCAGGCTGCGCAGCCCGAATTGACAACAATATGGAACTTTACAGGCCTAATCGGCCAATCTTTCATCTGCTCTAGAAATCAAATAAAGACCTTTCAATACAGTATAGTACAAGTATTGTGAAGCACAACTTAAATTATGCATATGAACATAATAATAACTCAGAAATTCATGCATGCAATTTTGTAAGCTTGAAACTGAGTCATACAAAAACGCCCACCCTCTCGCGCCTAGAGTCCCATAAATGGGACGCCCCGTCAAGCAGCACTGAAATTTCCAAAATGACTGTTTAAATTAGACAAAGATATTGAAACAGTTGCAAAACATACTGACCTTTGTGTATATTACGATAAACTTGTCGAATTAATGATTATATCCGAAATAATGAAGAGTTAATATACATAAATCTCACAACAAGCTACGGTAGGTCTTTGCAATAAACAAACGCCATCAACACGTTCAAAAAATTATTTAAGTAGACCAAGAGTAGTCCAGAAATGTTGTCTAGAGTCTGACAAACAATTTGATATAAAATACTTGTCAAATTAATGGATATTTGATTTTTTTCGAAATTTTAAACTGCCCGTCCCATTTATGGGATGCTAGGCACAAATGGGTTAAGAAAAAAAATGCTCAAATCGTAATCATAGACTCAAATTTCCAAAGCGCTACTTAAAAGCTAAGTGCAGGGCACCAGCTTATTCAAGTCAATGGGGTTGTCTAAATATGCCATGTAGAGAACAAAGTCCAGTGGCCAGAAGACAAGAGAGAAAAGGGGCAAGGAGCTGCTATAGTGTGGGTTGTGTTTAAGCTGAAAGATAAATGACGAAAATACAATGGATAAAAAATAATGGATATATACGTATTATGTATATTAAGTTGGACATATTACGAGACAGACAAAAACTGACTGGAAAAAGATTTAATCCCGGGAAGAACAGAGGGATCAAGGAAGAGAGGAAAGCTAAGCAGGATATGGATCAGCGACGTGAGGGAATGGACGGTAATGATCTTTGAACAGGCAGTGCGGGTGACGCAGTAGCTTGTGCCGCCAAAGTTTGAAATAACGAATCGTCGATATATATGCATACATAGTATACGCAATTATGTATGATATATTTATAAATGTTACACAACTCTGCCATATCCTATAGTGGGAATAATTATACAGGGAGTTCGCTCATTTCTTTTTCCTAAACTCTTTTCTTATAGTAATCGTAATCGTAATTCCGAGATTTCTACAGCGCCCGACGAAAGCCGCGTCGCGGGGACCAGCTTATTCACAGGCGCTCAGTCAAAAACAAAATCGATAGGCAAGAAGGTTTCTGTTCCAGGTCAAGATCTAAAAGTCAGACGCAGAGACAGCGTGGTATATGGGGGTGGTGGTGTTTGGGATTGGTGTAGAGACAGAGAGAGAGATAAGAGGAAGAATGGGGTCAGGATGGAATCTGTGAAAGAGTAATGTAGGCTTAACTAGGCGTTATATAAATTGCCATATGTATCGTGCATATATATGCACACCTGACTGTATGTATGTCGTGTATATGTGTACAAAACTTGTATATACATGCATGCACGCATGTTATACATACGCATGGCCTGCCATGGAACCTGGGCCTCTGAAACCGTACTGATAGCCTCGCCGCTGTATAAATATCTAATTACAATTACAGCAAATTACAGTTACAACAAATTACAATTACAACAACGTAAAATTTGTGTCCAGGCAGTAATTTAGCGTATTTTTTATCGGGACATGAACGTATATCTCCATTGTATTTCTTCAAGGGCTTTGTAAACTAAACGTAAGAGAATTCAGAATTCGAAATAGGCCTATGAGTTCCTGAATGCAAGTCTGACACCCTAAGTTCAAGGGTTCAGAGTTCAGAGGTTGTTCTGCTGAGGCTTGACTTTGTCCGCCAGTTCTTGGATGACCTTCCAGGCGAACTGGATATCCGAGGATTCAGTCCTCGAAGCGCAGACGCAGAAGCGAACGAAGAAGACGCCTTTGGACTCTGAAGGAACAAGATGGATGCGACCATCGGTGTTGATCAACTCCAACAGAGCCTTCGACTTGTCATCGCTGCCCTACGAAAATTAATAAATATATGGACACATCGATGAATGAATAACTAGATGGATGGATTGATGGATGAATCGATCCATAGTATGGATCGATAAATCAATCAATCAGACAATAATTCAATCATTTTAAGTCAATCAGTAAGTCTCATTTATTCATCCATTTATGTAGTCGGTCGGTCAGTCAGTCAGTCAATCAGTCAGTCAGTCAGTCAGTCAGTCAGTCAGTCAGTCAGTCAGTCAGTGAGGTAGTCAATCAGGCAGTCAGTCAGTCGTTAGTCAGACAGGCAGGCAGTGAGCGAGGCAGTAAGTCAGTCAAAAATGCAGTCGAAACCGATCTCTTTCTTACTGACCTCAAGAAATGGGCCGACGCATGCATGATTTTTCAGAAGTGGTGTGTTACATCTGTTCCAAATCTATACGATTGATTGATTGATTGATTGACTCTTTATTGCTCCCAAATTCAACATATCAGGTTACACATAAAACGTACAGTTTGCCAGGATACAAAAGGCAAAACCAGAATGGACCAGGGTCCCGCTCAAACAGGGTCACCTATCAACATCGATAACGTAAGATGGCAATCGAAATGTAAACAAAGCAATAACTGAAAATTTGTTTCAATATAAAGATGATCTGTAAAAATAATATGTGTTAGGTTTTGTCCAAGTCCTACTTTGAGTCGGAAGCAGACGAGACCCATTTGGACATCATTTGTTACTTGGAATTTGTCATCGCTGCGAACCAACGCCTCAAACTCCTTCGCCAGTGACACTTGCTTTTTTATCGTGAAACAAAGAAAATGAAAAAAACTTCCACTCATTCATTGCTATTGATTATCGAACTTTCATAATTTAAATGCAATTAAGACGCAATGTTGTCTCTGAAATGCATTTGCCCCTACGAGTTGTATGCAGCATGGCCATGATCACTCAAGAATTATTATTTCTGCATTTATTAAGCGCCACTATCTAATAATTACACATCAATCGATGGCGCTGAGCAATTGTGAGTGAAGGACACAGTAACCGTCTTAAGGGAGGAGGCTCGAACCCGTACTCTCCCCGTTACAAGCCGAGTGCTCTAACCAATCGGCTACCGTGACCTACATACAACCCCATCGCTCTAACTAATCGGCTACCATGACCTATCTACAAGCCGAGTGCTCTAACCAATCGGCTACCGTGACCTACATACAACCCAAGCGCTCTAACCAATCGGCTACCATGGCCTACATACAAGCCAAGCGCTCTAACCAATCGGCTACCGTGACCTACATACAACCCAAGCGCTCAAACTAATCGGCTACCATGACCTATATACAAGCCGAGCGCTCTAACCAATCGGTTACCGTGACCCTCATACAAGCCAAGCGCTCTAACCAATCGGTTACCGTGACCTACATACAAGCCGAGCGCTCTAACCAATCGGCTACCGTGACCCACATACAAGCCAAGCGCTCTAACCAATCGGCTACCGTGACCCACATACAAGCCGAGTGCTATAACCAATCGGCTACCGTGACCCACATACAAGCCGAGTGCTATAACCAATCGGCTACCGTGCCCCCTAAGAATTCTCCGAGAAGCATAAACCTCGAACCCCGTACTCACAGCTTTACAATTTACATTACATAATACGTCACATTTGAGAATGTTATAGTTTGTGGCATGTACGAACCTTACGGATGTGTTGCTGGAGTCCACTGATGCCATACAGACGTAGAACGAACCATAGCTTCAGAGATCGAAACCTTCTCCCAAGAGGAATCTGCCAATGCTTCAGAACATGGAAACATACGAGTTCAACGGAAATATCCGGAGATACAGGACTTCAGCGTTGGCCTACATTGCATGACTTGTGACTTTCCCATCGTAGCCTTGCTTCTGGTTTCTCTGACCTATAGGAATAAAACCCGGCTTGTCCAACGGATTATGTTTTTTGACTGTGATTTTGACTTGAAGCGACCATCGACTGATGCCTTGGGCATTATGATAACGGCGCTATAGAAGTCTTTAGATTAGATTATATTAGATTAGACTTTCCACTGTTATGATGCTAGCTGCTAACTATGTCCTGTGTTAGAGACTCAAGATGTTTCCCCGGGTTCAACCAGGATATCAGGAGTCGTATGGCCAACTCCACACCTTTTAAGCTGCGATGTAGCAAACGCGGGAATCAGTTAATTGATTATCTATTTTATTAATTAGTTATTAACTCAACGGAAGTGCGATGTATCGTGTCTTGTCTTGAATTGTCTTGTCTTCAACCGTCCCAGAGCCGTGGATAGGCTGCACCACTGACAATTCTGTGCCAACTGCTTCTGTCCCTCGTCTCCTGTAATAACTGGTCGAACGATAATTCAACCAGGTGTGTCGTGTAGCCTACCGTAATTTTCACTTTTAACGGTAAATTTAATTTAAATTATTTTTGGCGATGCATTATAAATATAAAAGTTTAATATTTATATCTAGGCCTAATAGAGTTTAGAAGCTTACTCTGTAGTCAGGAATCACACCCTGGTTCTGATGTTTTAGATAGAGTGGATCAACGTGGAATGTTTCCACCAAGTATCGACTCTCTTTTATCCTGTAAGCAGTTCATACAATATGCCGGCAACTTCTTCCACGCTGTCTTTGGGCAGTAGCAAGAACCGTCTATTAATTACCTTGTAATCGTAATAGTAAACTCAAGATTTCTACGGCGCCCAGCAAGAAAGCTAAGTCGCAGGAACCAGCTTATTCACAGGCGCTCAGTCAAGACAAAATCGATAGGCAAGAAGGATTCGGTTCCAGGTCATGATCCAAGAATCAGGCAGGAAGATGACTACGGTGGATGGTATTTGGAATTGGATCTGCAGGACAGATAAGGGGATAATGTTTCTTAATGAGGTCGCCTTCTAATATAATAGATCCTCTGATCTAATTTTATAACTTTTATTGCGCCATTATAATAATGGCGCTATAAATTAGAATGGCAATCTGCAATATGGTCTAATATAAAGCTTAACTATTTAGCTTAACAGTTATAGGAGAATTCCTGGTATAACAAAGCACAATATATATATATATAAAACATACCAAAGAGCTGTGTTTATATATGTATATGTATATATAACGTACCAGAGAGCGGAACAATCAAAGTTTACGAGCATCCATTTGTGAGGATTAAAGTTAAAGGAATCCGCGAACTAAAAACACGACAAACGCCAAGTCTCGTAATCATGATCATAATGACAATCATAGTCATAATCGTAATCATAATCATAGTCATAAACGTAATCATGATCCTGATCATAATCACAATCATAATCATATTCGTATTCACAACCATAATCATAATCGAAAATCACAATCACAGTCATAACCATAATCATAATCCTAATTTAAATCGTAATCATGATCATAATCATAGGCCTAATCGTAATCGTAATGGCAAGCATAATTATAATCAGAATCAGAATCGAAGCAGTGATTGGAGTCATTACAGGAGTCGAAATTTAATCGCAGTCATGATCGTAAATCAGAACTTTAATTATTACATTACGGTAATTTATTACATTACCGTAATACACTACGAACCTCCACTCCGTTCAACAGATGTCTGAACTCAGGGCAGATGAAAGCAGAACCGGAATAAGCCGCATCTATGTGCATCCACAGCTTTTCCTTCTGACCTGAAAATTATTGCATAAATTAACATGCAATTAGCATATATTAACATATTAACTGCCTGATATGCAGTTCCAAGCAAAACTTACGAAGACTACCGCAGTCGTCTTAATTTAGACATAGGCTAAGACCTAGGCCCATTGACGATTAGGGCGAAATAGACTTAGGCCTATGTAGACTGAGCCCTGAAAAGCCCTAGGCCTATTTAGCCTTAGGCATATATGAATTTCGGCCTAATTAGGTTAACCTAAGTCTAGCAATTGTAATTGTAATTGTAATTGTAATTTGAGATTTATAAAGCGCCTCTTAGAGGATAAACTCAACAGAGGTGCTTCCGACCCAAAAAAGTAAAATCACTGTTGAACAGTACAATCTTCAGGCGCCTGCGAAATACTGAACACTCGTCTAATGAGTTTATGAGTAGGTATTGCTACAGGTCGGGTATTATAAGCTTTAAACCCAAAAAGCTTTAGTTGTATAGTAAGCCTTAGGTCTATGTAGCAACCCTTAGGACTACGTGGCAAGCCTTACGCCTATGTAGCAACCCTTAGGACTACGTGGCAAGCCTTACGCCTATGTAGCAAACCTTAGGCCTATGTGGTAAGCCTTAGGCCTAAGTAGCATCCATTAGGCCTATGTGGTAAGCCTTAGGCCTATGTAGCAAGCCTTAGGACTACGTGGCAAGCCTTACGCCTATGCAGCAAGCCTTAGGCCTATGTGGTAAGCCTTAGGTCTATGTGGTAAGCCTTAGGTCTATGTAGCAAGCCTTAGTCCTATGCGGTAAGCCTTTGGCCAAGGACAAATGTCTAGAAAAAACAGATACTGTTGTCGCCGGAACTTTCTTACAAGCAATCAACTCGACTGATAGTACTTCGCCAATGGACTGTGGTCTCTGAATGGGAGTTTGCTTAGAACACGCGACCATCGATTGAAACCTTGTGCATTGCGATCAGGGCGCTATAGAAGTTCCCAGATTAGATTGAATTTAGATTGAATAATATAATAGATTGGATGGGATTAGGTTAGGTTGGGTTAGGTTAGCTTAGACTGGATTGGATTAGATTTTTAGATTAGACAAAAATATAGACGAGACAAGACTAGACCAGATTTCATAAACTAAGATAAGATAAGATAAGGTAAGGTAAGGTAAGATAAGGTAAGGTAAGGTAAGGTAAGGTAAGGTAAGGTAAGGTAAGGTAAGATAAGGTAAGGTAAGGTAAGAAAAGGTAAGGTAAGGTAAGGTAAGATAAGGTAAGGTGAGATGAGATGAGACGAGACGAGACGAGACAAGATACGATCAGATCAGATCAGATCAGATCAAATCAGATCAGATCAGATCAAATCAGATCAGATCAGATCAGATCAGATCAGATCAGATTGTATGCTGGACTCTTAACTGTCATACTTACATATTGGACCGATTTCCAGCAGATTATCAAAAGTACAAGAAGGAGTTGTTCCCAAAGTAGCAACGCACTGGAACGTAACGTAAAGCAGAAACGATGTACTACACAGAAACCTATTTATAAAGCGCCACAAAATGGCAATTTTTGACTGCGATTTCACTTGAAGCGACCATGGAGTGATGCCTTGGGCATTATTATAACGGCGCTATAGAAGTCATTAGGTTAGATTATTAGTTCTTTTTAGTTGGATATACACAGGGTGCGATTTAGGGTAAGCCGCAATGGGGGAAGAGGTCTAAATATGGGGCAACAAGTGTGGGTAATAGACATTCTTTTGCCCTCGCAGACACTTAAGGTGCCTTTGGAATTCGACGCCCAGTTCTGTGATTTCTGCCAGTTCCCTAAAATCATGTATTTGCGAATCACATGTTTCAGCTTACTTACCCACCGTAGCCTAACTTCCGGCATTTCTGACCAATCGCATTGTGACCGGGATTCGCCAACAGATCGGGATTTTGACTGTGATGTTCACTTGATGCGATAACCGATATGTCTTGTGCATTGATATAACGGCGCTATAGAATTCATTGGATTATGCTAGAAGCCTTCAATGGGACATAATGTGTTGACCCTCGCACCATTGCTGGGTTCTAGAGCGTTCTCGGTTTCTGGTCCACGTCTTTGGAATTCGCTGCCAAGTTGTATTCGTTCTGTCGGTTCTGTGATGCCGGGGAAGTTTCCCTTACAAATCATTCAGGTTTAAATAAAGAGTCATCTCTTTCAACTTGCTTACCCATCGTAGCCTGGCTTCTGGTTTCTCTGATCTATCGGAATTCGACCCGGCTTCTACAACGGATTATGATTTTGGGATGCAATTGTGACTTGAAGCGACCACTGACTGATGTATTGGGCATTAAGATAACGGCGCTATAGAAATCTATAGATTAGAGTGAATCATATCTTGGAAGCATACATACGAAAAAGGGAAGGAGTCCTTTGGCCCTGTCCTCATCGATGGCCTTCTGAAGAGCTGGTCCCCGAAGACAGTCTCTCTCGTCTGATTCAACCTTGTGGCATCTCACTGCTCCCAACAGAGCGGCTCTCTCAACGGACGAATGCGCCTTAAAAATAACCAGAAAGTAGCAACGTCCAAATTTTACTAAATCAAAGATGGACGGACGGTTGAATGAATGGGTGGATGAATGACTGGATGGATGGATGAATGTCTGGATGGATGGATGAATGGATGGATGGATGAATGACTGGATGGATGGATGAATGGATGGATGGATTAATGAAGGGACGCGTGAGTGAAATGATGAATGGATGGATGGATGAAATGATGGTTGGATGGATGTTTGCGTGAGTGATATGATGAATGGATCGATGGATAGATGAATGGAAGAATGGATGGATGAATCTGCTAGCAGAAAATAAATCAACGTGGCCAGAGTGGACGTTCATATTCATCCGTCGTTCCGTCTGTCCATCTGGCCGTCTGTTCGTCTGTGTATCCGTGTGTGTCCGTCTGTCTGTCCGTCTGTCTGTATGTCTGTCTATCCGTGTGTGTCCGTCTGTCTGTCTGTATGTCAGTCTGTCCGTGAGTGTTCGTCTGTCTGCCCGTCTGTCTATCCATCTGTCCCTATGTGTCTGTCTGTCTGTCCGTCTGTCTGTCCGTATGTGTCCATCTGTCTGTCTGTCTGTCTGTTTTGATGTCTGCTGGTGTAAGAAATGCCCCACCTGATCGGAGCAGTAGACGACCATTCTGGAGAGGATGCAGTCCTCTTCCACCAGCGGAAGACCATTTCCGGGCGCCGGGTCTTGGTGATGGCACTCCTTGGAGACCCCCTTGGCTGCGCTGCTCAGCTGATGGATTAAGCGACTCCTAGCGGCCAAGAGAGTCATAAACGTCGCCTCACTGGCCGTTCCCTACGCGGATATCACGAACATTCTTAGACATCAGATGGTGGTAACTTAAGCTATCAGCTATGCATGAATTTATGTATGTATGTATATATGTATGTATGTATGTATGTATGCATGTATGTATGTATGTATGCATGTATGTATGTATGTATTTGTGTATTTATGTATGTACAATTGTATATGTATGTATATATATATGTATATATGCATATATGTATGGCTCTGTATATATGTACGTATGCATGTATGACAACACCTAATATACCTCACGCTGGTCGAATGATTATCTAACTGAGCTAAACAAGGGCAACGGAGAAATGCATAAATAATTCATATTCATCGTCAGCTCATGGCGGTCCAAGATTTTTTGAACCGCATTTAAAGGAGGCTCTCATATAAAACCACAGGTGATCGCAGCTCTTGAATTTGCAGTAGCCATTACTTGGCAAAACGTTAAGGCTGTAGAGCCGTTGACCTCCCGACCTTACTTTTTCACTCGGTCACTAGCTACAAACTGTTGAATGAATTGAGAAATATATTGCGTCGATAACAAGCGAATTAAAGGTGTTCAAACACCGCCTAACATTAATAGCGGCTTTCAGCATTTAAACACATCTTGTGTATGCCATGACCGTTAGACGTCGACCTTATCCCCCGTTTCACACGGCCCCGTGATTTGATTAACTACCCGCAAATCAAAGTGACAGTAGGCTATTAAAAAATAAAGCTTCTTGTCCATGGGTTTAAAGACATCTTATGGCAACTAAGGCCGTTGACGTCTTCGATATGAAAATGTTGTTGAGGTTGTCCATAAGTTCATTTCTTTCTTCTTATCGTTTCCTTTAAGATTTTTGTTTCCGTAGGTAATGTATGTATTTTTAAAAACTGATTGCAGCACGACATGGATGAGAGACCAAATGCAGGCGAAGGGGGTTTTGTTGACTGGTTGATGGCACCTTTGTCGACTTCTTGTTGGTTTTCTTCTTGTTGGAAGACTGTCCACTGTCCATTACGGCTATTGTGTGTCCATTAAGGGTCTTCTCAGTTGCTATAAAAGCCTTTTTTCCAATATCTGATTTATATATTTTCTGTACTTTTTTTCTTTTCACTGGCCATTTCAGCTCTTTTGTAGCCGTCAGGCTCTTTTGTGTCCATCGGGTTCTTTTTTGGCCATCAGGCTCTTTTTTGGCCAACAGGCTCTTTTTTGGCCAACAGGCTCTTTTTTGGCCAACAGGCTCTGTTGTGGCCATCAGGCTCTTTTGGGGCCGTTAAGGTTCTTTTGTGGCCGTCAGGCTCTTTTGTGGATGTCAAAGCTCTTATGGACTCGTATTGATTAACTACCGAACAAATTGACAAGTATATATGGTGTCGATAAAAAGCGAATTAAAGGTGTTCAAACACCGCCTAACATTAATAGGATTATTCAGTATTCAACGACATCTTGTGGATGCCAAGGCAGTTAGACGTCGACGTTACGTTTCCTTCAGTTATTTGTTTCCCGGGAACTTGGCATTAGTAGTAGTTCCTCAGTTTATCGACAGCTTATGGCATCAAAGGCCGTTGCCGTGGCCCTCCTCCTTTATCCAGGCTTTGGACTGGCACTACCCCAAGCAAGGCAGTGGCAGAGTTCTCCAATTTAATCCTCAGTTTAATCACATCTCATGGCATCAAAGGCCGTTGACGTCATATCATAAATCAACAATTTCACAAACAAACAATCTACACATTAAACTATTCAGTTAGTTCACACATTTGCTCTTTAAACTACACAAATAGCTAACATAAGTGGACTGCAATTTCAGTTACTAACTAGGTGTGTGTGAAGGAATTTAATGCAGTATACAAACACAACATAACATGAATCGTAGCTTACATACTACTCCGTAGCTTCGTACTGATGTTCAGTGAACAGATATAACAATGAAATAATTCTCTAAATAAACGGAATTTATGAACTTATAGCGTCGATGTAAAGCGATATAAAGGTGTCTAAACAGGCTCGACTAATAACACTAGTATTCAGTGTTTAACGAGATCATGTTCTATATCTAACTATCGAATACACGTAGTTCCAATGTTTAACGACATCTTATGGCATCAAAGGCAGTTGACGTCACCCTCATCCTTTATCCAGGCTTGGGACTGGCGCCTCTGTGCGTGAGGATGCCAGTTCGCGTCTCGGTCGTGGCTTACTTCAGAGATTTTAATCTCGGGTTAGCACGGTCCGTACACGGAGACCTGAAATGGGGTGGCGCCCTTCAAACGGGCAGCGGTGGTGAAGGATCTCAACCGATAAATTCATTGAGGCCATACGGTCGTTATAGAGGAACTTGTATATTTACATTTACATTTTTACAAATATTATATTGCGCTTGGACACCTTTTAATCGCTTCTTTCCAAAGTTATATAGCAGTCAATTGCACCCATTTAAACAGAAAACTCCGCCATTGCCTTATTTGGGGGTAGTGCCAGACCCAAGCCTGGATAAAGGAGGAGGGCGACGTCAACGGCCTTTGATGCCATAAGATGTCGTTAAACTGAGGAACTACTATTTAAACAGAAAGTCGTGGGGAAGAATCTCACCCGATAAATTCAATGAAAAATGAGCAGAGTCGAGGCCATACGGTCGGTATAGAAAAACGTTTACATTTACATTTACCTGTTTAGATGGTCCTCACCTGGATTACTCCTCCACCTTTTCCCTGGGAAAGAAACTCCGCTGGAAGATCTATAGCTTTTCCCAGCCAGTCCAAGACCACCATCTCCAGTTCCGTGCAGGCTGGGCTCGACACCTGGTCACACAAGAGGAGCTTGTCAACTGTCATCATTGTCTGTTTCTCTGCTTGTCGCAGTAAGTGTATCTGTCTGTCTGCCTGTGTGTCTCTTTGTGGGTGTCTGGACGTGTCTGCCTGCGTGTTTGTTTGTACGTGTACGCGTTTCTCTGTCTTTTCTTTGTCAGTCTGCCAATCTGTCTCTCTGCTAGTCGCTGTGTGGCTGAGTCTGTCTGTGTGCCTGTCTGTGTTTCTGTCTGTGTGTCTGTCTGTCCCTAATGTAGGCCCTATTTGTCTGTGTGTCTGTGTCTGTCTGTCTGTCCGTCCATCCGTCCGTCTGTCCGTCTGTCTGTCTGTTTTTGCAAATACACTAATTGCATTTTCTAATTCTGACCGAGATTGACTAAGCAATAATTCCCTAAAAAACATTGAATCGATTCTAACGTCATTCTATACAATTGAATGCCTTTGCGTGACCGCATGCGGCTGCAGTCATCCCGTCCCAAATTCTCCATAACGCCTCCGTAATTCTCCTTTTGCATTAATGCATACATTCCTCGATCGATGCTAGACATCCCACTCTAAAACCCTGATTCCCATAAATTACTGAAGTCCAACGTTGATTATATTTACCAGCAAAGGTAAACAGATAAAACCACTTAAGGGAACTGACCTAGCCTTCGGCAAAACCGGTTTCTCTATTCATATATATATTGTAATTGTAATTGTAATTGTAATCTGACATTTATAAAGCGCCACTTCAAGAATAGACTCATCAGAAGCCTATATATATTATATATATTATATATATATAATATTATAATATATATATATAATATATATACATAAAATGACAGCTCTATATTAATATACGTGTGAATTGATAGATGCATGCGCATAAATAATATATATATATAAACTTGTTATCCGCCGTTCAAATAAATATATATATAAATGCATGTGGTTCTATAGTATATGTATTTCCTTAGCGAGAAAGTCTACCTTTGCGATGTCTTATTTGAACGGCGGGGAACACGTTTTGCCTTTAGCGACTGCGCAGTACCAACAAAGTATCATTAATGCGTTCGCTCCTTCAAGCCATGTGCATGATATATATATATATATATATATATATTATATATATATATATATATATATGGGTAAGGGTGGTTTAGCATGCATGCATTTATATATAGCATTCGTTTAGTGTCGTTTGAACAGCTATGCAGTCTGTATACATTCTGTAGAAGACGGACGAAATGGATGCAAATATGTTCGACGCAAGATAAATACATCGATGGATCGATCAAGGACTATTTATGAGCCTTAGGCCTAAACAGACTCAGACGTAGCAGTCCGTAGGCTTGTTTAGACTTACCCCTAATAAAACCTAGGCCTACTGATGCTTAGGGCTACCTAGACCCTAAAAGTTCTAGACCTATTTCGAGTAAGGCATATCTAGATTTCGGCCTATTTAGACTTAGCCCTAATAAGCCTGGACCTAGTAACCCTTGTCTGGTGGGTTTTATGTGTAGGCAATCTTAGGTGGGGTGTTATAAGCGCCTTAAACCTATGTAGTAAGCCTTAGGCCTATGTAGTAAGCCTTAGGCCTATGTAGAAAGCCTCAGATGTATGTAGTGAGCCTTAGGCCTATGTAGAAAGCCTCAGATGTATGTAGTGAGCCTTAGGCCTATGTAGTAAGCCTCAGATGTATGTAGTAAGCCTTAGGCCTATGTAGTAAGCCTCAGATGTATGTATTAAACCTTAGGCATATGTAGTAAGCCTCAGATGTATGTAGTGAGCCTTAGGCCTATGTAGTAAGCCTCAGATGTATGTAGTAAGCCTTAGGCCTATGTAGTAAGCCTCAGATGTATGTAGTAAGCCTTAGGCCTATGTAGTAAGCCTCAGATATATGTAGTTAGCCTTAGGCCTATGTAGTAAGCCTCAGATGTATGTAGAAAGCCTCAGATGTATGTAGTAAGCCTTAGGCCTACGAAAAATTAGACCTGCTAAGCTTTGTATTTTCGAGTCTCGGCCGACTGCCGCTCATACATGAGCACTAAATGCATCGTCGAATTAACCGGAAATCCGCTCCGCGGAAATCTGTATTGACGTGCGTCGCTAATGAAGAGACCGAGAGCGAGGAAAAGAGGGAGGCAGAGGGAGAGGAAGAGGACGAGAAGAGAGAGTGGACAGACAGAGAAAAGAAGAGAGATAGCAAGAGGAAGGGAAAGAGAGAGAGAGGGATAAAGAGGTTGCTGGCAGGTAAAGAGATAGAGATAAAGAGAGAGACAGACAGAGAGAGAGACAGAGACAATGAGAGGGAGAAACAGAGAGAAAGAAAGAGAAAGAGGGAGAGAGAGGACAGAGGGGTGGGGAGATAACAGACAGGTAAAGGGAGAGAGAGA
Source organism: Norana najaformis (assembly GCA_964023275.1). Lineage (NCBI taxonomy): Eukaryota > Metazoa > Annelida > Clitellata > Crassiclitellata > Hormogastridae > Norana > Norana najaformis. The sequence continues at coordinate 15,360,364 of OZ029929.1, forward strand.
AAGCAGGAGGAAGGCTATAGAAATTTAGAGGCAAGAGGAAGAGGCAAAAGTGGAGGGGAAAAGGATGACCGAGAAGAGATGAACAGAAAAAAGGATGGAGGGAGGAATGGAGGAAAGGGAGGGAAAGGAGGGAAGGGGAGAGAGTAGAGGTGGGATCGAGCTTTTCTGATTCAGTCAATATGGATTCGTCGACAGAGATTTTGCCTGAGGACAGAGATTTTAAAGCTCTACTTATATGTCGATCGATCGATATGTCTGTTTTGCTGTCTGTCTGTCTGTCTTTCTGGCTGTCTGGCCGACTTTCTGTCTATTCATATACATCCCTGTTTATCGCTTCCGTTTTCTATCTGCTTATATACCTGTCTGTCCGTCTGCTTGTCTGTCTGTCTGCCCGTCGGTCCGTTTGTCTATTGATCTCCCTGTCTGTTTGTCTGTCTTTCTGTCTGCCCGTCGGTCCGTTTGTCTATTGATCTCCCTGTCTGTCTGTCTGTCTGTCTGTCTGTCTATGTCGTTTGGTTAGACGATGCTTTAGGAATATGGACACCCCAATGCGGATGACGAGTGATTAATTTAATAAGTAAGTAAGTTGTACCTACCCAAGTGAACCCGATGCATCCAATAGCGTCTGATAGAATGTCTCCGCAAATGCCCGCATATGAATTTCCGCATGGAAAGTACGCATGGAATTGGGGGCTGTGCCAATGCGTGACCTAGAAACCGCGACAAAGGAAGAGAAACAAGTAAGATGACCTAATTCTAAAAATAAACTTGACCTAGAAACCGCGACATAAGAACAGCAACAAGTAAGATGACCTAATTCTAAAAATAAACGTGACCTAGAAACAGCGACATAAGGACAGAAACAAGTAAGATGATCTAATTCTAAAAATAAACTTGACCTAGAAACAGCGACATAAGAACAGAAACAAGTAAGATGACCTAATTCTAAAAATAAACGTGACCTAGAAACAGCGACATAAGGACAGAAACAAGTAAGATGATCTAATTCTAAAAATAAACTTGACCTAGAAACAGCGACATAAGAACAGCAACAAGATGACCTAATTCTAAAAATAAACGTGACCTAGAAACAGCGAAACAAGAACAGAAACAAGTAAGATGACCTAATTCTAAAAATAAACTTGACCTAGAAACAGCGACATAAGAACAGAAACAAGTAAGATGATCTAATTCTAAAAATAAACGTGACCTAGAAACAGCGAAACAAGAACAGAAACAAGTAAGATGACCTAATTCTAAAAATAAACCTAGACTGAGCTTCGAAACCCTTACTTTCGTTGCCATAAACAATGCTTTTAACCCCTAAACATTGTTTAAGCTCCTGGATGCTTTATTCTTCATACCGTAAACATTTCGCTTTAGTTTCAAACGGGCGTAATGTAACGCACTTGGCATTCATATTGCGCCACTTGCAGTAAATGTCTAAGGCGCAATTATGGCGATAGCGGTGTTGTTGTTTTGATAAAGATGATGATGATGATGATGACAACGATGATGACGAAAACGATGACAGCGGTGATGATGGCAATGATTACAACGACGATGCCGACGACGATGATGATGATGACAACAACAACGATGACGACGACGACGACGATGATGATGCCGATGATGATGATGATGATGACGACAACAACGATGACGACAGGGATGATGATGTCTTCTTAAGACGTCGGTCATCACCCCTGGCATGATGACTCTTTCGATGTCCTTGAAGATGTCTTCCCATTTCTCGGGTTCCTTGGGGGCTTCGTCCGGGATCAGAGGCCGTAGGTAGCCCGGCTTCACCTGGGCCATCGGCGGCCGTTCTCGAATGTTCTCCAGGTAGTCGGCCACATAGTCCACCAGCTCCTTACCCCTCCGTCGAAACTCAGACGCATCCATACCTGCCTCTGCAACAATGATTGCTGACAAGTTCTATTCATTCTGTCAGTTCTGTGATGTCATTCCAACTTAAAATTCATCTGTTTCATTATTTTTATTGCATTTTTCTATTAAGAGCGCGTATCGTGAGTAAATCGGAATTCAATGCGCAAGACAAGTGTGGGTTAACAGCAGACTCGATCCCGCAGTCGTTGGAGTGCATAGGACTACTTCTCCTCCAACTTGCTTACCCACCTTACCCACCTGGCTTCTGGTTTCTCTGACCCATTGGAATTCGACCTGGCTTCTCCAACGGATTATGATTTTGTATTGCGATTTTTCCAGAAGCGACCATCGGCTGATGCCTTAGGCATTATGACAACGGCGCTATAGAAGTTACTAGATTAGATTAGATTGGATCGGACTGTATTGGATTAGATCAGATCAGATCAGATTAGATTAGTGATCATAAGCTGAACTTTAGGAACCAAGCGTTGTAAATGCAGGGCAAATGTAATGTAAGCATCCGAAGTATCTCAGCGCCACACAAAAGGCACGTAGGGTAATCGTAACCGCAAGTGCACGATTATATAGCGCCATTTCAAGAAGACTCTCGACCTGACAATCCTAGAATTGAACGGTCTTCAAGCGCATATCCGTGGTAGACCAGCTTATTCACCGCTGCTTATTGAAACCAGAGCAAAAGCCGAGATGTCTTGGTCAGCATCATTGCCATGGATGAAATACCCAAGGGAGCAGTGAGGCGGAAAATGTTCACGATGTCTTATCTTGTGAGTGTTGGAAGGAAGGGGAAAGATGGTGTTGAGTCTTGAATGAGCTGTTCCAAGAGAAAGTGCGAGAGCAGGGCAGAGTGCACCACCATCACCACCACCACCACCAGCACCACCACCACCACTGCCACCAGCACCACCATCACCACCAGCACCACCACCACCACCACTACCACCAGCACCACCAGCACCACCACCAGCACCACCATCACTACCACCAGCACCACCACCATCACCACCACCACCACCAATAACAACAACACCACAACCACCACCACCACCACCACGACCACCACCAAGACCACCACGACCACGACCACCACCATATCACCATCGCCATCACCGTCTGCCCTTCAAGCGAAGAAGCGAAGACGTCAGTTGAAATCTGTCTTACTAAAGCATTACATTGAAATCAGCGGCGATCTGTCTTGGGTCACATCAGCGAATACTGTAATCGACCGACGGACTCTCTGGCTCCTAATGTGCCCCGCACCAGGACAGTGTCAACCTCGAGGGCATTCTCACCAGCTGGACTTTGGAATGCACTCCAAAGTTCTGTGCGTTTATTTGGGTCTTTGTAATATCATTCAGGTCTAAACTTAAGACTGACCTCGCTTACCAACCGTATCCCGACTTCTGGATTCAATGACTTGTCGGATGCGGACCGGGTCTCCCTAATGGATTACGATATGTTACTACAGCTTCACTTATGGGGACCATCGATTGACGCCTTGTACATCATCGTCGTCGTCATCATCATAATCATCATCGTCATCACCATCATCATCATCATCATCATCATCATCATCATCATCATCATCATCATCATCATCATCATTATCATCATCATCGTCGTCGTCATCATTATCATCATCGTCATCATCGTCATCGTCGTCATCATCGTCGTCATCATCATCATCATCATCATCATCATTATTAATATTATTATTGACTTCTATAGCGTCGGTGTCTAATGCACAAGGCATCAACCTATGGAACACAAAAACCCAGGCTGTATTGGGGTCAATATCCAGAAAAGGTCAGTATCTAGAAGTTATGATAACAGCACTATTAAGAATCATCAGATTATCGCAGATCCGAACCAAAGCCCATCTTAAATGCTATAGGCTTATACGCGCCTGAAAAGCTTCATGGTCGACTGCAGGACAAGATCAAAGGATAAGAGGCCGCATTCAACGAACCGTACTAAACGACTAAGACAGCTGTGTCAATCTCCACGTCGGCGTAGCATAGCGCAGCGCTCCCCAAACTTCTCAGTGTCACGGACCGGCTTCCTAAACTTCTCACTGTCACGGACCGGCTCCCCAAACTTTTCGCTGTCACGGACAGGCTTCCCAAACTTCTCAGTGTCACGGTCCGGCTCCCCAAACTTCTCAGTGTCACGGACCGGCTTCCTAAACTTCTCACTGTCACGGACCGGCTCCCCAAACTTCTCAGTGTCACGGACCGGGTTCCTAAACTTCTCACTGTCACGGACAGGCTTCCCAAACTTCCCAAACTTTTCAGTGTCAGCACGACCGGTGCCCAATTTATTAATAATTCCGCTTTTTCGAGCACCTAAAATTTCCTAAATTTCTAAGTCTAAGGTATGTTTTAAAATCGTGTTAAATTCATTTTTAGCCAATTCTATGACTCTACTGCCCTTCGGCCTTTCACGCAAAACTCAAAACATTCCTCTTTCACAGATCGTACCCTGACACCCCTTCTTCCTCTTATCTCCCTCTCCTCTCCAACCCCAAACACCATCCCCCATAGCTGCCACGCTGTCTCTCCGTCTGACTTTTGGATCTTGACCTGGAACCGAACCCTTTTGCCTAACGATTTTGTTTTGACTGAGCGCCTGTGAATAAGCTGGTCCCCGCGGCGCGGCTTTCGTTGGGCGCTGTAGAAATCTCGGAATTACGATTACGATTACGATTAAAATGCTACCCTATTAAGTATAAGAAATCTTTCTAATTTATATTAGAAATATGGCGGAACCATAGCGAACTACCTGGTTAAGATACTTAACCATTAGAAAGATCACATACCTCTTCAAATTCAATTGTTTTGGGCCAAAGCTGACACTTACCTATAGTGGCGACCTCTTGGCGTTCAATCGAGAATGACGAAAGGTTCACTCGTGTCTCTGGAATTATGAAACGAGTGCAGTTGGAATACAGCTGCAGTAGTACATACATCTGTTTGTACCACACAACGCCTCGCTGGCATACACCAGCCACCGCTGGGTGGCGGCTCTACCTCCAGTGACTATATATCGTAATATACATATGCATAAGCAGTGAAACTCCGCCACTGCCTTGTTTGGGGTAGTGCCAGTCCCAAGCCTGGATAAAGGAGGAGGGCGATGTCAACGGCTTTAGATGCCATCAGATGTCGTTAAACTGAGGAACTACTGCTACATAAGCAGTGGGACGCGATAGTGTAGTGGTATGGTCTGTGCTTAGTAAGCGGATGGTTGCGGGCTCGAATCTGCTCCAAGCTCACAATTGTCTGTGAGGAAGGCAACGTGAAACTACGTTTAAACATCGCTCCTTGTTTTCTTTCAGAAAACCTCTACAACTGAATATCAATCTAATAAACTAATCCAAAAAACTTCTGTAGCGCCACTGTAATAATGCTCAAGGCATCAGTCGATGGTCGCTGCTAAACAAAATCATTGTCCAAGCCAAAGTCCATGGTGAGTCCGGGTCGAGAAGCCAGACAGGAGTCCAGAAGTCACAGAGATAGCCTACGGAGGAAATGAGTTCAGGAAAAGATAAGTTTTCAGTCGAGATCTGAAGGCAGAAACTGAATTTGCCGAGCGAACATTTACCGTAAGAGAGTTCCAGAGTCTAGGGCCTGAAACAGAGAAGGCACGCCTCCCAAGAGCTGTTCTTGTCCAAAGAATAGTCAGATTTAAACAGCCAGAAGACCAGTAACAATAGCAAAACGTTTAGTTTAGCAAAGCTGTTTGTTGTCGTAATACACAGCTTTTCAGATGCGGATATGATTAATTAATTATTTACAGAGTCGAAAAAAACACCAGGTGGGGTCTTTGCATATCCAGCGTCATTCATGATCATCAATAAAGCAGCATATCGTGCGCTCTGTAAACTTAGTCTTACAAAGGGACTGTTAAATTCGTTCTTTTTATGATCTGTAGATCCATTTTAAAAGTGATTTTAACTTTAAAATGCTCTAATTTGATTTTAAAAGCCCGCTTAAAAGAAACAGGTAATCATTGAGGTGTACATTTACATTTACAGTTACATTTACATTGACATTGACATCTTGTAAAACAGGTAGTCATTGAGAAACGTGTACATTTACATTTACAGTTACGTTTACATTTACATTGACATCTTGTAAAACAGGTAGTCATTGAGAAAAGTGTACATTTACAGTTACATTTACATTTACATTGACATCTTGTAAAACAGGTAGTCATTGAGAAACGTGTACATTTACAGTTACATTTACATTTACATTGACATCTTGTAAAACAGGTAGTCATTGAGAAACGTGTACATTTACATTTACAGTTACATTTACATTTACATTGACATCTTGTAAAACAGGTAGTCATTGAGAAACGTGTACATTTACATTTACAGTTACATTTACATTTACATTTACATTTACACTGACATCTTGTAAAACAGGTAGTCATTGAGAAACGTGTACATTTACATTTACAGTTACGTTTACATTTACATTGACATCTTGTAAAACAGGTAGTCATTGAGAAAAGTGTACATTTACAGTTACATTTACATTTACATTGACATCTTGTAAAACAGGTAGTCATTGAGAAACGTGTACATTTACAGTTACATTTACATTTACATTGACATCTTGTAAAACAGGTAGTCATTGAGAAACGTGTACATTTACATTTACAGTTACATTTACATTTACATTGACATCTTGTAAAACAGGTAGTCATTGAGAAACGTGTACATTTACATTTACAGTTACATTTACATTTACATTTACATTTACACTGACATCTTGTAAAACAGGTAGTCATTGAGAAACGTGTACATTTACATTTACATTTACAGTTACATTTACATTTACATTGACATCTTGTAAAACATGTAGTCATTGAGAAACGTGTACATTTACATTTACATTTACAGTTACATTTACATTTACAATGACATCTTGCTTTGGCAGTGTTGTCCATAACATACACAGCTTCACAACCTCCTTTTTAGAAACCCTGCTGCCGATAAAGCCTTCGGCGGGGGCGCTCTTCCGTTCCATCCATCAGAAATCGATGGTGCCGACGCGAAATCCTCCCTCCGCTCTGCTCGGGTGGGCGTAAATTGCTGTAAAATCGCACCGGGTGGGGTAAAGTGCAGTTTCCTTGTTCCATGCATAGTGGCGCTGATTCCCTGCTCTTCGCCCCTCGAGGCGGTAATAACGAATCCCGAGGTCCAGGACACGAGGCCAGTGCATCGCAGGACCTGCCTGCCTGCCTGCCTGCCTGCCTGCCTGCCTGCCTGCCTGCCTGCCTGCCTGCCTGCCTGCCTGCCTGCCTGCCTCTTGGATCTTGACCTGGAACCGAACCCTTTTGCCTATCGATTTTGTTTTGGCTGAGCGCCTGTGAATAAGCTGGTTCCCGCGACTCAGCTTTCGTTGGGCGCTGTAGAAATCTTGAGATTACGATTGCCGTTTACTTCCCAGGTTACTCCAATACCAAATTCTATTGTTTGTGTTGTGAGTTAACAACTTGCCCAGGGTCATTACACGGAGTTCGTTCAGCAAGTTCGAACCCGCAACCGTTATATCACAGATTAAGCACGCTACCCTTAGATCGCCGAGTCTCACGGCTGGATTTAGGTCGTCTTTTCGCACCGGATGGGGTAAGTTCCAGCCTTCTCGAAATCGATGCAGTTCTACAGTTCTCGATCATAAATCGAGAGAAGGGGAGGAAGATGGGAAGAAAGGAGGAGAGGGAGGAACTAGTGGGGAGGGAGAGCAGAAGTGGGAGCCACGAGGATGGAAGGGAAAAGCGGTATCGAGAATACTTAATCTCGCCCAATTTCCATATAAATGTACGCGACTGACTTCCAAAGCGAGGCTCCGATCTGAAACGAATTAAACGGAAATCGTCTGCTTAAATCGGCGCCGGCATATAACCAAGGGGGGCCGAGGGCACACCGCCCCTCAGGCCTTTAGCCGAATCCGCCACTGACACCAGAGTTCACTGTCGAAGATATTGAACAATGCAACATCTCCGCTACTTCACAACCGACCTAGACTGAATGTAATTGTAATTGTAACATAGATGTAACATTTGTTGTCATAGCCTCGCCATAGCATCGTCATTATATCACAATGATAAATCCCATAATATAGCCATGATATGGTCATAATATACAATAATATGAAGATAATGTGGTCAGCAAATCGTCAATACTGTAATTGTAGTTGTAATTTGAGATTTATAAAGCGCCTTTTAGAGAATAAACTCAACAGAGGTGCTTCCGACCCGAACAAGTAAAATCACTGTTAAACAGTACAGTCTTCAGGCGCCAGCGGAACACTGAGAGGGGGAGAGAAAGGAGCTCAAGTCGCAATACTCGAGAGAGACGATTCCAGCAACTGGGACCAACGTAGGCAAAGCTTCTGGACTTGGCCGCAGCGGTTCGCATGCGAGGGACAAACAGGAGATCTTGAATGGCCGAGCGAAGGATGCTACGACCCGGCAACGAGGAGATCAAAGTAGGTCAGGGCAATGTCCTTTTAAAGTCATTTATAATGCTAAGTCACATTTAGCATACAAATTAATTAATATAACAAGTGTGCTCAAGTCAGCATTTTACAGCAGAGCTAAGATTATGAACTTAAAAATGGATATAGGCCTTACCAGAGAATTTCCAAACCACGAGAGCTCTGCCTTTATGTGTATATGTATATTGCATGTATATATGTATGTATAATACCTACTGCGTAAGGTTTAGTCTGCCGGCATTTTAATATAAAGTGCGTGAACTTCGGTATCTAGGCCTAGGCGATTATCGGTTTAATCGGCCTAAATATGTTTAAAAGGCCTTCGATAGGCCTTTGCCCGTGAGCACTTACAGATTAGAAGACAGCAAAATGGACTTGTGTCCATAGTTACTTACCATGACGGGCATAGAGTTTATCTACCGTGCTTTGACAATCGGTCGCCAGAAGCGCAACAAGTTGTTTTGAATCAGTCGCTAGGGGCGCTATTAACTCAACAAATGGTTCAAAATTTAAGGAATCAGTTGCTACTAACGCAACATATGGTTCAAAATTTAAAGATTGTTTAAAAAATGTTATTACGGCGTAAATGTTTTGATACAATGATCTGTAGACAGGGAAAATCTTTGCATTGGCGGCGTTTTAATGGGTCAGTCTCGAAGTAGGTCAGTCTCGAAGTAGGTCAGTCTCGAAGTAGGTCAGTCTCGAAGTAGGTCAGTCTCGAAGTAGATCAGTCTCGAAGTAGGTCAGTCTCGAAGTAGGTCAGTTTCGAAGTAGATCAGTCTCGAAGTAGGTCAGTCTCGAAGTAGATCAGTCTCGAAGTAGGTCAGTCTCGAAGTAGGTCAAAGCGACATAAAAGTTTAATGAATGAGTTGACAACGCAGAGCAGAGCGTCGTTGAACAGAAACAACCCGCTCAAAGCGTGGGTTCGATTAAATTTTTTAGCTCAGTGCATGAAAGGCAAGGTCGGCGTGAACTGCCCTGACAGCCACAAGATGTCTCTAGACAATTGACAATAATGCAGTGATCTCGTTAGACACTTGTGAAACGTGTTCGGTCGACGCTGTATGTTCAACTACTACCCCTGCTTCAGGACCAAGTGGCTAAGGATCGGCGAGCGCGTGAAGTTCAAGCTTTGCCTCCTTGTGTGCAAATGTCTGAACAACTGCGCATCGCGCTATCTTGCAGACAGCATCAGGCCACACTATCTGATGACCCCAACCGACAGCGACTGCGATCATCAAAGTCCGCCAATGTATTTGTACCCGCAACTAAAACTAGAATGGGTGATCAGGCCTTTCGGGTTGCGGGCCCGCGCGCCTGGAACAGTCTTTCGGCATCCATTCGGGAGTCCAAAAGTGTCAACCTCTTTAAAAATCAGCTCAAATTGTATTTGATACATAACTCTTAGTTCTTGGGCTGACTTTTGACTTTGTACATCACCTTAGAAGTAGCCTGCTACTTAGGATGCTATATAAATTGTCGTCATTACATTACATTACATATATTACATTACATTACTAAAGAGTGAAATGCACAAACTCCGCCATTGCCGTGTGCTGGTGGTGCCAGTCCCAAGCCGAGATAAAGGAGGAGGGCGACGTCAACGGCCCTTGATGCCGTAAGATGTCGTTAAGCATTGGAACTACTCGTCGACCCTTTATTACCGGCTGAGTGCAATGGCCGATTTAGCTATAGGCGTGGAAGCGGTTAGCCACCCGCCACTTCTCTTGGTTATATGCAGGCGCCCCTCAGACCAGACCCGTGCTAACTCCGCCACTGCCTTTGGTTGGGGCAGTGCAAGTCCCTAACCTGGATAAAGGAGGAGGGCGACGTCAACGGCCTTTGATGCCATAAGATGGCGTTAAACCCTGGAACTACTACTACTAGTACGAAACTTTAACTCCGCCACTGACTTTTTTGGGGGTAGTGCCAGTCCCAAGCCTAGATGAAGGAGGAGGGCGACGTCAACGGCCTTTGAAGCCATAAGATGTCGTTAAACTGAGGAACCCAGTATTTGGTACTGCCGCTGTTCATTCTTATGATAAAACTGAAATCTTCAAGACAAATATCTCAAATGGAAAGATTTTAAAGGTAAGGTGTATCTTCTTTTAAATAACGTCCTTGTCTTCATTTTTTTCATATAGGCCTATTGTGTTTAACATGCAAGTAAAATATTTATGTTCTATCGATTCTGATACTTGGCACTCAGAGCAGAGGTCAGCTGGAATTAACCCCATGGTTTTAAACGAGATGTTGCAAAAGGCATGATCCAGTCTTAGCCGTGTAATTTGGACCTCTCGTTTTCTTGGTGAATCCAGATATTTAACTTTAGTTTGTAAATAATTTTTAACGCTTAATGGGTGGATGTAAATGCTTCTATCGCGATTAAACGAATAATTTTTGTTATCGGGATGTGAACGTGTATTTCCATTTTATGCTAGAGGGTACAGAATTCAAAATTCGAAATAGCCTTATGCAATCCTGATCCTTAATGTCAGTCTGACACCTCAGGTTCGATTCCCGCCAAGGGTTCAGAGTTCAGAGTTCGTCCTGCTTGGCCTTGACCTTGTCCGCCAGTTCTTGGATGACCTTCCAGGCGAACTGGATATCCGAGGATTCAGTCCTCGAAGCGCAGACGCAGAAGCGAACGAAGAAGACGCCTTTGGACTCTGAAGGAACAAGATGGATGCGTCCATCGGTGTTGATCAACTCCAACAGAGCCTTCGACTTGTCATCGCTGCCCTACGAAAATTAATAAATACATGGACACGTCAGTGAATGAATAAATGGATGGATGGATAGATGAATCGATCTATGGATCGATAAATCAATAAGAAAATAAGTCAGTCATTCTCAAGCAATCAGTAAATCAGCCAGTTTTTCATTTATTAATATAGTCATTTATTCATGTAGTCAATCAATCGGTCAGTCAGTCAGTCAGTCGGTCGGTCGGTCAGTCAGTCATTCAGTCAGTCAGAGAGTTAGACGTTCATTCAGGGAGTCAGTCGGTCAGGGATTCAGTCAATCAGTCATCCATTCAGTCAGCCAGCCAGTCAGGCGGTCAGTCTGTCAAAATTGCAGTTGAAATCGATCTCTTACTGACTGACCTCAATAAACTGGCCAATGCATGCATGATTTTTCAGAAGCGGTGTGTTACACCTGGTCTAAATCTACAATAGCTGCACATTTGCTTCAATATAAAGATGATCTGTTAAAGTAATGTGTCTTAAGTTTTGGCCAAGTCTTACTTTGAGTCGGAAGCAGACGAGACCCATTTGGACATCATTTGTTACTTGGAATTTGTCATCGCTGCGAACCAACGCCTCAAACTCCTTCGCCAATGAAACGTGCTTTTTATCATGAAACAAAGAAACTTAAATATTTAAATTTCCACTTATTCGTTGCTATTGATTAACGGACTTTCATAGTTTAAATGGAATTAAAAACTTAACTGTCTTTGCAATGTATTTACCCTTACGAGTGGCCAATATCACTCAAGTACTCTCCAAGAGGCACAAACCCATGAGGGTGAAAGACTTCCGATTGGGGAAGGACCTAAGATGAAAACCTTTCAATTGCCCGTGGCTTTTATGTCTTAATTTCTCTGACTTCAAAGTACTTTTCTGAACTGTTTTAAAGCGGCCTTGAGAATTAAAGTTATATTACAGTCTGTGATATTCGAGGCATTAGGCCTACTTTACGTTATTATTATGGTCATCAATGCATTTATTAGGCGCCACTATCTATTGACTAAGCATCAATATATGGCGCTGAGCAATTGTGAGTGAAAGACTTATAATAATAATAATAACAATAATAATGATAATAATAATAATAATAATAATAATAATAATAATAATGATAAGACAATTTCTATAGCGCCGTAACACGGCCGAGGCCGAAGAAAAGGGCGCTGTACATAAGTTCAAGCGATAATAGAAAATTAACTACAGTCATACGATAATTTAAATAGAAACGTTTAAGCCCTTTCTTAAACGTATCCAAGGATGGAGCGTTCTTGCTCCGGGTCCCTACACAGAAACCGTCTGAAGGAACCCTCGAACCCGTACTCACAGCGTAACAATTTACATTACATACTACATCACATTTGAGAATGTTATAGGTTGTGGAGTGAAGATCTCCTGTTTGTCCCTCGCATGCGTACCGCTGCAGCCCAGTCCAGAAGCTTTGCCTACGTTGGTCCCACTTGCTGGAATCGTCTCCCTCGAGTATTGCGACTTGAGCTCCTTTCTCTCCCCCTCTCAGTGTTCCGCAGGCGCCTGAAGACTTTATTGTTCAAAAGTGATTTTACTTTTTCGGGTCGGAAGCACCTCTGTTGAGTTTATGCTCTAAGAGGCCCTTTATAAATCTCAAATTACAATTACAAAATTACAATTACAAAATTACAATTACAATTACAACGTACCTTGCGTATGTGTTGCTGGAGTCCACTAATGCCATACAGACGTAGAACGAACCATAGCTTCAGAGATCGAAACCTTCTACCAAACGGAATCTGCCAGTGCTTCAGAACATGGAAACACCGAGTCATAACGAGGCCGTTTTCTAAAATAATCTAACCTGGTCTAATCTGAAGAATTATATAGCGCCGTTATAATAATTCACTTGGGAACATACAGCGAGTTCAACGAAAATATCCGGACATACAGGACTTATGGCGTATACGACGAGTCTTTCCCACCGTAGCCTGGCTTCTGGTTTCTCTGATCTATTGGAATTCGACCCGGCTTCTCCATTGAATTATGATTTTGGATTGTGATTTTGACTTGAAGCGACCATCGACTGATGCTTTGGGTATTATGATAACGGCGCTATAGAAGTCTTTAGATTAGACTTTCCACTGTCACGATGTTAGTTAAAATCTATGCCCGGTGGTTGAGACTTATAAATGTTTCTCCGGTTTTGGTCAGGAACTGAGGAATCTTTTTTTGGTCTACCAAATAGTTTTTTTGATTTGTTCAACTTGTGGCGACATTTTTAGGCTGTGATGTAACAAAAGCGGAAATCATTTAACTGATTAATTATTTATTAACTCAACGAAAGCATGATGTGTCGTGTAGCCTACCGAAATTTTCATTTATAAATTAATTATTCTGTGTATTCATTTATTTAAATTATTTCTGGCGTAGCATTTTTAGTATAAAAATTTGAAATTTACATCGATGCCTAACAGATTTTAGAAGCTTACTCTGTAATCTGGAATCAAACTCTGGTTCTGATGTTTAAGGTAAAGTGAATCCACACGAAATGCTTCCAAGTATCGACTCTCCTTGATCCTGTAAGCAGTTCATAAAATACACTGGAACCTTCTTCAACGCTGTCTTTAGGTCGCAGCAAGAACCGTTTTATAATGACCTTGTAATCGTAATCGCAAATTCGAGATTTCTACAGCGCCCAGCAAAAGCTAAGCAGATGGAACCAGCTGATTCACAGGGGCTCAGTCAAAACAAAATCGTTAGGCAAGAAGAGTTCGGTTCCAGGTCAAGATTCAAGAGCCAAAGAAAACAAAATCGCGGGAACCAGCTCATTCACAGGCGCTCAGTCAAAACAAAATCGTTAGGCAAGAAGAGTTCGGTTCCAGGTCAAGATTCAAGAGCCAAAGAAAACAAAATCGCGGGAACCAGCTCATTCACAGGCGCTCAGTCAAAACAAAATCGTTAGGCAAGACGTTTTCGGTTCCAGGTCTAGATCCGAGACAGACAGACGGCTACGGTGTTTGGTGTTTGGAATTGGATCTGCGGGACAGAGAAGGGGATAATGTGTCGTAACGAGGCCGCTTTCTAATATAATCTAATCTTAGAACTTTCATAGCGCCATTAGAGCCATTATAAAATGCACTAAGATTCAACCGATGGCAATCCAAAACAGAATCGCAATCCGGTCTAATATAAAGCTTTACTATATTTGGAATCAATGTACTCAGTACGTGTATGTCAGAATTACTGATATAAGGAAGCACAATATATATATAATACAGTATATATAATATATATACATATTTATATATATAACATACCAGAGAGCTGAACAGTCAAAGTTTACGAGCAGCCATTTGTGAGGATTAAAGTTAAAGGAGTCCGCGAACTAAAAATCACGACAAACGCCAAGTCTCGTAATCATAATCGTAGTCGTAATCATAATAGTAATTGTTATAGTAATCATATTCATCACCATAATCATGGCCATGATATCGCAATCGTAATCTTAATCGTGATCATGATCATATTTAAATAGTAATCGTAAACATAATCATAATCGTAATCGTATTCGTAATCATAGTCGTAATTATAGTCGTTATCTTAATCACAGTTATAATCATAATCCTATTCGTGATCGTAGTCGTAATCTTAATCGTAGCCGTAATCATAATGATAATTTAAATCGTAATCGTAATGGCAAGCATAATCATAAGCAGAATCGAAGTAGTGATTGAAATTGTAATCGTAATTGTAACAGGAGTCGTAATTTTAATTGCAATCATGATTGTAATCGTTATCGTATTTTATTACTTTACCGCAATACACTACGAACCTCCACTCCGTTCAACAGATGTCTGAACTCGGGGCAAATGAAAGCAGAACCGGAATAAGCCGCATCTATGTGCATCCACAGCTTTTCCTTCTGACCTGAAAATTATTGTATAAATTAACATGTAATTAGCATATATTAACACATAAACTGCCAGCTATGCAGTTCCAGGAAAAAGTGCAAAGACCTAGGCCTATTGACGATTGGGGCTATCTGGACTAAGGCCTATGCAGACTGAGCCCTAAAAGCCCTAGGCCTATTAGACTTAAGCATATATAGATTTCTCCCCTATAACCTAGGTCTAGTAATCCTTGTCTAATGAGCTTATGTATAGGTATTTTAGGTTGGGTATTATAAGTCATAGTCCTATTAAACTTTAGCCCTGTAGTAAGCCTTAAGCCTATGTGGTAAGCCTTAGGGCTATGCAGTAAGCCTTAGGCCTATGTAGCAGGCCTTTGGTCAAGGACAAATGTCTAGAAAAAGCAGATATTTTTGTATGCTCTTGTATGCAATCAACTCGATGGGTTCTTCACCAAAGGATTGTCATCACTGAATAGTGATCTGCTTAGAACATGCGACCATCTATTGAAGCCTTGTACATTACGCAAACGTCGCTATAGAAGTTTCCAGATTAGATTGAATATGATTATACTGGATTGGATTAGATTAGGTTGGGTTTATGTTTTAGCTCACATTGGATTGGATTAAATTTTTAAATTAGACAAATCATATAGATCAGTTCGGATCGGTTCAGATCATTCCAGACAAGATTAGATACGATTAGATACGATTGGATTAGATTAGATTGGAATGGATTGGATTAGATTAGATTAGATGCTGGACTCTTAACTGTCATACTTACACACTGGACCGATTTCCAGCAGATTATCAAAAGTACAAGAAGGAGTTGTTCCCAAAGTAGCAACACACTGGAACGTAATGTAAAGCGGAAACGATGTACTACACAGAAGCCTCTCTATAACGCGCCACAATTCAACGTAAGTTCTGATACAACGCGGCCGCAAATACGGACCAAGGGACCTGTATACGCGTCACCTGTCAACCGTGGATGGTAATTCGCCAGTCGGTCTCTACGTGTCTGCGTGTTACAGCCCACCGTGACGGCTCCCTTCACTCCTTCCCTCGCTGGTCTCGGAAATTGAACAGATTGTGATTTTGACTATGGTTCGCTCCAAGCGATATTCACTTTATGCCTTCTGCACTTAGATGAAGGCGCTATAGAAGTTATTGGATTATGTGGGAAACCTTCAGAGGGAGATAGTGTGAACCGGCAGGGTTGTTTCCCCTACAAATCAGTCAGGTTTAAATAAAGACGGATCTCTTTCAACCTCTCTTTCAACCTGCCTGGCTTCTGGTTTCTCTGACCGGAATTCAACCTGGCTTCTCAAAAAACTATGATTTTGATTGCGATTGCACCTGAATCGACCTTGGACTTGTACCTTTGGCATTAAGATAACGGCGCTATAGAAATCTATAGAATAGAGTGAATCATATCTTGGAAGCATACATACGAAAAAGGGAACGAGTCCTTTGGCCCTGTCCTCATCGATGGCCTTCTGAAGAGCTGGTCCCCGAAGACAGTCTCTCTCGTCTGATTCAACCTTGTGGCATCTCACGGCTCCCAACAGAGCAGCTCTCTCAACGGACGAATGCGCCTAATAGCCAGAACACAGCAACGTCCCAAATTTTACTAAATCAAAGATGGACGGAAGGTTGAATGGGTGGATAAGTGGATGGATGGATGAATGGACAAATGGATGGATGGATGAATATATGGGGTTATGGATAGACGGACGGAAGAACGGAGGGATGGATGGATGGATGGATGAATAGATGGATGGATGGATGGATGAATAGATGGTTTGATGGATGGATGGATGAATTGATGGGCTTATGGATAGACGAACGAATGGAGGGATGGAGGGATGGATGGATGGATGGGTGGATGGATGGATGGATGAATGAATAGATGGATGGATGGATGGGTGGATGAATGGACGGATGGATGGATGAAAAGATGGATGGATGGATGGATGGATTGATAGAAGAACGGATGAGTGTGCGGGGGTAGGTTGTTGGATGGATGGATGGATGGATGGATGTGCTAGCAGAAAATAAATCGATGTGACCGGTGTGACGTTCTTGTTCGTCATTCAGTCCGTCCATCTATCTATCCGTTCACTGAAGTGTTCACCTTATATATGTCTGTCTACAGTTAAGCTAGTCAGTCGGTAGGCATTTCTGTCCTTCCGATCGTCCGTCCGTCCGTCCGTCCGTCCGTCCGTCCGTCCGTCCGTCCGTCCGTCCGTCCGTCCATCTTTATGTCTGTCAGTCTATTCGTCTGTCTGTCTGTCCGTCTGTCTGTGTGTTTGCAGATGTACGAATTGCCCCACCTGATCGGAACAGTAGATGACCATCCTGGAGAGGATGGAAAAGTCCTCTTCCACCTTCAGAGGGCCATTTCCGGTCGCCGGGTCTTGGTGATGGCACTCCTTGGAGTCCCCCTTGGCAGCGCTGCTCAACTGATGGATCAAGCGACTCCTAGCGACTAACAGAGTCATAAACGTCGCCTCACTGGCCGTACCCTACGCGGATATCACGAACATTCTTAGACATAGATGGTGGTAACTTAAGCTATCAACTATACATGAATTTATGTATGTATGTATGTGTATGTATGTATATGTGTATCTGTGTATGTATGTATGTATGTATGAGTGTATGTATGTATGCATGAATGTATGTATGTACGTATGCATGTATGTTTGTATGTGTGTATGTATGTGTATGTATTCATGTATGTATGTGTAATTGTATATATGTATGTATGTATGTGTGTATCTATGTATGTATATATGTATGCATGTATGACAACACTTAATATGGCGCCTTTTTCAGTACCTCAAGCTGGATGCATAAATAAATGATACTTGGAGACGCATGGTTGTCGAACTGCATTAAATCGAGGCTCTCATCTGAGATGATCAGCGTTAATTCCAGCTCTCGATTTAGTAATATCCATTAATTAGCAGCACTTTGTGGCTGTCAGGGCCGTTGATGTCGACCTTGTATCACTTCATAGTAAGATGGAAAAACTGGCGCCATAGGAATCCATCAGTAGTGTCCAATGTTTAACGACATCTTATGGCATCAAAGGCCGTTGTCGTCGCCCTCCTCCTTTATCCAGGCTTGGGACTGGCACTACCCCAAAACAAGGCAGTGGCGGAGTTAAAATGTACACAGCAGTAGTAGTTCCTTGGTTTAAAGACATCTTATGGCATCAAAGGCCGTTGTCGTCGCCCTCCTCCTTTATCCAGCCTTGGGACTGGCATTACCCAAGTACGGCAGTGGCGGAGTTAAAATGTACACAGCAGTAGTAGTTCCTTGGTTTAAAGACATTTTATGGCATCAAAGGCCGTTGTCGTCGCCCTCCTCCTTTATCCAGCCTTGGGACTGGCACTACCCCAAACAAGGCAGTGACGGAGTTAATTAAAAATTAAACTCACTTCAGAAATATAGTGTCGGATGAAAGCGCCTTAAAGGTGTCTAACGAGAATATTGTCCAATGTTAATAAGCGACAATTTTTGGGTTGTCAGGGCCTTTAACTTCAACCATGGTTATCTATACTTTACGTAGGTGAAGTAAACCTTAACTAGTAGTTGTAGTTGCTGTAGGCCTTACCCTACCTCTTGTTTTAACCTGCTTATCAAAATCGTCATAATCGTAATCATCCCCATTGTCATCAACATCGTCTCATCATCGTCATCATCGTCATCATCATCGTCGTCGTCGTCATCATCTTCTTCTTCTTCTTTTCCATCATCATCATCATCATCTTCATCAACATCATCATCATTATCTTCATCATGATCATGATCATCATGATCATCATCTTCATCATCATCATCATCACCATCCTCTGAAGCAGAACTTAAATTATTTTCCTTGTCGTCATTTTTATTAATGCACTTATTTAGACGAGGCTCACCTGGATCACTCCTCCGCCTTTTCCCCCGGAAAGGAACTCCGCTGGAAGATCTATAGCTTTTCCCAGCCAGTCTAAGACAATCATCTCCAGTTCCGTACAGGCTGGACTCGTGACCTGCAACATAGGAGGAGAAACACACAGGCAGACTGGCACATACACTTACCGCGACATATAAATGTCATTATTATTTCTGCATTTATTAGGCGCCACTATCTAATGACTTAGCATCAATCGATGGTGCCGAACAAGTGTGAGTGAAAGACTTGCTCAAGGTCCCTACACAGTAACCGTCTCAGGGGAGGAGGTTCGAACCCGTACTCTCCGCGTTACAAGCCGAGCACTCTCTCCAGTAGGCTCCCGTGCCCCTCGTATGTATGTATGTATGTATGTATGTATGTATGTACATATGTATGTACACTGTGTCCGGAAAAATTCCAAGGCTCTAAAATATGAATGAAAAAACTATAGTAGATAATAATCAATTTAAAAATTTAAAAACCTTTTTGATCCGTACATAATTACCAACAAAATTCTTTGTAATTTATTAACGGTCCCCGTTTAAAATTACGTCACAGTGACGTATTTGAATTTTATATTTTGTAAAGAAAGTTGCTAGAAAAATGGCGTTCAGCGAGGAAGACAGTTAGTCAGTGGCGTGTACGTCTCGAAGCTTGCGTTGAAGCCAATGGCGGACATTTTGAACATAAATTATAGTTCAATAATATTTCAGGATTAAACTGTTTTTGGAATTTTAAAAATCGATTAATGTTTACTAATTATTTTCATATTTACCGTAAAGCCTTGGAATTTTTCCGGACACAGTGTATGTACATATGTATATATGTATGTACATATGTATGTACATATGTATATATGTATGTACATATGTATGTACATATGTATGTATATATGCATGTATGAATGTATGTATGCATGTATATGTATATATAAGGCCAAAGTTATCGGTTTTTCACTTATGTATAGATATATGCGCAAAGTTATCGGCTTTTCAATTATTCGCATTGATCATCCATTAAATAATGTTTATCTCCATCGTCTGATGTATGATACAATCGCTATATTCAGTGCCCTGTTTTTCTCCACAGTTTTCTATGATAAGCAACGACTATCTTTTTCAGTTAAGTTTAAAGCGGATGACGAATGATTGACTTGCTAAGTAAGTAAGTAAGTTGTACCTACCCATGTGAACCCGAGACATCCAATAGCGTCTGATAGTATATCTCCACAAATGGCGGCATATGAACTTCCGCTTGGAAAGTACGCGTGGAATTGTGGGCTCTGCCAGTGCGTGACCTAGAAACCGTGACATAAGAAGAGGAAGAAGATGACCTAATTCTAAAATAAACCTAGGATGAGCTTCGAATCCCTCACCTTTGAAGCCACAAGCTATGCTCTTGATCATTAGACATTGTTTAAGTTCCCGGATATTGCGCTCTTCACCATACAGCATACATGAACATCTTGGCATTCATATTGCGCCAGTTGCAGAAAACATCTAAGGCGCGACTATGGCGATAGCGATGGCGTTGTTTCTGCTAATGATGATGAAGGTGACGACGACGACGATGACGACGACGACGATGACGACGACGATGACGACGACAACAACGATGACGACGATGACGACGACGATGATGATGATGATGATGATGACGACGTTGATGACGAAAACGACGACAGCGGTGATGATGGCAATGATTACAACGACGATGCCGATGATGATGATAATGATGATGATGACGACAACAACGACGACTACACTGATGATGATGTCTTCTTAAGACGTTGGTCATCACCCCTGGCATGATAACTCTTTCGATGTCCTTGAAGATGTCTTCCCATTTCTCGGGTTCCTTGGGGGCTTCTTCAGGGACGAGGGGGCGTAGGTAGCCCGGCTTCACCTGGGCCATCGGCGGCCGTTCTCGAATGTTCTCCAAGTAGTCGGCCACGTAGTCCACCAGCTCCTTACCCCTCCGTCGAAATTCAGACGCATCCATACCTGCCTCTGCAACAGTGATTGAAAGCTGAAATACTGCCATACATGGAAGCTTAGTAACCACGCATTGTAAACGTAATGTAAATATCTCAGCACCACAGAAAAACTGTGTAGAGTAATCTTAAATAAACATTTATATAGGGCCATTACAAGACGACCTGTCTGTGTAAAAGCGATTGAAGGCTGGAAAACTGATATCCATGGAGATTTAGTAACAATGTAATGTAACTGCGACGTAAATGTAAATCTCCTAAATATCTTAGCGACGCACAAAATCCAAGACTTTTTGGAATGGGCTTCCTAAAGACCTACGCCAGGAATTTCTCAGTCTCTCTTTCTTTTTTCCGCAAGCGCTTGAAGAACTTCCTACTATTTCCCAGTGCTTCTGGGTTGTCGGGCCGGGAGCTCGTCTGAGGAGTCTAACTTGAAGTGGCGCTTTATAAATTTTCGATTACGTTACATTACAAGTTGTTTGGTTAGGTTAATTGCCATGGATGAAACGCCAGATAGCCAATGAGGCTCTAAGGCGGAAATTGATCATGGTTTCGTTGTTGTTGGAAGGATGGTGAAAATGGTGTTGAGTTTTGAAAGAGGTGTTCCAGGAGAAAATGCCATAAGAGGGCAGAGTCGAACATCACCTACAACCACCACCACCACCACCACAACCACCACCACCACCCCGCCACCACCACCCTCACCACAACCACCACCACCACAACCACCACCACCCCAACCACCACCGCCACAACCACCACCGCCACCGCCATCCTCAACACAACCACCACCACCACCGCCACCACCACTACCACCACCTTACTAAAGCATTACATTGACATCAGCTGCGACCTATCTTCGCGCATACGAACAACGACTGCAATCGACCGAGGGACTTTGGCTC
Organism: Norana najaformis; assembly: GCA_964023275.1. Taxonomy (NCBI): domain Eukaryota; kingdom Metazoa; phylum Annelida; class Clitellata; order Crassiclitellata; family Hormogastridae; genus Norana; species Norana najaformis. The sequence continues at coordinate 15,382,258 of OZ029929.1, forward strand.
CTATTGTGTCTCATACCCGGACAAGGACAGCGTCAGCTTCTCCGATGTTCTCGTTGGCTGGACTTCGAAAATCACTGCAAAGCCCTGGGCATTTTTTGTCGTTATAATGTCATTCAGGTTTAAACTTAAGAATCGCCTTTTTCAACTTGCTTACCAACTGTAGTTCGACTTCTGGCTTTCCTGGTTATCGGAGTTGGATCGGATTTCCCTAATGGATTGTGATTTGTTGGTTCCACTTCATTTGAAGCGACCATCGATTGATGCCTTGTGTATTGTTGTTTTTATTATTATTATTATTATTATTATTATTATTATTATTTCTCAGACACCCCTTAGCAGCTCCTTGAGTAATTTTTCAGTTCATGAGGGATTATACTTACATTATTTATTATTATTATTGTTGTTGTTGTTATTATTATTATTATCATCATCATCATCGTTATTAATATTATTATTAACTTCTATCGCGCCGGTGTCTAATGCACAAGGCATAAAGCAAAGGCGCCACAAAAACAAGTCTGTATTGGGGTCAATATTCAGAAAAGGTCAATGCGTAGAAGGTATGATAACGACGCTATTGAGAATCATCAGATTATCTTACACACTGGTCCAGATTCCATCTTAAATGCTATATATATATATATATAGTCGTCAGCAAAGCTTTTAATGCATGTATATACAATGTCATATACATGCCAATGCGCAGCGACCTTGGACAAGTTGCTCACCCACAGTTGTCTGTGAGGAAGGCAACAGGAAACCACCTCACTCATCTCATCCCGGTTGGGATAAAGCCAATGGACCTGCCTTCGGGCAGAGAACTCATCGTCGTCGTCGTCGTCATCATCATCATCATCATCATCATCATCATCATGTCCCATATATCCTACCACTTGGGACAATTGTCTTTGAGGAAGGCAACGGGAAACCACCTCACTCATCTCATCCTAGGGTGGCATAAAGCCAATGTACCTGCCTTCGGCAGAGAACTCATCATATATATATATATATATATATATATATATATATATATATATATATATATATATATATATATATATATATATATATATATATATATATATATATATATATATATATATATATATATATATATATATATATATATATATATATATATGCATTAAAAGGCTTCCCAGACGACTGCAGGACAAGGTCAACGATAACAGGTTGCATGCAGAAGATCTTATTAAAGGATCGAGAAAGCTGACCTTGTAAACCTCCACGTCGGTGAATTACGCGGTTAAGATAATTAACCTGCAGGCTGATAAAACATACCTCTTAAAATACAACTATTTTGAGGGTAAAGCAGACTCTTACCTATACTGGCGACTTCTTGGCGTTCTATCGAGAATGACGAGCGATTCTCTCGTGTCCTTGGAGTTACAAAGCTAAGGCGATTGGTCCAAAGCGGTAATTGTACATCTCTTCGCACTACACCACTCGCTGGCACACACCAGCTACCGCTAGGTGGTGGCTCTACCTCCAATGACTATATATGTGTAGGTTTTGAAAGGCTTTGATAGGCCTTAGCCCGTGAGCACTTACAGTGATTAGAAGCCAGCAAAATGGACTTGTGCCCATAGTTTCTAGAGTATCCAGAGTATCCCATACTAGAGTATTGTGTCCATAGTTACATAGAGTTTATCTATCGGGCTTTGACAATCAGTCGCCAGGAGCGCAACAAGTTTTTAAAATCAGTCGCTAGGCGCGCTACTAACGCAACACATGGTTGAAAATTTAAAGTGTTTTAAAACTAAAGTTACGGTTGAAATGTTTTGATACAATAATTCTGTAGAAAAGGAAAATCTTTGCACCGGCGTCGTTTTACTGCGTCAATCTCAAAGAAGGTTAAAGCGGCAAAAAATTTAATAAATGAGTTGACTTCGAAGAGCACACTGTCTTTTCACAGAATCACACTTCGATTAAAACGTTGGATTAAAACATTTTGCCTTGGCCTACTGGAAGATCGTAATCTCGATATTTCTACAGCGCCTACCGAAATTTAAGTTGCGGGAACCAGCTTATTCACAAGCGCTCAGTCAAAACAAAATTGATAGGCAAAAGGGTTAGGTTTCTGCATGAACGTCAAGCTCGACCGACGTCAATGGCCCTGGCAGCTAGAAGATGTCGCTACACAATTGATTATAATGCAGCGATCTCGTAATCGACGCCTGCTAAACGGTTTCAGCTGACGCTATATATTCTTCAACTGCTTTCAATAATTAGTTCTAACTCTGCCACTGCCTTGTTTGGGGTAGTGCCAGTCTCAAGCCTGGATAAAGGAGGAGGGCGACGGCAACGGCCTTTGATGCCATAAGCTGTCGTTAAATTGCGGAAATACTAATATTTAGTTCTGCAAAAGGTTATGTTCGTGATAACACTGAAAGCTTCAAGATAAACATCTCGAATGGAAAGAATGTTTTTAATGATTAAACATGCCTTATTTTCATAACATTACTGTTTCAATTTGTTTGATATTTTGTGTTTTTTTACAGGCAGGTAAAATATGTTCTATGGACTGTGACACTTGGCACTCAGAGCAGAAGTCGTTGGACTTATCTCCATGGTTTTAAGCGAGATGTCGCAGAGGACACGACCCGATCTAAGTCGTGTAATTTGGACCTCTTGCTTTCTTATCCTCGATGCTACGTGCTTCTGGAACTCTGAGCATGCTGACGTCTTTCAGCTCTAGTTTGGAAATCTGTTGGTAGGGCTCTGCGTGTGTGCGCGAGCTTGCCACTGGCGACTCTTCTACTTAACCGAGCAATGGAATAATGTTCTGTTCGTAATGACATTTAACCTCGTTTAAGCTAGCGCAGAGAACAATTCAGAATAGCTTCTCTGGTTAGCACATTCCTCTTTCAAAAATCCTATCCTGACTCCCCTTCTTCCTCTTATCCCTCTTTCCGCGCCGATCCCAAACATCACCCACCGTAGCTGCCACGCTGTCTCTCTGCCTCACTTTTGGATCCTTATCTGGAACCGAACCCTGTTGCCTGTCGATGTTGTTTTGACTGAGCGCCTGTGAATAAGCACTTCCCCGTGACGTGGCTTTCGTTGGGCGCTGTAGAAATCTCGGGACTACGATTACAACTACGATTCGAATTTCTGATTACAATTACAGTTACAGGGTGTTTGTGTCGAAGTCCTGGTGTTCAATGTTTATATGTGTGAGTGAGAGAGCGAGTCTGTCAGTAAGTAAATACGTAAAGCCAAGTAATTATTTCTAAAACTCAGAGATGAAAAAATACCAGGCATATCATATATCAAATTAATTTCTTATTCGTTTTGTCACTTGATATCGCCTGGCGGTGCACAGCAGAACCGCTGCAGCTAGCGACATCTGTCCAACTCCACCGGAACGAAATAATCCCAATTTGTACAGCAATAAAAACAGTCTAGTAACAGGATCCTACAGTGTGGCCAAGAAATGAGCTAAGGATTCAAAATATCTAACATGGCAAATTCCATAACGTCGGTTATAATAGCAGCAGCAGCAGCAACAGTAGTAGCAATAGTAGTAGCAATAGTAGTAGCAATAGTAGTAGCAATAGTAGTAGCTATAGTAGTAGCAATAGTAGTAGCAACAGTAGTAGCAGTAGTAGTAGCAATAGTAGTAGCTATAGTAGTAGCAATAGTAGTAGCAACAGTAGTAGCAGTAGTAGTAGCAATAGTAGTAGCAACAGTAGTAGCAATAGTAGTAGCAACAGTAGTAGCAATAGTAGTAGCAATAGTAGTACCAATAGTAGTACCAATAGTAGTAGCAACAGTAGTAGCAATAGTAGTAGCAATAGTAGTAGCAATAGTAGTAGCAATAGTAGTAGCAACAGTAGTAGCAATAGTAGTAGCAATAGTAGTACCAACAGTAGTACCAATAGTAGTACCAACAGTAGTAGCAACAGTAGTAGCAATAGTAGTAGCAATAGTAGTAGCAATAGTAGTAGCAATAGTAGTAGCGATAGTAGTAGCAATAGTAGTAGCAATAGTAGTAGCAATAGTAGTAGCAATAGTAGCAGCAGCAGCAGCAATAGTAGTAGTCAAGGCATCGATCGATCCCTTTTTCAAAACCAGGGAGCGATTGAAGGGTTTGAGAAATTCCTCCCCACCGCTTCAGACTAGCTCTGTAACTGTTCTCCTACACTGAGGCTGGGCTGGGAGCGTCTGTAAAGAGGTATTTTGATGTGGCGTTACATAAGTGCTGTGAATGATTGAATGAATGATTGTATTTTCCTGTGTATGTATGAATGAATGTATTTTCCTGTGTATGTATGTATGTATGTATGTATGTATGTATGTATGTATGTATGTATGTATGTATCTCTCTCTATCTTTCTAAGATCCTTGAGCAAGAAGAACTCAGCCCATATGTTTGACTATCGCCGTTTATCAATTTAATAATTTCGAAGCTGCGCTATACAAAAAAAATCTTTAACTGTTTCTGTCTGCCGCTATATAAATTAAAGAACTAACAGCTGTTTCTGAAGACTTTTTTATTACCTAATCTACCTTCACCTTCACTGTACCTCTTTTTGTCGTCATAGCAACAGATTGCATGTAGTTTATCTGTGGTCGTCATAGCAACATATTGCAGGTAGTTCATTTGTGGTCGTCATAGCAACAGATTGCAGGTAGTTTATCTGTGGTCGTCATAGCAACAGATCGCAGGTAGTTCATTTGTGGTCGTCATAGCAACAAATCGCAGGTGGTCATAGCAACATTTTACAGGTAGTCGATCTGTGTCCGATGACCATAACAATGAGCTGCGTCGTGATTAGGCTAAGACTCGCCAGGTGGCGTAGCGTCCAACCGGATATCCGGTTGTCAGTAGTCGATTGTGACGTTGAGTAGCTGTGCAGGTAGTCGTCCAGGTCGCCACTAGGTGGCGCTGCTTCGCGACCTTTCGTCTGGTGATGACGTAATTCGAGGATCGCCAGAGAAGCCGTCGGTGGACTGTGTTCTACAAACGACGAAGAATTACAAGAATTACGAATTACAAGTAATGTAATTGGTCATCGTTCTCGTGTAATGTGCCTTCAGTAATGATATAAAGAACTTCTCTCCATTCTTCGCCTTTCTCCTTTCTTCTCTCTGCCTGACTTTTGGGTATTGGCCTGGAACCGTACCCTTTTTGCCTATCGATTTTGTTTTGACTGAGCGCCTGATGATGATGATTATGATTATGATGATGATGAAGATGCTGAATCTAATGCTGCTGCTGCTATTGATGATGATGACGACGATGATGAAGATAATGATGATAGTGATGGTTGAAGTCATAGTGAAGGTAAGTTCATCCATATCACCACTATCCTCCTTATCGTAAAGAACTTCTATAGCGCCACTGTAATGACGCCCAAGACATCAATCAGTCGATGGTCGCTATTAAGCAGAGTTAGTGTGTTGGCCAAATTCCAGGGGAAATCCGGTGGAAATCCGAGAGGAATTCTCAGGTTAATTTAAATGTAAATGTAGCCAGGATGTAAATAAAGTGTAATGTATCTGTAAATGTAATTTTAAATTCAGTGTATGTAATGCAATGTAATGTAATATGTGATGTAATGTAGGCTTTTACTGAATAAACAATTACCGAAATAAATATTTAATCGAATTAATAAATTGAATTAATAATAAATAAATAAATAAATAAATAAGAAAGCCACACACTTGACACAGACATTTTATTTATTCGTTTAACATTTACATACAGTACCATAATTATCGCAAATTGATTTCCCCCAGAACTTTAAAAGCGAATGATCCGCCGTTGCAGATAAGCACAGACGACCCATATAACTTCAGAAAATCGCAGACAACAGCAGATAACAACAGATAACAGCAAATAACAGCAGATAACAACAGATAACAGCAAATAACAGCAGATAACAACAGATAACAGCAAATAACAACAGATAACTGCAAATAACAGCAGATAACAACAGATAACTGCAAATAACAACAGATAACTGCAAATAACAGCAAATAACAACAGATAACTGCAGGTAACAGCAAATAACAACAGATAACTGCAGGTAACAGCAAATAACAACAGATAACAACAGATAACAGCAAATAACAACAGATAACAGCAAATAACAACAGATAACAGCAAATAACAACAGATAACAGCAAATAACAGCAAATGACAACAGATAACAACAGATAACAGCAAATAACAACATGTAACAACAGATAACAACAGATAACAGCAAATAACAACATGTAACAACAGATAACAACAGATAACAGCAAATAACAACAGATAACAGCAGATAGCAACAGATAACAGGAGACAACAGCAGATAACAGCAGATAACAGGAGACAACAGCAGATAACACCAGATAACAGCAGACAACAGCAGACAACAGCAAATAACACCAGATAACAGCAGACAACAGCAAATAACATCAAATAACAGCAGAAAAGCCTAGCGGCATGCAAGCTACTTCTTTAAGTCTCGGTTGCTTACTTTCTAACAGTTCGACTTCCATCTGTGCCGTGCCGATCGGGTTTTCGGCAAAGATCGTGTATTTCCGGAAGCTGTCGGGTGATACCCGTCGCATGAACAGCCGCGTTTCAATCGTCTCATCCGTCCGCACCTTCAGCGTTACACGACAACGTAACACAGTGTAACGGAGTGCGATGTAATGTAAAGAAATGTAAAACAATGTAACTGTTATAGGCAGATGTGACGCAGTGTAACGGAATGCGATGTAATGTAACGAACTGTAAAGCAGTGTAACAACGTAACCTTTTGTAGCCCCATTTGGCGCAGTTTAACGCGACGATGCGTAACATAAACGACTTACTGCAAACGTAACTTAACGCATTGTAAAATAATATCTTGTAATGATTAATTAATTTTTAAAATTATTTCTGCATTTATTAAGCGCCAGGACCTACTGACTAAGCCTCATTCGATGGCGCCGATCAATTGTGAGTGAAGGATTTGCTCAAGGTCCCTACACAGTAACCGCCTATATTATGTGAGTGAGTGAGTAAGCAAGTAAGTAAGCAAGTGAGTGAGGGAATGAGAAAGCAAGTAAGCAAGTGAATGAGTAAGTAAGTAAGTGAGGAGGTAGGTGGATAAGTAGGTAAGGTAAGTAAGTAGATTATGCATTTGTTAACACGTCATATATCCATCGGCTGAGCGAGGAATCGTAGGATGTAACGCCGCATTTGTGTAGAGCCCCTATCAGTTACCATAACGAGCGTCCAG
>OZ029929.1:15391998-15402593 GCA_964023275.1 Norana najaformis
GGAACCGAGCAGAGAAGAGCAGAGAAGAGAAGAGCAGAGAAGAGCAGAGAAGAGAAGAGAAGAGAAGAGAAGAGAAGAGAAGAGAAGAGAACAGCAGAGAACAGCAGAGAACAGCAGAGCAGAGAAGAGCAGAGAAGAGAAGAGCAGAGAAGAGCAGAGCAGAGGAACCGAGCAGAGCAGAGCAGAGAAAAGCAGAGCAGAGAAAAGAAGAACAGAGGAACAAGAACAAGCGCATTGCGAACAGAACAGAGGCTAACACAAAACAGACGGAGGGGCCAGCCGGGCTAGCACGGGACATAAATCAGCCATTACGATGGGCCGTCCATAATCGGCAGAAAACGCCACCGATGACGACAACAAAGACGTTGCATTAGCGACGAGATACTCACAGTTAACATAGACTTTGACTGCGGCTAGAAGCGACCCGACGTCCGGCACGACGGAAAGACATCGGTAAACCGTTCCGTCCTCATCCGCAGACAGTCTCAATCCGTCCGTCCATCTTTCGATCCGGTACTGCAGCAGCCTCAACCCCTTCTCGCCAACCATCGTGGGGGACTGGTGGCGGGAAAACTGATCCGTCACGTCCCGGTCACCGGCGCGGATGTATACATCCGGCGGGGGGTAGCCGCCCACGCTGACGCAGCGCAGGCTGACCGGAAGTCCCTGGACAACGGTCAGCTCGTTGGATAGGAGGTCCTCCTCTACGTCCGGTGAGAAGAGGGAAGTGTTGCGCGTAACGAAGTACACGGACAGAACTGGCGCTAGAAAAATCACCAGTAAAGTAATACGATGTAGGGTTATGTTATCTAACATGTATGTATACAGGACTGCGTGTGTATGTAGGTATGTGTGCTTGTATGCGTATGCATGTATGTGTGTATGTATGTGTATATATGTATATGTGTATTTATTTATGTGTGTATGTATGTATGTTTGTATGTATGTATATTATGTATGTATGTAGCAATAAAAATAATAATAGTAGTTTGTAGTTTTAATTTGGGATTTATAAAGCGCCTCTTAGAGAATAAACTCAACAGAGGTGCTTCCGACCCGAAAAAGTAAAATCACTGGTGAACAGTACAGTCTTCAGGCGCCTGCGGAACACTGAGAGAAGGAGAGAGAAAGGAGCTCAAGTCGCAATTCTCGAGGTAGACGATTCCAGCAAGTGGGACCAACGTAGGCAAAGCTTCTGGACTGGGCTGCAGCGGTTCGCATGCGAGGGACAAACAGAAGATGTTGAGTGGCCAAGCAAAGGGTGCTACGGCCCGGCAACGAGGAGACCAAAGCGCAGAAGTGAATGAGGTAGTAATGGTAGTAGTGGTAGTGATAGTAGTGGTAGTAAAGGTAGTAGTAGTAGTAAAGGTAGTAGTAGTAGTAGTAATATTAATAATAATAATAAGTTTAGATTATATTAGATTTGATTAGGACTGAACGGATTGGATTCAGTTGGATCATGCATCAGAATAATTTAGACTTGGATTTCTGTAGCGCCAGTTTGTTAACTTCGGCTTCATCGTTACCTCGGACGAAGATGTAGTGCGTTACAGAACCGAGGACTGTGGCCTTCGCTCCTCGGACCAGGCATGTGTAGTTACCGCTGTCCTCTAGGGACAAATCTGAAACAAAATGCATTACACTTGGCGCTACATTATCTATTGTAACGCCTGTCAGCGGCCACGTTAGCTGCGTTTTTGCCTATCATGTCAGATCTCGCCTAATAGTTCGCTTAACGCGGAAGTTTCCAATATTACGATTACTGTACTACATAGGAAAACTGTTACTATGATACCTAAGTTTCCAATTATTAAGATTACGTTTACGATTACTACTGTATCGAATATTACGTTTACAGTATTTAAGATGATAATTACGACAAATGTACCCTACTTTGATTACAGTTACGTATAGTACCTATGTAATGCGGCTCGACAGTCTATCGGTAACGCGTTTGGTCAATGATCTGTTTCGGGTTCGATTCCGTGTGACGACCCTGGGCAAGCCGTTTCCGCACACCGTGCCTCTGTCACCATTTAGTGGAATTTGGTACTGGCGTAAGTTGGGAAGTAACCAGCAAGTCCTGCGATGCACTGGCCCCGTGTCCAGGACCTTGGAATTTCCCCACTGCCGGATCAAGAGCCTGGAAAGGGAGTGACTCCCGTATATCCCACTTGTGGGATATGGCATAATTAACTTTACATAAGCTGGGAAGTAACAGCAAGTCCTGTGATGCACTGGCCCCGTGTCCAGGACCTTGGGATTCGTCCATTGTCGCTCAAGGGCCTAAAGCAAAGGAAATGAGCGCCTCTCCTACGTCTCACTTGTGGGATCATATGGGATACTTTACTTTACTTACCTGTAATGCGTAACCGGAGCCTGTAGCGTGGGGGGTTGGTGGTAAAAGTTACAAGGAACCGGTTGGTGCCGAGGAACGGCTGAAGGATGTTTCCCATGATGTTGATCTCCGATTCCTCGTGGCGTTGGAACTTCTTCCAGACGACTGGATTGTTGAACATGTTGTACGACTCGGAGTAGAACTCGCAGTCGAGTTCGGCCGTCTGACCGGCGCTCATCACGCTCACCTGGCCCTGGGTCCAGATCGAGAGGACGACGCCGAGCACCTCTGCGAACAGAGACAAGACGCGATGCACATTTCGAAGGCACCTTCGAGTTCGAAGTTCGTACATGTCCGAACACATACACGGGCCATGTGTTTTACCAGGACCATGTTTTTTCTGATCCCGAATCCGCTAGTGTTCCCACCCCACGTGACCTTTCCCACTTGTGACCTCTCCTGCGTGTTGTATCCAACATGACCCCCCTCGTGGCCTCTCCCACGTGATCTCTCCCACGTGACCTTTCCCACGTGACCTTTCCCACGTGACCCTTCCTACGTGATCACTCCTACATGTCTTTTCAAGCATGGCCTCAACGCGGCCTCTCCCAAGTGACCTCTCCCACGTGACCTTTCCCACGTGACCTTTCCTACGTGACCCTTCCTACGTGATCATTCCTGCGTGTCTTTTTCAACATGACCCTTCCCTCGTGGCCTCTCCCACGTAACCTCTCCCACGTGGCCTCTCCCACGTGGCCTCTTCCACGTGACCTTTCCCAAATGACCCTTCCTAGGTGATAATTCCTGCGTGTCTTTTCCAACATGACCCCACCCTCTCCCACGTGACCTCTCCCACGTGACCTCTCCCACGTGACCTCTCCCACGTGACCTCTCCCACGTGACCTCTCCCATGTGACCTCTCCCACGTGACCTCTCCCACGTAACCTCTCCCACGTGACCTCTCAAGCTGGCCACACCGCAGCGTCTGTGATCAACAGACACTTGCTATTTCCGCGGGTGATGTATTTACATGTAAGACTCGGGGCCGGCTTTCGCAAGAAAACGGCGCAAATTCGGTGCATTATGTTGGCGTTGTTTACTGTTTCGGACGGATAATGTTTCCTTAGAGCAGTTAAAAGCCGAGCACCAAAAAGCCGCAGTCATCGGCGAAGTCAAAGGATCGGTCGTTAAAAGCAGCTCACTTGCTATGCGACTTAGGGAACAATGGCAGCGGTAATTCTTTTGTGGACAACTGCTACCGCGTCCCGGGCTGTGTCTAAGTCTGGCTGTCTGTCTGCTTGTGTGTCTGTGTTTCTGTCTGTGTGTCTGTGTCTTGTCTGTCTGTATGTCTCTTTCTTTGTCTGTCTGTCTGCCTGTCTATATGTCTTTCTTTGTCTATCTCTCTACCTGTCTTTCTTCCTCTTTGTTAAGTCTGTCTTTCTATCTGTCTGTCTGTCTGTCTTGTCTGTCTGTATGTCTCTTCCTTTGTCTATCTCTCTATCTGTCTTTCTTTCTGTCTGTCATTCTGTCTTTCTATCTGTCTGTCTGTCTGCCTCTTTCTCTGTGTGTCTATGTGTCTGTGTATGTGTCTGTCTGTCTGCCTGCCTGTCTGCCTGCCTGTATGTCTGTCCGTCTGCCTGTCCGTCTGCCTGTCTGCCTGTCTGCCTGTCTGTCTGTCTGTCGTTACTCTCCCATAGAAAACAAAGTTAATCCTCACGTCCGTCCTTCCATTCACCTGACTTACAAATGCCAACAATAAAAAAGTCGGTCGGGCGCCGACAGTTTATTGCCTGTCACACGAGAAGAACGACAACCGGAAGTGAGGGAAACGCAAGTCGCCATGTTTCTAGAAGGAAGACTCTGACCGGTGGCGCCTCAAGCGGACGCGCGCTCAACTAACGACAGCCTCCAAACATCATCTCAAGAAAATAAACACAAACACGCATGTCTGGAGGTAGCAGACATTAGTGTGGCAACTTCTAGAACACACTGACAATGCTATGACAACATTAAGAACACACTGACAATGCTGTGGCAACTTTAAGAACACACTGACAATGCTGTGGCAACTTTAAGAACACACTGACAATATTATTTGGAGTATGGCTAAACTTGTTGAAACTGGTCTGACTAGCGAGCCAAATAGGCATTATCATCGGTAGAATATTCATTGACATAATCTCTCTCTCTCTCTCTGTGTCTCTCTCTCTGTGTCTCTCTCTCTCACTCTCTCTCTCTCTCTCTGCCTCTCGCTCTTTCTCTCTTTTTTCTCTCTCTCTCCTTTCTGTCTTTCTCTCTCTCTGTCTGTCACTTTGTCTCTCTTTCTCTCTCTAGATAATCTGATTTTACATGTCCGATTTAAATAAATATATACGTGTATATGTGTACATATGCCCACTTACATGCAAATGCATACACCGCTACATTAATGTGTGTACGCATTGTAAATTGTCCAGAAAAGTTATCAGACAGACAGACAGACAGACAGACAGACAGACAGACAGACAGACAGACAGACAGACAGACAGACAGACAGACAAAAGATGATTGATTCATATATATGCATTCATATATACATGAAACAGAGAAAGATAGCGTCGTCGGATTCCTGGATCTGCTTATGGCCAGAACATTGAACCAAAAACATACATACATACATACATAAATACACATACATACAGACATACAGACATACATACATACATAAATACACATACGTACAGACATACATACATAAATACACACACATACAGACATACATACATACATAAATACACATACATATATACGTACATACATACATACATACACACAGACATACATATACACACACATACACACATATATATACACACATACGCGCATACATACATACATACAGTGCATGCATACATACATACATATATACATACATACGTACCTACATTCATGCATACATATGCACACATACACACATACATACATACATATATGCACACATACACACATACATACATACACACATACATGCACACAGCATATAATACATATAGCATAGATCTGCGATATACATATACACTTATACATGTATATGTATACAGTATGCAAATGTGGCGTAAATGAATAAATAATGCATTGGGAGAGGGCGACATAAATCCTTCGACAGAATCTTGGAAGATGATGACGACGTCGACTGTTGCAGCAGCCACAGCAGCAGCAGCAGCAGCAGCAGCAGCAGCAGCAGCAGCGGAGCCATCCGCATCTCAGAGGGAGGAGGGTGGAGGAGGAGGATGGAGACGAAGTCACAATACATTATGCAAACGAAAACACCCACACGCACTCACACACGCACACACAAACTACGATGACGGCGCCAGAGCTGAAGACAATGATTTCTTTTCAAATTACCATCCACCAATATATATATATGTATATATCATATGCATATATATGTTGTTACATATATATGTTGTTACATATACTGTGTGTTATTATATATATATTTATATACATATATATGCGATTATATACATAAATATATATAATTATATATATATACTTTGGAGCCTTTTCCAAACAATATTGCCAATATTTCCAAGCTTCAATCTGTTCTCAATGCTTCTGCCCGTCTTATTGGAGGCGTCCCCAGGTATGGCCATATAACTTCCTTTATACGGGACACTCTACACTGGCTTCCCATTCAGCAGCGTATCCAGTTCAAGATCCTAACGCTTATGCGTAATTGTCTCGTTGGCTCTGCTCCATCATATCTTAGGGACTTCTGCATTTCGGTCTCCTTGGTTCCAGGCCGTAGCACTCTCCGGTCGGCCTCCCTTGGACTTCTGACTGTCCCTCGTATGCGCACTGCTACAGCGCAGTCTAGAAGCTTTGCCTATGTTGGACCCAATAGCTGGAATCGCCTTTCCCGAGAGCTCCGGCTTGCATTCCTCAGTTTGTCTCTTCCGCAGTTTCGCAAGCGCCTGAAGTCTATATTGTTTGCCAGTGGTCTCACTGGTTCGGGTCGGGAGCGCTTCTGATGAGTCTATTCTTGAAGTGGCGCTTTATAAATGTCAGATTACAATTACAATTACAATTACAATTACAAATAATACTTATCATGTGTATGTATTAGTATGTAAATGTATATATATTTCATACATCCTCATACTATATACAAATATATACATATCACTACTACAATGTATGATTTATATATATATATATGAAATTGTAATTTATGGTTATTGTATATAAGAAATAAAAGCCCTTATTTATGTGTATATATATTAATATTATCTCACATATATATATGTATTCTGTATATATATACTCTTTCGTATATGTATATACTCCTGTATATACATATATATTCTTGTGTCCTGGGTATATAAACATATACTGCTATATATATATATATATATATATATATATATATATATATATATATATATATATATATATATATATATATATATATATATATATATATATATATATATATATATATATATATATATATATACTCCTGTGCCTTATACAAACTTTATATATGTAGATGAGTTAGCCGGTCGTCTATAGAAGGGAAAGGGCGGTTATGGCGTCTTAAAGCGATGCTTTCTTTGATGACAGACTTGGCGCATTGAATAGACGTTCAGCTTAAGGTAGCCACACGTTTATAATTGCTCATCACATACACATACACACATAAACACACATACACACACATACACACACATACACACACATACACACACATACACACACATACACACACATACACACACATACACACACATACACACATACATACACATACACACATACATACACACACATACACACACATACACACACTCGCAAAGAGACGCACTGACACACACAGGCACACACCCATACACACATAAACACACACACACATACACAAGCACACGAACAAACACGCACACACGCATACATACACACAAACATACACACATATATATACAATTATATGCATATATATACATATAAGTGTATATATATGTATATATATGCATATACACTTACCTCTAGATACATATGTACATATCTACATATATACATATATATACATACACACATATATATATATATACATATATGTATACATTCGCATTTATATATATGCATATACATATATACTACAGTAATAGCTACTTATATACATATATATGTATGTATAAAAGCAAACGTCTTACTGCATTCATCGATGATATATTGCCATACTATACATGTATACGCCTATTACTGTATGATACATGTATATGGGGATAATGATGAGAAAGCGATGTGGGGTGGTACTGCTGCAGACCATGGCTTTTTACGGCCTATCATATATTCGGTTTTTGCACATCGCCTTTTCAGACCTCACATCTCAGTTGTTAGCTCCTATGACTGTTGGCTTAAGGTATGGTAATGTGGGTTGTGGTAAGGTAATAAATGGCAAGGCTATATCCGTAAAGTAAGTCCACATCTAATGTAGTTTAATGACTTCTATGGCGCCATTATCATACAGGGATACACATCAGACGATGGTGAGAAACCCGAAGGGTCAGAGAAACCGGAAGCCAGGCTACGCTGGGTTTATAGGAAGTTGTGGGTGTGACGCTGGGGTAAGATAGCGATGGTGTGGTGGGTTAGTAGGAGTGTGGATAGGTGGATGGATGGGTGAAAAATGAAAAAATATATAGCAAGGAATAAGGGTAGGTAGGTAGGTAGCTACGGATGGATGGATGGATTTCATCATCGTCGTCGTCGTCATCATCATCAGCAGCATCTTCTTCTTCTTATTATTATTCTTATTCCTCCTCCTCCTCCCTCCTCCCTCCTTTCCTCCTTCTCCTTCTCCACCTGCTTCTCCTTCTTCTTCTTCTTCTTCTTCTTCTTCTTCTTCTTCTTCTTTTTCTGATTCTGCTTCTCCTTCTTCTTCTTCTCCTTCATCATCATCATCATCATCATCATCATCATCATCATCATCATTACCATCATCAAATTTTTCACCATCACCATCATCTTCATCATCGTCTTCTTCTCCTACTCCTCCTTCTCCTCTTCCTCCTCCTCTTCTCCGGCGTTCACCGGTAATTCACCACCCCTCTCTTCACCCTACGCCAGTCCCTCAAAAGAACGTCGCTCAGAGAGCACGAGGCGGGCTACATAAATTCTCCCAAATGATCGGATCGACTCGGCTAATGCGACCCCGCAACATACGCCGCACGACGCCTCTGCAACACCCACCGCGACCCAGGAAGAACTGGACCGTAAACCCTGGCGCTTATACGTTGCCCATAAATGCAGTCGGAGGAACTGATTTAGCAAGACCGAATATTCGCTCACACCAAGCTAAATCATATATATATATATATATATATATATATATATATATATATATATATATATATATATATATATATATATATATATATATATATATATATATATATATATATATATATATATATATATATATATATATATATATATATATATATATATATATATATATATATATATATATATATATATATATATGACTGTATCATTGTTACGTGCTTTGACTCCATACGTTTATATTCAATCCCAGATAATGAGCCATAATATCCGCCATATATATATATGCCTTTATATATAATACATATATATACATAAATATAAATATATATACTGCACCTCTGTTGAGTTTATCCTCTAAAAGGCGCTTTATAAATCTCAAATTACAAAATACATATATATATACATATATATATTATTACGAATTATTTTGCATGTAATATATATATAGTGTCTCCAAAGTAATTGCTTGTACATATTATGATCATATATGTAGGCTATATATATGACACACACATATATATATAACCTACTCCATTTCTTTGCTATGTATATATATATATATATGTATTGCGAAGTGCTGCATTAGGGTCGTTTGCAGTTAACTGGCGATTATGTCGTGTTTAATAACTGCGGACCTTAATTAATGGTCCTGCAGATGGTTCCTTGAAAACGACGAAAGCTAAAAGCCGGCCAACGAATGGACAAGTCAGAGTCCTTACTCTGCTGGGTGCGTTCGCATCGTACAGGGTTTGGTAAACAGCATTGGGTGGGGTAGGAATAGGGACTTTTAGGTTTTTGTTTGTAGAGCTGCTTGTAGTCCAGTTTTAACAAACTCCGAAATATGGGTAAAAACAGGAATCGATCCGCCGATCTCTTACATGGACGCGGTGCGAACGCCTTACCGAAGTATCTATCGAGGGAGTATGCATGTATCAACGCCATCGCTTGATGCTTAGGGCATTGTTAGAGCGGCGCTATAGCAGTCTTTAGGTTAGATTAGACTGGATTAGATTGGGTTGGGTTAACTTGGATTGGATTACATTAGATTAGATTAGATTAGAATGGAATAGAATAGATTATATTAGAATACATTAGAGTAGATTAGAGTAGATTAGAGTAGATTAGAATAGATTAGAATAGATTAGAATAGATTAGAATAGATTAGAATAGATTAGAATAGATTAGAATAGATTAGAATAGATTAGAATAGATTAGAAAAGATTAGATTAGAATAGAATAGATTAGAAAGAATAGAATAGAATAGAATAGAATAGATTAGAATAGATTAGAATAGAATAGGATAGAATTCATTAAGGGAGAGGCTTTCAAAATATATGAGAGAGAGTACCTTCACTGTATGGGGCATATATAGTCGCGTCCAGTGGGTGACGTTCCCCACGATCCCCTACAAGCCGCACCACGCTCTTCGCGGGGTAGCTTTCGTCGACAATCATCTCCAGTTCATCAATTCCACCTGGCGTCCGGCTCAGGTATAAACAGCGATCATCAAGAAGCGGTTGCTGTCCGCTCGATGAACTTCCAACTGCAGCATCCTATCCATCCTGATTAAAACTGGTTCTAGAGCAACTGGTTTCAGCCGATAAGTCACGTGTAGAGTCAGCCTAAAAGCATTCTAGAAAACGCGTCTAAGAATAGAAGCCGGGGAAGATCATTGCGGCTTTTAAAAAGTGGAGAAGAACTAAAAACCTGTCTGTGTCCTAAATTAAGTCCAGTGCATACCGTTATTACTTCCATCGTAATTATGATCATTAATCGTCTAAAAGCAGAAAGCTTATATATATATATATATATGTGTGTGTGTGTGTGTGTTTATATGTATGTATGCATGTATGTATGCATATACATGGCTGAGATTATTAAATTGCACATTATAGATATGCTAGTCCTGCTTTAGCGCTATTGTGAG
>OZ029929.1:15402603-15432603 GCA_964023275.1 Norana najaformis
CCTGGAGGAGCTGGAAAGGAGGATGCCTGCGGAGAGGGTGGAGCACCTGAGGAGGGTCAAGGCGTTCCTCGAACGACAGCAGGAGGAATGTCTCAACCTTAACGTCTACGTTCCTCTAGTTATGACCAATACAGGTAAGCACACCTTTATTAATCAATTCAGGTGACCAATTGCAGGTAACTACACCTTATGTATGTATGCTATGTATTTATGTATTTATGTATGTACGTATGTATGTGTGTATGTATGTATGTGTGTATGTATGTACGTATGTGTGTATGTATGTACGTATGTATGTATGTATGTATGTATGTATGTATGTATGTATGTATGTATGTATGTATGTATGTATGTATGTACGTATGTATGTGTGTATGTATGTATGTATGTATGTATGTATGTATGTATGTATGTATGTGTGTATGTATGTGTATGTATGTATGTATTTATGTATATATGTATTTATGCATGTATGTATATGTATGTATGTATGTATGTATGCATGTATGTATGTATTTATGTATATATGTATTTATGCATGTATGTATATGTATGTATGTATGTATGTATGCATGTATGTATGTATTTATGTATATATGTATTTATGCATGTATGTATATGTATGTATGTATTTATGTATTTATGTATGTACGTATGTATGTGTGTATGTATGTATGTGTGTATGTATGTACGTATGTATGTATGTATGTACGTATGTATGTATGTATGTATGTATGTATGTATGTATGTATGTATGTATGTATGTATGTACGTATGTATGTGTGTATGTATGTATGTATGTATGTATGTATGTATGTATGTATGTATGTATGTACGTATGTATGTGTGTATGTATGTATGTATGTATGTATGTATGTATGTATGTATGTGTGTATGTATGTATGTATGTATGTATGTATGTATGTATTTATGTATATATGTATTTATGCATGTATGTATATGTATGTATGTATGTATGTATGCATGTATGTATGTATTTATGTATATATGTATTTATGCATGTATGTGTGTTTGTATGTATGTATGTATGCATGGGGACTCTAATTAGCGCCTGTTAACTACCTCTCTGACTAGTTACTACCTAATTAATTAAACATGTCTGCAACATATTATGGATGTGTGATCCGTGCATGAATTCGAAACATGAACCCAACACATGAATCCAACACATGAATCCAACACATGAATCCAACACATGAATCCAACACATGAATCCAACACATGAATCCGACACATGAATCCGACACATGAATCCAACACATGAATCCAACACATGAATCCAACACATGAATCCGACACATGAATCCAACACATGAATCCAACACATGAATCCAACACATGAATCCAACACATGAATCCAACACATGAATCCAACACATGAATCCAACACATGAATCCAACAAACGAATCCAACACATGAATCGTGTGCGTCTTCTGAAATGAATATGCCGCTGGCTTCGTTAATCGTCGAGAAACAATGGTTCTGTCGATCGGCGAAGATTACATGACAAAAGCAAATGAGTAACGCACCCATACTATCTGCGCAGTAACATTTCTGATGTGCTCAGCATATGACGATATGCAGCCATAGCCATAAATCAGGATTATTTTCATACATTGTTGTGTGTGCGTGTATGTGTATGTTTGTGTGCATGTATGTGTGTGTATATATGTGTATGTATGTGTGTATGTATGTGTGTATGTTTGTGTGTATGTATGTGTGTGTGTGTGTTTGTGTGCATGAAGATATATGTATGTATGTGTGTATGCATGAATGCACGCATGTATACATATATGTATGAATGTATGTGTCTATGTATGTGTCTATATTTATGTGTGTATATATGCATCAAAACATTTAATATAGTGCCTTTAAATTACGTTTCAAAACTGCTATATATATATATATATATAGTTGAGTCAGTATATTCCATGCGAATATATAGATATGTAGTATATATACAGATATGTAGGCTATATATATAGTTGTGTCAGTATATTCCATGCAGTATATTCCACACACACACACACACACACACACACACACATATATATATATATATATATATATATATATATATATATATATATATATATATATATATATATATATATATATATATATATATATATATATATATATATATATATATATATATATATATATATATATATATATATATATATATATATATATATATATATATATATATATATATATATATATAGTTGCGTCAGTCTATTCCATGCGAATATATAGATATTTAGTAGCTGACTTTATATTTCACTTAAGGAATATATATTATTTCAGGCATGTAAACTATGTATGTACGATATTTCTATATATATACATCAATGATATATACTTGATATGCATAAAATAATATATATAATATATATATATATATATATATATATATATATATATATATATACTCTTAAAATGGAAAGTTTAACTGCATAGTTGTTGAGAGCCTGTGTTAATGTCCTGTAGTTCTATCTGCGAATAACAGCCTGTTCAGTTGCATTCTGGAAATACACGAGGGAGAAATAATTCACGTCGCAAATGGCCAGCGGTGGGCGTATTTCTTCATAAGTGTAAAACCCGTTGACGTCAGACTTCCCTCTGTGGCGTCTTTATCCCTACCCTCATTCAAGGGCTGCCTCCCTAACTCCCCTCTCACTCTCTGGCTCCCTGTACACCCCTTCCCTCGTTCGCACGCGCTACCTATGAAGTTCGCAATAAGTAGGGCAAATTTTGTTACGCATGCGTGTATGGCTTGTGTTCGTGTGCGTATGTATGCGTGTATTTATGTATGTATGTGTGCGTGTATTTATGTATGTATATGTATGCATCTATGTATGTATGCATGTATGTATTTATGCATGTATGTTTGTATGCATGTATGTATTCGTATATGTATGTATTTATGTATGTATGTATGTGTATATATGTATAAATACCAGTATTTATGTATGTATGCATGTATTTATGTATGTGTGTATGTATGCATGTATTTGTGTAGGTATGTATGCAGGTATGTATTATGTGTATTTATGTATATATGTATGCAGGTATGTATTATGTATGTATGTATGTATGTATGTATGTATGTATGCAGGTATGTATTATGTATGTATTATGTATGTATTTATGTATGTATGTATGCAGGTATGTATAATGTATGTATGTATGTATGTATGTATGTGCGTATGTATGTATGTGCGTATGTATGTATGTATGTATTTATGTATGTATTTATGTATGTATGCATGAACGTGTAGTAATCAATTTCTTCAGCCTTCTCGTGTTCTTCTTCCTCCTCCTTCTCGTCATCTACCTGATCCTCTTCTTCTTCCTCCTCCTCTTCTTCTTTTTCCTCCTACTCCTCCTCCTCCTCCATTTTCTTCTCTTCTTCTTCCTCGTCATCTTCCTTCTCCCTGTTTCTATGATGATGATTCACCTGGTTCCCAATAATCTCGGTCTCCTTATCTCTACTGTACAAACACCGTCGAAGCAAACCGTCTCCGTCAGATATAATTAAGGGCAAATACACAGCGTTTCATAAAAAAAGAGTCAATCATGTTACTGTACGGCTTTTGTGCCCTAACATGGGGCAACTGCGTTATGGCTTTGCCAAAAATTGAAAACGTTTAGAAATGATAAACAGACAATTTTGTATTAATTTGAGAAATGTCGACCAATTTTGCAATAGAATCGTAACTGTAATCGTAATTCCGACATTTCTACAGCGCCCAACGAAAGCCACGTCACGTTACCAGCTTATTCACAGGCGCTCAGTCAAAGCAGAATCGTTAAGCGAAAGGGTTCGGTTCCAGGTCAAGATCCAAAAGTCAGGCAGAGAGACAGCGTGGCAGCTACGGGTGGTGATGTTTGGGATTGGAGATATAGTATTGGAGATCTAGAAACGATGTAAGAATAAACAGTTAAATGGTAAAATTTATATCAATGAAGATCTTGAATAAATCCGTCTGTCCAGTTGAAACAGTTGATGGAAAAAGATCTCTGAGCATTATGTTAGAAAAAGAAAAGCCACCCTAAGAAGTAGCCAGTGTTACCCACTTCATCTTCTTAGTCTCGGCTTATCACGGCGGCTGACCAATCCCTTCCTTCGGCGCCTGAGCTTCCCACTGACAGTGTACGGTTAGCGTACTCATACTTTATTGCTGGTTTCGTTAGGAGCGTAAATGGAGCTGAAATCTAAAAAAAATTCTATCTTGGGAATTTGAACCCGCGAACTTTGGACTGACAGTCACGCTCGTTAACTATTAGACTGCAGTGCTCTTATGCGACCCCAATGACACGGACAATCTATTCTAATCTAACCTACTCTAATCTAACCTACTCTAATCTAACCTACTCTAATCTAACCTACTCTAATCTAACCTACTCTAATCTAACCTACTCTAATCTAACCTACTCTAATCTAACCTACTCTAATCTAACCTACTCTAATCTACTCTAATCTAATTTAATCTAATCTAATCTAATCTAATCTAGTGACGTTTATAGTACCGCGTAGAAATACAAGGTGGATCTAGTAGATATAAAAAGCGATGTGATGGGAGATAGGTCTATTGTCAGCATCTTATTTGGCCTTCGATGGGTGGAAATTTCAAACAATTAGGTCGATTTTTCGTTGAAAAGAAATTGGGTTCGTTTTTTTGTCACACGGCGTAAATGTTATATAAGAGGGTAATTATATATATATATATATATATATATATATATATATATATATATATACAATTATGCTATATATGGAAAGAGCTGTTTGAATCGTTGAGGATTATGTAGTTGAGGATTATCTAGTTGTATCTCACCCACCATGTTGCGTAAGTCCCATGAGACATCGCTCCATGTCTGTCTGTCTGTCTGTCTATCTGTCTGTGTGTCTGTCTGTCTGTCTGTCTGCCTGTCTGTCTGTCTGTCTGCCTGTTTGTCTGTCTGTCTGCCTGTCTGTCTGTCTGTCTGCCTGTTTGTCTGTCTGTCTGCCTGTCTGTCTGTCTGTCTGTCTGCCTGTTTGTCTGTCTGTCTGCCTGTCTGTCTGTCTGTCTGTCTGTCTGTCTGTCTGTCTGTCTGTCTGTCTGTCTGTCTGTCAGTCTCTTCTATTCTTCTATATCTGCTGCGTCTGGTCTCTTTTTGTTCTTCTTTTCCCTCCTCTTACCTTGCGTAGTCATGCCTTGCCTAGCCTTTCTATGCGCAATTTCAGTTAGGATTCATGTAGGCAAGATTCAAGGCAAGGCAAGGCAACACAAGACGATTTTAGACCTAATCTAAAGACTTCTATAGCGCCGCTATCATAATGTCCAAGGCATCAGTCGATGGTCGCTTCAAATTAAAATCGCAATCCAAAATCACAATCCGTTGGAAAAGCCAGGTCGAATTCCGATGGGTCAGAGAAACCAGAAGCCAGGCTGCGGTGGATAAGCAAGTTGGAAGAGATGCGTCTTTAGTTTAGACCTGAATGACATCAAAGAATTGCCAGAACGAACTGAAATGGGCTGTGAATTCCAAAGCTTTGGACCGGCTGCCGAGAAGGCCCAAGAACCCAACACTGTTGGGGTATGTGGCACAGCAAGAGTCTGTATTCATTGACTGATACAAGCATGCATGCATGCATACATACATACATACATGCATACATACACACATACATACACACATACATACCTACATACATACATACATACATAAAGTCAGTGTCGATAGGATTCCTTTCGGGAAGACGAGGCAATAGGAGTCGATGTTGGAGATAGTTGTTTTGTGGTCCGTATATCTTCATTCCCAATGTGCATTTGTCTTGCGCCAGTTAGGGACTTCTCCTTCCATCAATCAATCCACGCAATGTCCATTGTTGCTAGTGTATCCAATCAGACAAATTAACCCTTGACCAGCCGTAGTTTCGCCGGTTCTGCTCCGGCTCCTGTCCGAGAGTTCGACGCAGGGGTCGCGGCATCACTAGGGTCAAGAAGTCAAGGTTGAAGGTCATTTGCCGACTAAGTTTTCATTAATCACCGGTCAGCGTGACGTCGCGAGTCGCGTAATCACGTAGTCGCGTGATTAATGGATTGTGTTATTATAACCGGAATGACGGATGGACGGACACCGTTACCAGGGCAGCGACCACAGACCGGCGGAGAAGTAGAGCGACGACGACAACGAAGCAAGAACTGGAAATAAGAGTCAATTAGTGACCGGCCAATCGGGGACTCGCCTTGATGGATGGCGCCAGGAAACGGAGCGGTTCGTGTAAAAGCAGGAAGGACAGGGGTGGACTGAGACGAATGCCCGTGGAAGGATGGATGGATGAGTTGGTCGATGGGTCGGTGGGTGGATTAATCGGTGGTTGAGTGGATTGGTGGTTGGGTGGTTAGAGGTAGGTGCGTTGGGGATGGATGATGGAGGGATTGATGAGTTGGTGGGCGGATAGGTGGATGGGTGGGTGTTTGGGTGGATGGATTGATGGTTGGATGGATAGAAGTACGTTTGTCTTTTTTAATTCTTTCATTCATTCATTCATTTAGAGCATTTACATTTTATGAATGAATGAATAAATGAATGAATGAATGCAGGTGAGTGGCTTACTAGGTGAATGAGTTTGTGGCTGGATGGATAGAAATATGTAGGCTATGAATGTGTAGACGGATTGAAGGATGGCAGGAAAGAAGGAAGGAATGAAAGAATGAAGGAAGGATGGATGGATGGATGGATGAAGAGATGGATGGATGAATGAATGGATGGATGAATGGGTGCATTGATGGATGGGTTGGTGGATGGATGGATGGAAGGGTGGATGGATGGATGGATGGATGAATGGATAAACGAGCTATGGTTTGCTGATAAGTGGACAAGCGATCGGGCAGATGGGTAGAAAAATATAGGGACGAGTAAAAGAACAGACAGACACAGACAGACAGACAGACAGACGGGCGTGCGAGAGATGGACAGACAAACAGACAGAGGGGCAGACGAGAGATGGACAGCCAAGTAGGGCAAACGTTTTTGTGGCTGATGCACTTTCGTAACCGTTTACTGAGTTCGTTAAGTGTTTATTCGAAACTGCTAAGTGGGCGCTATATAAGCCTAAGATGGCCGACGTGTAATTGCCTCTCTAGGCCGGTAGATGGCGTCGCTGTGCGAGGGACGAGAACATGATTAGGTCTCGCCGAGATCTCGTCGCCAGTCAAGTCACGCGAGAGATTATTTCCTCGAGCTCAGCATAAAACGCACTTCATGCACGCACCCCTCACTCACTCGTTCACCCTGATGCCCAGTCTCTCACCCATACAACCACCCACTCATCAACCCATCCAACCAATCACCCTTCAACCCATCCAACCAATCACCCTTCAACCCATCCAACCAATCACCCTTCAACCCATCCAACCAATCACCCTTCAACCCATCCAACCAACCACTCACCAACCCATCAACCCAATCACCCATCAACTCATCCAACCAGTCACCCATCCAACCAGTCACCTATCAACCCATCCAACCAGTTACCTATCAACCCATCCAACCAGTTACCTATCAACCCATCCAACCAGTTACCTATCAACCCATCCAACCAGTTACCTATCAACCCATCCAACCAGTTACCTATCAACCCATCCAACCAGTTACCTATCAACCCATCCAACCAGTTACCTATCAACCCATCCAACCAGTTACCTATCAACCCATCCAACCAGTTACCTATCAACCCATCCAACCAGTTACCTATCAACCCATCCAACCAGTTACCTATCAACCCATCCAACCAGTTACCTATCAACCCATCCAACCAGTTACCTATCAACCCATCCAACTACCCATTCATCAAATCATCCAACGAGTCACCCATCAACCCATTCAACCTCCCACTCATCAATCCATCCAACCAACCACTCATCAATCCATCGCACCAGTCACATCCGCCCATCCACCCATCAACCCATCCAACCATCCACCCATCAACCCATCCAACCATCCACCCATCAACCCATCGCACCAGTCACACATCCACCCATCCACCCATCCAAATGCATTCGTTTCCTTCTTTTTCGCTTCATCCTATTGTTTTCTCTTTGTCCTATTATCTTCCTCATTCCTCCTTTTCACTTTCTTTTCCTCATTCGATCTTTCTCTTTTTATTCTCTTTCCTTCTCCTTTTAATCTGTCTCAGTTCTCCTCCAGTTTCTTTCTCATACCTTCTTCTCTTCCTCATTTATCATCCCCTATTATTCCTCATCCTTCTTCCTCAACTCCTCATCCCTCCTTCTTCCTAAACTCCTCAATCCTCCTTCTCCGATTCCTTCCATTACGCGCACTGCCGTATCATCCTCAATCTTCTCCATTTTTCTTCCACGTCCTTCTCATCTTCCTTATCTTCCTCAATCCTCTCTCACTGTTTTTCTTCCTCCTTCTCATCTTTCTTATCTCCCTCATCCCGCTTTCTCCATTTTCTTATTCAATTCTTCATCCTTTGGCGTTGCTTCTTCGTCGGCGGATGAATACATATCTTTGGCCGATATTAACGGGGCCCATGTTTTCGTTTAATTCGCCATCTTCCTGGAATACCGCCGGCCAGTTTCGTTTGACCGACCAGATACTTCTGTCCAATGGTATATGGATGCAAAACCCTCTACGCGATACGCAAGCAGCGAAAGCTTTGACCATTTCACCTCGCTGTCCAAGTTTCAGGCTCAGAATCGGATATAGCAGTCCATAGCCGGCCGGCAATTTCATTAGGGCACTATGGCAACGTAAAGGACTGCTGTTTAGCGGTAACTAGCTGCGAAGTCTAGTGCAAGTTTGCGCACGAATATGGATTTCTGTGGAAAGTAATTGTACAAGAAATTTTATTTTCATATTTTATTTTGTTTTTATGCCTTCTTTTATGTTGCTGTGTAGATTAATAGAACATGTAATATAACATAAAACTCGTAAATACTAGACAATAAATGATTTTGTAAGTGTTTAAATTTTGTTGCGCCCCCCCTCCTATCGAATTCTTGTGTCGAGCACCAGCAGGGGCCTCTCATGGGGTCACATTTGCAAATCGACCACAACTGTGCCAGGGCCTACGGGACTCCTACTCTTCATCCTTCTCCTCTTCTTCCTCCTCCTGATCCTGCTCTTCCTCTCCTCCTGCTTTCCTCCTCCTTATCTTTATCTTCCTTTCCTCCTCCACTCCTCCTCCTCCTCTTCTTCCTCTTCCTCCTTATCCTGCTCTTGCTTTTCTCCCCATCTCCTTTCCTGTCTTCCCTCTTTATCCTCATCTTCCTTCTCCTCCTCTTCCTCCTCGTCCTCCTCTTCCTCCTCCTGATCCTCTTTCCTCTCCTTCTGCCTTCATCTCCTCCTCCTCTTCCTGATCCGCCTGTTCCTATCCTCCTGCCTTCCTCCTCCTCTTTATCTTTCTCTCCTTTTTCCTCCTCCTCATTTTCCTCTTCTTCATCCTCTTCCTCTACTTCTTTCTCTTTTCCCCTCCTCCTTTTCTGCCCTCCACTTTTTCTCCTCTTCTTCTTCCTCCTTCTGATCCTCTTTTTCCTCTCCTGCTTTTCTCCTCCTCCTTCTCCTTATCCTCCTCTTCCTCTTCCTCCTCCTACTAATCCCCTCTTCCTCTCCTCCTGCTCTTCCACCCCTTCCCTCCGCCCCTCCTCCTTACCTCCTCGTCGTCCCCTCCTCCTTCTCCTCCGCTCGTGCAGCAGCCACTCCTCGTTCGTCGAAAACATCCTCATTACATGCAGAGCGCGTCGCGGTCGACCAGTCTTTCTTCTGCGGTCGGACTTCCTGGTTGTCTGACCGCGTTTGTGCCTCTGCATGTCCGCTTTTGTCCGCCTACCTGCCTGCTCGTCCCTGTGTGCGTTTGCTCGTTTCTGTCTGTTTGTCTGTCTGTGTGTCTGTCTGTGTGTCTGCCTGTTTATCTGTCTATTTATCTGTCTATTTATCTGTTTATTTATCTGTCTATCTGTGTGTCTGTCTGTGTGTCTGCCTGTTTATCTGTCTATTTATCTGTCTATTTATCTGTTTATTTATCTGTCTGTCTGTCTGTGTGACTGTCTGCCTGTCTGTCTGCCTGTCTGTCTGTCTAGCGTCGTTTTTTCATAATTAATCGTGCGTTTGAGCGTTCGATGTGGAAGCCAATGCTCCTCGAATATGAGTATTGTTTTCATTTCCTTCGACTCCCCCATCCATCCCTCCGTTCTCCCTCACATCTCCCCACTCTTTCCAAAGCCCTTCCCCGCTTCTTCTCCACCCCACAATCCACTTCCGTTCGTCCGAAGTCCAATCAATCGCTCCGGAATTGGCGTCCGCGACAGTCCGACTGACGCCACTGAATAAACCGCACCGGGTCCTGTCAGCATAGCCATTGTAAACTACAGTAAAACGAGGCAGTGAAGTACGGTCCGTTAAAGTTCGGTAAGGTAAGCAAAGGAATGGTAAGGAAAGGTACGATAAGCTAATGTAAGGTAAAGTGACAAGGTAAAACAAGATAAGGTAAGGTAAGTTAAGGTAAGGTAAGGTAAAGTGACAAGATAAAATACGATTGGGGAAACGTAAAGTAAGGTAAGGTAAGTTATTAGATGTCTATATGAACAATAGCCTTATAAACGTCGAATACAACAGCGAGCTTCGCTTCTAAACTCTGTCGAGTGCGCTATGTAAATTTGAAACTTACAATTACAGTTACCAGACCCTTCGTTGAACCCTTAATCGTACTCCATCCGATGCGATCGTCCCTTACAGACGCCTCCTCGACAAATAATATTATTGCGCCCGATCGTCTGGATACCCTGAATGTCACGAGAAAGAAAAAAGTCCCGATTGAAGTCCGTAAAGACCGGATTTCCGTTCGTATTCCGCCAAATGCCCGGATGTCGACGGACATCGTTCCCAGAGGGCGCGTTCGATCGCCGGAGATAAGCCCCGTTTGTCGCTAGATGTCGGGGCGGCTGATGCAGGGTACCGTGGCGCCCTCTCGTCGTGTTAAAGCCAAGTTGCTTCCAATTCCGCTCCTCTGCGCTCCGGCATTTCTGCAGTCTTTGCATGATCTGAAGTCATCTGACTTCATAGGAATCTGAAGTCATCTGATGTTATAGGAATCCGACGTCATCTGACTTCATAGGAATCTGAACTCATCTGATGTCATAGGAATCCGACGTCATCTGACTTCATAGGAATCAAAAAGTCATCAAATGTTATAGGACACCGACGTCATATAATGTTACTGGAATCTGATATCATTTACGGGAATCTGACGTCATTTAGACTTACAGGTAGCTGTCACCATCTGACTTCAAAAGAATCTGATGTCATCTGACTTCATAGGAATCTGAAGTCATCTGATGTCATAGGAATCCGATGTCCTTTCAATTTACGGGGATATGACATCATCTAACCTTACAGAAATCTGACGTCGTATAATGTTACAGGAATCTGATATCATTTACGGGAATCTGACGTCATTTAAACTTACAGGAAACTGACGTCATCTAACTTTAAGGGAACCTGACGTCATCTGAATTTATTCCTGTGCTGGATGCTCCTCTAAATTCCTTACTGTGCTTAGGTTTACCAGCGGTAGACAAATCTGTAAATTGCTGGAGTCTATGCTATCATCCAATCGGCACCGACTCTGCGTTGTCTTGTATGAACATTTGCATGTGTACCCAATCTAATCCAATCCAATCCAATTAATCTAATCTAATCTAAAGACTTCTATAGCGTCGTTATCATAATGCCTAAGGCATCAGTCGATGGTCGCTTCAAGTCAAAATCGCAATCCAATATCATAATTCAACGGAGAAGCCGGGTCGAATTCCAACAGGTCAGAGAAACCAGAAGCCAGGCTACGGCGAGTAAGCAAGTTGAAAGAGATGCGTCTTTAGTTTAGACCTGAATGACATCAAAGAATTAATGGAACATTCTGAACTGGGCAGCGAATTCCAAAGCTTTGGACAGGGTACCGAGAAAGCCCGAGAGCCCAACATTGATCGCTTTTGAGAGAGGCTTGAAAGGCGCTATATAAATGCTTGTTACATTATATTGGATAACATTGAACGGGTACAGGGCACAGCAAGCGTCACAGTGTCCATTGATCGAATGCAATATCTATTATTATGGGGGGTGAGCATGGAACATTGTGTGTGTGTTTGTGTGTTTGTGTGTGTGTTTGTGTGTGTGTTTGTGTGTGTGTGTGTGTGGTTGTGTGTGTGTTCGTGCAGATGGCGTGCGTTTGGGGAACAGATAATTAGAGCCTGCCATGCACGGAATCAAACACTTTCTCAAGATCAGTGGAATTAACGAACGAGGTAACGATGTCGACCACGCAGGAGGACGAGAAGGAGGAAGAAGAGGAGGATCGAGAAAGAGAATTTGGAGGAGGATAAGGGAAGAACAGGAGAAGGAAGAGGAAGAGGAGGAAAAGGAGGAGGAAGAACGAGGAGGAGGAGGAAGAGTAAGAGGAGAGGATAAGAAAGGGGATGATGGAGAGGATGATAACGACAGAGATAGAGGAGAAGGAGGAAAGAGAGGAGGATCGAGAAACAGACATTGGAGGAGGATAAGGGAAGAAGAGGAGAAGGAAGAGGAAGAAGAGGAACGAGGAGGAGATGGAGGTGGAATAACGAGGAGGAGGAGGAGGAAGAGTAAGAGGAGAGGATAAGAAAGGGGATGAGTGAGAGGATGATAAGGATAGAGATATAAGAGAAGGAGGAAGAAGAGGAATAGGAGGAATATTGTGTGCACAAGGACAGACTGCTTTGTCTTTTTGAGGTGATTTTTCTAAACTAATGTGGATGTTTTCACATAGCCGATGAGCCTGATCAACTTCAATCAAATTAAGTATTGAACCTTTTAGACCGATTCTCTATGCTATTTTTTAGAGTGCAACTAGCAGGAGCAGGAAGAGATATAGGCGGAGGAAGAGGAATGAGGAAGAGGAGGAGGAACACGAGGAGGAAGAGATATAGGTGGAGGAAGAGGAATGAGGAAGAGGAGGAGGAACACGAGAAGGAAGAGATATAGGCGGAGGAAGAGGAATGAGGAAGAGGAGGAGGAACACGAGGAGGAAGAGATATAGGCGGAGGAAGAGGAATGAGGAAGAGGAGGATGAACACGAGGAGGAAGAGATATAGGCGGAGGAAGAGGAATGAGGAAGAGGAGGAGGAACACGAGAAGGAAGAGATATAGGCGGAGGAAGAGGAATGAGGAAGAGGAGGAGGAACACGAGGAGGAAGAGATATAGGCGGAGGAAGAGGAATGAGGAAGAGGAGGATGAACACGAGGAGGAAGAGATATAGGCGGAGGAAGAGGAATGAGGAAGAGGAGGAGGAACACGAGGAGGAAGAGATATAGGCGGAGGAAGAGGAATGAGGAAGAGGAGGATGAACACGAGGAGGAAGAGATATAGGCGGAGGAAGAGGAATGAGGAAGAGGAGGAGGAACACGAGGAGGAAGAGATATAGGCGGAGGAAGAGGAATGAGGAAGAGGAGGATGAACACGAGGAGGAAGAGATATAGGCGGAGGAAGAGGAATGAGGAAGAGGAGGAGGAACACGAGGAGGAAGAGATATAGGCGGAGGAAGAGGAATGAGGAAGAGGAGGAGGAACACGAGAAGGAAGAGATATAGGCGGAGGAAGAGGAATGAGGAAGAGGAGGAGGAACACGAGGAGGAAGATAAGATGGAGGAGAAAGAGATTCAGGCGGACAAATTTACATTACTAATAGTTGTTCACGTAATATGCATATGTATGTATATATATCACTAATGTATATATATACATTAGGTATATGTATTCATATATCAGATAGTTATGTATATATATATATATTTAATAATTATTCATATATGTATAGATATGTGATACTATGTGTGATGTTGAACGTAGCAGGTGCGTACGATAATTCCAGGCATGTCCATGCATTTGCTTCCAGTGAGGCTGCGTTTCGACGGGCGGAAAACGGAAATGGAAGCAAGGAGGAGGCGAAGGAGGAGAAAATGGAGGAGGAGGAGGAAATGGAGGAGGAGAATATATAGGAAAAGGAACTGGAAGAGGAAGAAATGGAGAAGGATGATAATGATGATGGTGGTGATGATGGTGGTGGTGGTGATTGATGATGATGATGGTGGTGGTGGTTGTGGTGGTGGTGAATGATAATGATGATGATGATGATGACGATGGTGGTTGTGGTGGTTGTGGTGGTGGTGGTGATTGATAATGATGATGATGATTGTGATGATGATGATGATGATGATGATGATGATGTTTCGAAGCCAAACGGCATGGCAGCGAGCCTGCAGGTTGTGAGGGAATGTGGTCCAAGACAATCAAATCCATAAGGTCCACTTAATGCAATTTGGCATAGTACCATAGTACCGTCCATGCTCTATTTACTCTGAACTATAAACCTGTACACGATGGATCCTTGTGAACAAGAAAAATATCCACAATCTGTTACCTCAATCACCTAATCGCAAATACTTTCTCCCCTCAATCACCTAATCGCACGTACTCTCCCTCAATCACCTAACTGCAAGTACTCTCTCCCTCTCAATCACCTAATCGCAAGTACTCCCTCCCTTCAATCACCTAATCACAAGTACTTCCTCCCCTAAATCACCTAATCGCAAGTACTCTCTTCCTCTCAATCACCTAATCGCAAGTACTTCCTCCCCTCAGTCACCTAATCGCAAGTACTTCCTCCCCTAAATCACCTAATCGCAAGTACTCTCTCCCCTCAATCACCTAATCGCAAGTACTCTCTCCCCCTCAATAGCCTAATCGCAAAACTCTCTCCCTCAATCACCTAATCGCAAGTACTCTCTCCCTTCAATCACCTAATCGCTAGTATTCTCTCCCCTCAATCACCTAGTAGCAAGTACTCTATTTCCTCAATCATCTAATCACAAGTACTCTCTTCCCTCTCTTTTCTGCAAGCGCTTGACGATCCCATTATTCCCTGCTAGCTCTGGGACACCGGGCCCCTCAGCGCCTCTGATGAGTCTATCTTGAAGTGGCGCTATTTAAATTCTAGATTACAATTACAATTACATTTACTAGGTCCGCAATGTAAGTGGTGCATCGTTTTCATAACACAGCAATGTTAGTCGGTAGCTGTACTTGACTGCGGTACAGTTTCCACTATCTGTGTTCAATATAAAATAAATAAAAATAAAATTAATTTAATTTAATTTAATTAGATTAAATGAACTGTCGAGACGAAATTATCCGACGGTGACTTTTTGGCTTCGTAAAGAACTTGTGAAATATCTGAGAATATATCGAGACTGAACTGCAAACGCAGACTAAAGAGCAGGCCTTTGTTTTAAAGGAATTTTTACATATCGTGACAATTCCGACAACGTTATTTGCAATACATTCTTGAAAGCCAATGTTCATGGCAATTTCACCACAGCTAAACGATGGCTGGATGAATGGCAGTTGGATTATTTAAAGCGACAACACACACACACACGCACACACACACACACACTCACACAGACACACCCACACACACACACACACACACACTCAAACACAAACACACACACACTAATTCCATGTCTGTTCCGTCGCAAAACATCAGAATACATACAAGAGGCAAAGGTTTCAACCATACAACCTTTTATAGCCTGATAGACTTGCTTTACCGGAAATCAATCAGGGTCACGTGTGCGGTCTTTGGTAGGAGCACAGCCAGTCGCAGAGGGTGGAGGAGGGTCACCCAATCGAGGACGAGGGACGGGGGTTATGCAAAACAGCAGACGACTGGATCTAAATATAGCATACATGTGGGACGCGGTGGTGTAGTGGTACGTTCTGTGCCTCGTAACCGGAGGGTCGCGGGTTCGAATCTGCCTCAAGCCACTGCATAGCGACCTTGGACAAGTTACTCACCCACAATTGTCTGTGAGGAAGGCAACGGGAAACCACCTCACTCATCTCATCCCCAGATGGCATAAAAGCCAATGGACCTGCCTTCGGGCAGAGAACTCATCTTCATCATCGTATATGCAGTTAATTCAGTACAGGCGGAGCCTTTAATACAAACTGCAGTCAGACATCTGTATTTCGTTGAATCTAATTAGAGTCCCTTTGCTGGAAGCGGCAGTTTCAAATTACCCACCCCCCCAGAACAGGGTTAGCGCTGCAAGATCAACATCGTGTAGCCTAATCTAGGAGTCAGAACTTCGTTGAACGGAGTGTGGACATCTGCTAAGGGGAAATGGGAGGATAATTCCAAATATGCGCAAAGAGGGAAGAAGGGGGTCAAGAGTAGACTGTGGTAGTTCCAGTGCTTAACGACATCTTATGGCATCAAAGGCCGTTGACGTCGTCCTCCTCCTTTATCCAGGCTTGGGACTGGCACTACCCGACTAAATGCAGTGGCGGAGTTGGTCAAGAGTAGGTTTCTCACGGATGTCCTTTATGGTCAACCCCAGGACAAAGGAGACACAATCTAACAATATAGGACTAAGTGTATCTTGTCCTTAGTCCTGCTCTGATTATTCGATTTTATAGGCCTTTAGTTTAGGCCTAACTTAGATGTGCAATCTAAACTGACAATATGTAAATGCAGACGTTTTTCAATAGCGACCGTATGGCTTTGACCCTGTTCACTTTTCAATGAATTGATCGGGTGAGATTCTTCACCTCCGCTGCCCGTTTGAACGGGCGCCACACCAGTTAAGGTCCCCGTGTACTGACGGTGCTAGCTAGAGCGTTAATGTTACTAAAGCTTTAATGTTACTAGAGCGTTAATGTTACTAGAGCATTAATGTTACTAGAGCATTAATGTTACTAGAGCGTTAATGTTACTAGAGCTTTAATGTTACTAGAGCGTTAATGTTACTAGAACTTTAATGTTACTAATGCATTAATGTTACTAGAGCGTCAATGTTAATAGAGCGCTAATGTTACTAGAGCGCTAATGTTACTAATGCATTAATGTTACTAGATCGCTAATGTTACTAAATCTTTGATGTTACTAGAGCGCTAATGTTACTAATGCATTAATGTTACTAGAGCTTTAATGTTACTAGAGCGTTAATGTTACTAGAACTTTAATGTTACTAATGCATTAATGTTACTAGAGCGTTAATGTTACTAGAGCGTTAATGTTAATAGAGCGCTAATGTTACTAGAGCATTAATGTTACTAGAGCGTTAATGTTACTAGAGCATTAATGTTACTAGAGCGTTAATGTTACTAGAGCATTAATGTTACTAGAGCTTTAATGTTACTAGAGCGTTAATGTTACTAGAACTTTAATGTTACTAATGCATTAATGTTACTAGAGCGTCAATGTTAATAGAGCGCTAATGTTACTAGAGCGCTAATGTTACTAATGCATTAATGTTACTAGATCGCTAATTTTACTAAATCGTTGATGTTACTAGAGCGCTAATGTTACTAATGCATTAATGTTACTAGAACTTTAATGTTACTAAATCGTTACTGTTACTACAGCGTTAATGTTATACTCCACGCGGCAGGTGAAAAACGAGGGAACATTGGAGGGAGGATGAAGAGGAAGATAAGGAGGAAGAGGAGGAATGAATTGTAAGAAAATGAGAGGAAAAGGAAGAGGGAAAAGATCTCATATTCAGAATCTTATTGGCTATTCAGGATTGGATCTAATATTCGAAACCAATCTTCTTCTACGAAAAGCTCGAATTTCTTCTCAACCCGATTCCGCTCGCTTCGATTGGACCCGCCGTCAAATTCTCAGATGGTCCTTGGGCCAAAGGTCAGAGGTCATGGCGCAGCCGCGTCGGAGACAGATTGGCACCCGAACGCCATCCGCCGTGGACAGATCAAAGACGGCCATTTCGATTCTGACAAGCTCTAAGACGATGCCTAAGGCCAATTCACACACGCAATCATACTTACAGGCCGACATTTGGGCTTAAATGCGAAGCCATATTGGCCGTGAATAGCCACATATTGACGTAATATATAACAGCATGCATACATAGACATATACGTAACGTTTCAGAATATATATATATATATGTGTATATATATGTATACATATTGTAATATATATATATATTGCAATGCAGATAACTGCATGTAATGTATGTAATGTATATATATAGCAATGCAGATAACTGCATGTAATGTATGTAATGTTTATATATATATTCAAGCTGTGTAAGACGCGTAGTTATCTGTATTGCCATATATATACATACTTAGATATATGTATGTATGTATATAATGGTGAGTATATATAAGTATGGCAATGCAGATAACTGCGCGTCTTACACACGCACATATATATAGTTATCTGCATTGCCATATATATATATATATATATATATATATATATATATATATATATATATATATATATATATATATATATATATATATATATATATATATATATATATATATATATATATATATATATATATATATATATATATATATATATATATATATATATATATATATATATATATATATATATATATATATATATATATATATATATATTGCAATAAAGGTAACTGTACGTCTTACAAGCTTGAATATCATGTCTACACATGCATAGACTCATAGGCATATAATAGATATATATTTATTTGTACCCTGCGTGAGACAGTTCGTTGAGCGGATGAAAGGACGATTCTAAATCAAGATGTTGTGTTGCTGGTTCTGCCCCTGACAACAATTACGACCCATTTATTTTCCAACAATATATATATATATATATATAGGCAGATATATATATACATTTATGCATGCGTACATGTGCAAACCTCTGAATGATGTGTGCATTTCTATGAGTATTTTCTGTGTATTTGTATGTCTTCATATTGGTGTGTATAGATATATACACCACTATATACATACATACATACATACATACGTATATGTATGTATGTATGTATGTTTACATACATAAATACATATATGTATGTCATGCATAAATACATATATGTATGTGTGTCTCCATGTATGTATGAACATACATACATATATACATACATATATGTATGTATGTATGTATGTATGTATGTATCTATCTATATATACATATAGATGAAGATTGCGTGTAGTTTCGTAGGATTTAGAGAATGAAGTGAGGGGGGCAACGATTATCTACTACCTAGGAATTGTTAATGAGCGCCATCTGGTTGTGGGTCGTAAACGTGAGCCATATTGGAGAGGGGAAGCAGTCGTTGGGGAGGAGGAGGAGGAGGAGGAGGAGGAGGAAAAGGAGGATGAGAAGAAAGAGGAGAAGGAAGAGGAGGAGGAAGATGAGGAAGAGGAAGAGAAAAATGAGGAGGAGGAGGAGGCCTTTTTACATAACATCGTCCAGATTCTTCGGGGGAGGAGGAGAAGAATCGATTTCTGCTTCAACGATCCGGAGGATGGACCGTCGAGAGAATTATGAGGAATGGTCTGGGTGGGCAGCGGATGCAATGGCTGGGCCTTCGGTGGGGTGGTGGTGAACGGATGGACGGACGGACTGACTCACTGACTGACTGACTGACTGAATGACTCACTGACTCACTCACTCACTCACTCACTCACTCATTAAACAGACTGACTGACAAAAGACTGGCTGACTGACTGACTGACTGATTCACTCACTCACTCACTCATTAAACAGACAGACTGACAGACTGACAAAAGACTGACAGACAGACAGACTGACAGACAGACAGACAGACAGACAGACTGACTGACTGACTGACTGACAGACAGACAGACAGATTGACAGACAGACAGACAGACAGACTGACTGACTGACTGACTGACTGACTGACTGACTGACTGACTGACTGACTGACTGACTGACTGACTGACTGACTGACTGACATAGCCATTGCATTCGGAGACCTAGCAAAGAATTGCATCCAGAGCCTCGATTTCATGTTCCTTCAGTTGCCATAGCAATTCGCAATTAGTACACGACGCCATCTGATGCAATTTAACGCCGACTCTTCAGGCTTTCTCGGGTCATGATGACAATTAGTACCGAACGCCATCTGACATAATCCAAAATCGATATTTTTATAGCGCATCTTCCTATCCCTCTGGGAACGCTTCTGTAATTACGTAGCTGTTACCGCAGTCCATTCGATTAGGCGCAAGATCAGTGACTTATTTCGACTGGGAAAAAAAATTCATAATTTCTTTTTGTATGCTGCGTCATCTTACTTAGAAAACAAGTTAATTTGACTTAGGGAAATTCTGGGGAGGAAATTAAGGCGGGAAGGACGGAAGAAGGGAAGAAAGACGACATGCAGAGGCGCATGGAGGGAAGGCTAGAGAAAAACGGGAAGCAAAGAGGGAGTGGAAAGGATAGGCAGGAGGGAAGGAGTGGAAGAGCCGTGAAAACAAGGTGAAAGGAGGGGAGAGAGGGAGGCGGAGACTGAGAAGGAATGAGGAGGCGGGTAGGCAAATAGGGTGTAAGAGAGAGAGAGAGAGAGAGAGAGAGAGAGAGAGAGAGAGAGAGAGAGAGAGAAGGGAGAGAAGGAAGCAGGAAGGCGGAGACTGAGAAGGAATGAGGAGGCGTGTAAGCAAATACGGAGTACGAGAGAGAAGGGAGGGAGGGGTGCAGGAAGGAAATAAACGGAGGGGGAACGGGAGACGTCTGCGACGAAAGAATGACTTTGACTAAGGCCTTCAAAGCCGACCGCTGTCCCTTGGGCCTTCGCTCGGGTGGAGAATTAGGCGGGATTAGGACAACGGATATGGAGAGGGAAGAGAGAGGGAGGGAGGAGAAGCAGGAGGAGAAACTGCTAGAGGCAGATACGGAGCAGCAGACAAGAGGAGAATGACGAGAGGGATTTGACGGTGATGGAATGGGATGGAAGGAAGAAGACAGAAGAGAGAAGGATTGAGGAAAGAAAGTAGAACTTTGAGGGAGAAGAGAGAGAGACCAGACAGACAGACAGACAGACAGACAGACAGACAGACAGACAGACAGACAGACAGACAGACAGAAAGAGACAGACAGACAGACACACACAGACAGAGAGACAGAGACAGACAGACAGACAGAAAGAGACACAGAGAGAGAGACAGACAGACACACACACAAACAGAGAGACAGAGACAGACAGAGACAGAAGAGAGACAGACAGAGAGACAAAGAGGAGACAGAAAGAGCGAGAATAGAAAGAGAGAGAATGCTGCGATGATGATGATGATGATGACGACTAGGAGGAGAAAAGGAAGAGGAGGAACAAGAGGAGGAGGAAGAGAAAGAAGAGGAGAAGGAGGAGGAAAAGGAAGAGCAAAGGAAGAGGAGGAACAAGAGGAGGAGGAAGAGAAGGAGGAGGAGGAGAAAGAAGAGGAGGAAGAAAAGTGAAGAGTGTCGAACCGATGGAAGAGGAAGTTGGAGAGAAGATCCGATGAACGAAGAGAGCAGTTTATCAAGCGGTTCGGACTTCCGAAGAGGGTGGATGAGGATGAGGATGAGAAGAAAGAGGAGGAGGAGCAGAAGGAAGAGGAGCAAGAGGAGCAAGAGGAGGAAGAGTAGGAGGAGGAGGAAGAGGAGGTAGGACGACGACGAGGAGGAAGAGGAGGAGGAGAAGGAGGACCAAAATGAGGAGGAGAAGGAGGAGGAGGAGAAGGGGAGGAGGAGAAGGAGTAGGAGGACAAAGAGGAAGAGGAGGAGGGAGAGAAGGAGGACCAGGATAAGGAGGACTAAGAGGAGGAGGAAGAGGAAGAGGAGGAAGCGCAGGAGAAGGAGGAGGAGAAGGAGGATGAAGATGAGGAGGCGGAGGAGGAGGAGGTGGAGCAGGAGGAGGAGCAGGAGGAGGAGAAGGAGGAGGAGGAGGAGAAGGAGGAGGAGAAAGAGGAGGAGAAGGAGGAGAAGGAGGAGAAGGAGGAGAAGGAGGATGAAGATGAGGAGGCGGAGGAGGAGCAGGAGGAGGAGAAGGAGGAGGAGAAGGAGGAGGAGGGAAAGGAGGAGTAGTTGGATCGATCCCAGGCAACAGACAAGTCAGTCAATATGGATTACGTTATTTGTCCAGCAACAACGAATGTCAGCCACCGTTTCGGACATCTGGGACCCCTTCCACCCCATAACCCCCCTCACTCCCAACTCTACCCCTTCCTCTCTTCCCTCTTTTCCCTACCCCTACCCCACCCCGGGTCTGTGTGTAAACACGAGAGAGGATGATTGAATTCTGGTGAAAGGTACATCGTATGCGCTGATGCGGACAGAACAAATAGAACTTGACCTTTAATTGGCCGTGGCTTTCGACTAGATACTGCTGGCCTCGAAGTTGTACGTGTGTGCGAGAGTCCGCCGGTGGCGACTTTTCACATACATACATACGTAAATACATGCATACACACAAACATACACACATACATACATATATACATAAATACATACATACAGACATACATACATACATACATTAACCATCGCTTTTTCGATTTCACTGGTCAACATAGAAATCGTTACTAACTGGAAAAGGCCCTAATGTGTAGCATCTTGGTGTGCTGAACACGAATATAATCGTAAAATTTTTTTATTGGCTCTCGTTTTGAAAATATTTCATATAGTTCATTTTTTATGTTTCACCATGTAAATTTATGCAGTAGGACTGCGACAATATCCTAAATAAGTCTAGAATGATGTAATATTCCACCTCATTGCATAATCCCATCATGGACACATCATGCACAGTTGATTACGTCATTTTCTGATGCAATGTAAAACTACAGCCAGTCGGCTGCTGACGTAAGATGACGTCAGCAGTGTACTATATAAAGCGAGTCGGAACGGTTGAGCATTTACAATATTACAGACTTTGTGCGAGACAGTTTAAGTTACTGTTTTATAAAACTATTATTACTTTATCCATTTAGATACAATACAGAACAGTAATGCCTCGGAAGTGCGTAAATACTGTGGACAACTTTTGTTACATTTGTGGGGAAGTGACATTTGCCAACCAGAAGAAAAGTATCACTGATCAAGTCAAAAAGGCATATCATGCTTACTTCGAATGCAAGGTTGGTGACCAAGACAAGCCATGGGCCCCGCATATATGCTGTGCTACATGTACAACACAGCTTTCACAGTGGTTGAATGGCAAAAGACCATCAATGCCGTTTGCAGTTCCCATGGTGTGGAGAGAGCAAAGCAACCACGTAGATGACTGTTACTTCTGCTTGGTTCCTCCTCTTTCCGGTGGAATAACGAAGCAAAAGAAGTCGACAATAGTCTACCCAAACATTCCGTCAGCATTGAGACCAGTTCCACATGGTGATGGACTTCCTATTCCAGAACCTCCAGCAGAATATATTTTCCTTGATTCATCTGATGAGGACAAGGGTGAGCCGACATGTTCTTCTCCTGGTCCGTCAGCGTGCAGTGATCCCGATTTTCACTGTGGTGCATCATCAACCCCACACAGAATAACACAGGAAGAACTAAATGACCTTGTTCGTGATTTGGACTTATCCAAAAACAAGGCAGAATTGCTAGGATCAAGACTCCAACAATGGAATCTTCTAGAAGAAGATGTCACAATTACTTCATATAGAAAGCGCCATCAGCAGTTGGAACCTTTCTTTATGAAGGAAGGTAATCTGGTATTCTGTTCCAATATTGACGACCTCATGAATGCCTTACAGATCACTCATGACCCACAAGAATGGAGACTCTTTGTAGACTCTTCAACACTGAGTCTTAAGGCTGTGCTTTTGCACAATGGAAACCGTCTTCCATCTATTCCATTAGCGCATGCTGTCCACATGAAAGAGACATACGATAACCTAAAACAGCTACTGCATTCCATTGACTATAACAGGTACAAATGGCACCTGTGTGGTGATTTGAAGGTAGTTGCCATTTTAATGGGACTGCAGCAAGGATATACAAAATATATGTGTTTCTTGTGTGAGTGGGATAGCCGAGCAAGAGAGTTGCACTACGTGCGGAAGGAATGGACTCCCAGACAAAACATGGCAGTTGGACAGAAGAATATCCAGCACCCAGCTCTGGTCGAGGCTCACAAAATCCTACTACCACCCCTTCACATCAAACTAGGTTTGGTGAAGAACTTCGTGAAAGCCATGGACCGCACTTCGCCAGCTTTCCGATACCTGCATGAAAAATTCCCTCGACTCAGCGAAGCAAAGATTAAAGAGGGAGTTTTTGTGGGTCCTCAGATTAGAGAACTCTTCAAAGATGACCGCTTCAACAATTTGCTGGAGGGTGATGCGAAACAAGCATGGAATGCTTTTCGTCTAGTGTCTACAGACTTTCTGAGGAATGTTAGGGCAGAAAACTACAAGGAACTAGTAGAAGACATGCTCAAGCAGTACCAGAAATTTCGCTGCAATATGTCTCTGAAGATGCATTTCCTTCATTCCCATCTGGATTTCTTCCCTGACAACTGTGGTATGGTTAGTGACGAACATGGCGAACGTTTTCATCAAGATATCGCAACAATGGAGCAAAGGTACCAGGGAAAATGGTCCACTACAATGTTGGCTGACTACTGCTGGACACTCCGCAGAGATGCTCCCGAACAACTGTACAAGAGACAGGCAAAAAATCTAAGAACTAGTCTATGACCTGGTTTTTACAAATATTAAATATTCACTATTGGCATGCATTGTGCGATATAAAATTACTTCATTTCAGATTACAAAAAAACTAGAGCCAATTCGGCATTTTCACTGTCATATTCGTGTTCAGCACATACAAATTGATAAGAACTGACTAATTTCATTTCAGTAACATGACTTTTGTAAAAATTTGTTGTCCAGTGTTTCCTTCCTTTCTTCTTCCGTTTTCCTATTTTCTCTCGTTTTCCATCTATTCCATTCCTTAATCGCCATCCCTCTTCCCTTACCCTTGACTCCTCTCCCTCAGTTTCCATCCTCTCCCTTCTCCATAGTCTTCATTTCCCTTCCTTGCTCCCATCTCTGTCTCACCTTTTCATCCTCCTTTTCCCTTGCCTCCTCCCTCCATTTTTCCTACTCTTCCTTCTTCTTCTATTCCCGTCTTCACCACCAATTTTGTCTCAAGTTTTCCCTCCCCATTCTTTTACCTTCTCCCCAACCAGTTTCCCTACTTTTCGTTTTACGTCTCTCATTTTTACTCCTAACTTTTTCTGATTTTTCCCTCCCCATCCTTTTCCCTTCTTTCCCTCCCTCCCCATCCTTTTCCCTTCTTTCCCTCCATCCCCATCCTTTTCCCTTCTTTCCCTCCCTCCCCATCCTTTTCCCTTCTTTCCCTCCCTCCCCATCCTTTTCCCTTCTGTCCCTCCCTCCCCATCCTTTTCCCTTCTTTCCCTCCCTCCCCATCCTTTTCCCTTGTTTCCCTCCCTCCCTCATCCTTTTCCCTTCTTTCCCTCCCTCCCTCATCCTTTCCGTTGGACTGGATCGTCTGCTGTTCAATTATTTATCCCGTCTTCCGTCACTCCTTCTCTCTCCGCCGAACCACATACGTGACGGAAGACCCCGCCGCTGTGACAATCACGTGACTGACGTCAGTACGCGTTTGTCACGTGTATTTGTTACTTAACGTGCCGTGACGTGATTTGAAATGATGTGGCGCCTTTTAGGGAAGTTTCACGTGACAGGAAGTGACGTAACTTGATGTGATGTGATGTCATATCAAGCGCTGAACGTTCGGCTTTGCGTTTCGTAATCGTAGTCGTAAGTGTATGTTTGTATAGCGCATCTTTACGAGAGACTCGTTCGGGTATTCTTAAATTGTATTGGACACATTTATATAGCGCGTTTTGAAGAGGCTTATTTTTATAATATTTATTTATTTACCGGAGAGACAGGTATTTTATTGATCACCAAAATAATTAACAAATACAATCACAGTCTGTCAAATAAATTGGTGCCAATGGGCTGACCTAAAAAGAACAGAAAAGTTCCACAACGAAGGTCACTTGTTTACATCATGGATTACACATAGGTGATAGCATTACACTGAGTAAAACAATTAATAATCTAAAACATGAAAGTAATTATTGTAATCAATGTCAGTGCATAAACAAAAACTTAACTAAGTTTACCAGCATTTTGACAAACCAAAATTTGCAAAACTGGGTCAGTTTTAGTGCCAGGTCAAACAATCTCTATATCCCTGCTCAAGGTTTGCTTTTCTTGACGTATAAACTTATAAA
Organism: Norana najaformis; assembly: GCA_964023275.1. Taxonomy (NCBI): domain Eukaryota; kingdom Metazoa; phylum Annelida; class Clitellata; order Crassiclitellata; family Hormogastridae; genus Norana; species Norana najaformis. Next base: position 15,428,773 of record OZ029929.1, read on the forward strand.
AATAATAATTTTATTTTGTGGCAGAAATGGGATGACAGTGAAAATAATCAGAGTTGTGTGTTCCATGCAATAATAACCGATCCCCTTTCAACGATCGAAAACGATTTCTCACTGGCGCCAATGTTCGCTCAGCGGTGTGCCAAATAATTTTCCCCGGTCTGATTTGTCGTCGACGCTGATTTAGAATAATTTCCGCTCCGTGTGACCGGCTTTCAGCTTGAAATGATTTCATGACGAATTCCGCAGGCGGCCGCTCTGTGGCGCCATATTACAAAATGACGGTCCAATTGCATGACGTCACATCAAACGACGTAATAATGACGTCGTGTCGCGTCACAACCGTAGAGATTATTACATGCTTCCTGGCGCTGTGATCACTGCCTTAACGTTATATTCAAGATGCGTGAATATTCTCTAGATGGTATCTGTTAGAATGTTCTATATTGTAGATGTTAGAATATTTAACATTACAAATGTTAGAACATTACTATATCGTAAAAATTAGGGCAGTATGTAGAAGAATTATAATTGGTTTTATTGGATTTTACTGGGGTTTATTAAGCACAAAACATTTGATGATACTTTTAGTATCCAAGTTGTTTTGATTACGTTTTCTGATACATTTTTCGTGACCTCTTCATTTCTTTAATTCCTGCTCAGTGATGGCAAAATTGGAAACGTTTCCAGGGATTGAATCTGTAACTCACCTTGATACGTCCTTATTAAATATCAGTTTCGAATAATAATAATATAGGTTCTAAACGTATATTGTTTATTTTCGTGATGTATTAAATTATGAATATTTATACTATATAATTCCAGTATTGTTCAGGGTTCGGGTCTGGGACCAGTGAACTTCCTAGTTGCCATATCCAATTATAAGCCTTTAGCACCCAACAATAGGTTATTTAAATACGCTGATGACAGTTACCTTCTTGTACCATCCTGCAATAGCTTGATGGTTCAGGCTGAACTAGACCATGTTGCCCTTTGGGCGGATAAGTGTAACTTAAAACTTAATCATAAAAAGACATGTGAAATGATAATTCACCGGCCAAGAATGAGAAATCAGCAGATAATTTTACCTAATGTGATTCCTGGTTTAACCAGGGTACCAGAGATGACAATATTGGGTGTTACCCTATCGAGGATGTTAAATTTTGATTCTCATATTGATCGGATTCATAGTCAGGCGCGTCAGTCTTTATATGCCATACGAATTCTTGTATCACATGGCCTAACTGGCCCTCGGCTCTACGACGTTGTCCGAGCCACAACACTGGCCAGGATGCTGTACGCCTCTCCCGTGTGGTGGGGCTATGCTGGGGCACAAGCTAGAGCTCGGCTCCAGGCTTTGATGCGGAGACTTGTGCGTCTCCGCTATCTTCCTGGGAACTCCCCAACGTTCGATGAACTCTGTGGCACAGCTGATGCTCGTCTCTTTAAAGCAATCTTGAACAACTCAAATCATGTCTTACATCAGCTACTCCCACCAATTAAAACCCTCAGTTATTCCCTACGGCCCCACACCCATGATCGTATTATTCCTCCTGCTGACAATTTAACTCGTAAATGTTTTATTGTTAGGATGTTGTATGATTATTAAGTTTTCTTGTGTTCTTAAATACTTGTAAACCAATGTGCGATTAGCTATTGGTTAATAAAGAATATACTTACTTACTTACTTACTTACTTATATGGCACATGACGTAACTAGGCTGCGCATCTAATTACGTCACGCTACGTCACATCAGATATGTGCCAAATTGAATTTCCCGTGATTTTTCTTTCGTGACTCGAAATGATTTTCGTTGCTTGTGTGTCTGCCAGGGCGGAATGATTCGACCAGCGTCGGCCTTTCAGTCGTTCTGTTCGTACACGGCGAGAGTTACGAGACCGGAACCGGAAATGCCTACGACGGAAGTGTCATGGCCGCCTTCGGACGAATGATCGTCGTCACGCTGAATTATCGTCTGGGAGTTTTAGGTAGGATTCGACGAGGCATGGAACAGTAATGCCTGATTACAGCAGACATTAATCTGTGTTCGTCTAGACATTTGTATGGCGCCTGTCGTTCGCTGCGTTCTTAAAGGATCGGACTATGGTTGCAATCCCAGTTTGCATAATTTGTCTGATAATTTATCTCCTTACGGAGTTTACAGAAATTGGTTGCTAATACCAGTTTTGAGTATTCAACAGAATACGAATATTCAGCTCTCTGGTGGCCGAATTCGAATACTAAAAACTTAGAAATTAAAATATTGTAAAAATTCGGTTGATACTAGGTTCCATGACAGAGAATATAATACGGCGCTGGTGTTGGGCGATCTTGGAAAAATTATTCGTCCGAGTAATCGATTATTACTTTTAGAATTCTTTTTCGAATACGAATATTCGAATTTTGCCATTATTGGGCTGAATAGGAATTCGAATCGAATATTCGATACGTCTTTAAGTTGGTAAATACTCGTTCGTTCGTTCATTAATTAATTAATTCATTCATTCAGAGAATTTATATAGAACCAATCCGAAATACTAAATTAGCTAAATACTCGTTCGTTCATTATTTATTTATTTATTTTTATATTTAATTCATTAATTAATTCATTAATTCATTCAGAGAATTTATATAGAACCAATCCGAAATACTAAATTAGCTAAATACTCGTTCGTTCATTATTTATTTATTTATTTATTTATTTTTATATTTAATTAAATCAGAGAATTTATATAGAACCAGTCCGAAATGCTAAATTGCTAATAGTTAATAGACGTAAATTAATTATCTGATATTAATGAATGATCGCTGTGTCCTACGCCAGAACACAGTGTCATGATAATCATATTAATCATGATAATAATCGTCATAATCATCGTCATCATAACGATCATCATTTGTTATCATCGTCTTATCGTCCAGTGGTTGTTGTTTAGGATTCCTGAGTACGGGTGACGCGCATGCGTCAGGTAACTATGGACTGCTGGACATCATCGCTGCCTTGCACTGGATATGCGACAATATTTCTGCCCTCGGCGGTGACCCCAGTCGGGTCACCGTTCTTGGGCACCGTCACGGCGGTGCTCTCGTCAACCTGCTCATGCTGTCACCCCTGGTCAAAGGTCAGTCTCTGCTAACCGTCATCTGAAAGGTCTAATGGCGCTATACAAATGACATGGCGACGCATCATATTTTAGGTCTCGTATCTTATTATGCCCTGCGATGCCCCACGCTACCCTACCAAACTCGCCCAATTCTACTCCGTTGTACCCCAACTTACCTGGCCTTGTCTACTCCCACCATCTCACCATAAACTATTTTAAACACTCAACCATGTCCTTCCTGCCATACGATACAACACCATCCCCTGCGTTACCCAACCCCACCCTAGTTTAAACACCCTTCCCTGCCTATCTTGTCCTACCCTGCTTACCTTACCCTGCCCTACTTACCATACTCTACTCTACTTACCATACCATACCCGATCTTACTGTACACCTAGCCATACCATACCCTACCACACTTATCCTACCCTCCCTGCCCTACTTACCCTTTCCTACCCTAGTTACCCTACCCTACCCTACTTACTCCACTCTACCCTACTTACTCTACCCTACCATATCGTTTACCTATCCATATCCTACCCTGCCCTACCAGCCCCTACTCTACTCTTCTCTACTCTACCCTACTTACCTTACCATACCATACCTTATTGCATACCTAGCCGTACCATACCCTACCATACCCTACTTACAATACCCAACCTTACCGTACTTGCCATACCCTGCTTTACCATACTAACCCGGCCAGAAGCATAATTCGTTTATTGCCCC
>OZ029929.1:15435103-15480103 GCA_964023275.1 Norana najaformis
ATCAAGGAACAACCGCACGGGGTCCCGGAATTTAAGGAAAGTTAATATTGTCATCGTAATCGTAATCGTCACCATCATCATCGTCGTCGTCGTTGTCAATGATGATGATGATTATGATGATGATGTAATCGTAATCTTAAACTCGAAATTTCTAGAGCGCTAGCTTATTCACGAGCGCTGCGTCAAATCAGAGGGGTCGTCCGTATAATTCGTGAAGAACAAGATCCTGCTTATGGGATATCAGAGAGAGATAGAAAGAGAGACAGACAGACAGACAGACAGACAGACAGACAGACAGACAGACAGACAGACAGACAGACAGAGAAGGCGAAAGAGGAGCTGTTATGATGGTGTGTTTCGGTTGAGAGACATGTAAAGGCTGCGGATTGGATGGCTATATAGGGTGGACTTCAGTTCAGCGTCGAGTGAAAGTCGTGAAGTAAGAAAGTGGTAAGGTAAGCTTACAATAGAAAATCACACAAAGGCGCCATATAAATGTTCAGACGAACGCATAGATCCCGAGACAAGGTCAACACTGCTGCAAACTTCTTTAAGGCAACTATGAGGACCAAGCTATTCTGATACTTGTTATTCGCTGATTAATTTATTGATCCCAAAAAGAAGTTGACAAAATTAAGGTAAGGTAAGGTAAGGTAAGACAAGGTAAGGTAAGGTAAGGTAAGGTACGGTAAGGTCAGGTCAGATAAGGTAAGATGAGGTAAGGTGAGGTAAGGTAAGGTATATATAAGATAACAAATGTATTATAAGATAAGGTAAGAGAGTCTAAGGTAAGGTAAGGCCATCTAAGACAGTAGTTCCTCTGATCCACCAGTTTTCGACCTGGCTTCGAATCCAACCTAGTCTTGCTCCATGGCTTGTCCTATCCAATTTTCTCGATAAACAAGTCGGTCGTAGACACGCCACTCCTTGGACAGATATCGTCATTGAAGCTGACTGAATTTCCGACGAGAGGGGAGACTGGGGAGGGCGGACAGAAGGGATGGATATGGTAGGAAGAAGGGGAATCTACTGGCGTCATCCCAGTAATTGAAATAAGCTTCGGATTTCCAGTCTGGCGTCGAACTTATGATTGTGTTTTGGATCTGATGACCACATCACCTCAGATCATATATCAGCCTCCTTTATTGATCCAAAAATTGGCGTAAACAAGCTAATGTATATTTTTAGTATATAGGTCATGCAATATATTATAATATGTATATTATAAATATATAAATATACATGTCTTGTAAATACACATTTACAATATAAATAAATATAATAATTAATACAAATATACAAAATATGAATATAATTATATTTTAGTATAGCGGTTATATAACATTATAATCTATATATTATAAATACATACAGGCTATTTCTTATATGTATAAATTGTATGTAATATATATATATATATATATATATATTGATATATGTTCATACAGCACCCGATGCAGTTTTCCACATACATAATTTGATCGCCCGGTATAGCGACAGTTGGTCGCTGTTTCCATCCGGCCTTTAGAAAGAAATTGGTAGCGGATGCCATCCGACGGCAATAAAACAGAAATTGCGGCTTTTAGAACAGTTGTAAGTGCACGTTTGGGCCAGCAATTAAAAGAATTGGTCTCGTTGGCCATCTGGCAGCCTAGAAGAACTGGTCACCTAAATACAGTTGGTAGTGAACGCCATCTGTATAGAATAAATATAAAAGTATAAAAGATATATATATATATATAATATATATACTATAAAAGATATATATAGGCATTTGACCATATATATATGGTAAAATGCCTGTATATATCTTTATATATATACATGTGGTCAAATGCCTGTATATATCTTTTATAGTATATATAATATTATATATATATGTTATGTATATTCTATACAGATGGCGTTCACTACTAACTGTTTTTAGGTGACCAGTTGTTCCAGGCTGCCAGATGGCCATATATATATAATATATATGGTCAAATGCCTGTATATATCTTTTATAGTATATATATAATATAATATATATATCTGTTATATATATTCTATACATATATATGGTCAAATGCCTGTATATATTTTTATAGTATATATAATATATATTATAGTATATATAATATTATATATATATGGTCGCTTAACCATGCAGGCGATCAAATTATGTATGTGGTAAACTGCATCGGGTGCTGTATGAACATATATCGATATATATGACATACAATTTATAAATATATATATATAATAATTAGCCTGTATATATTTATAATATACAGATTACGATATGTTATATAACCGGTATATATTCAAATATATAGTCATATTTTGTATATTTGTATTATTATATTTATTTATATTGTAAATGTATATTTGGCCACACACATACACACACACACAGACACGCACGCACACACGCATATATATATATTGATCTTACCGTACACGGGGACCTTAGCTAGCGTGGCGCCCATTTAAACTGGCAGCGGTGGTGAAGGATCTCACCCGATAAATTCATTGTAAAATGAGCAGGGTTGAGGCCATACGGTCGCTATAGAAAAGCGTGTACATTTACATTCACATTTACAAATATTAATTTGTGCTTAGACACCTTTTAATCGCTTTTTCCAGATGCTATATAACAGTCAATTTCGTTCAATCGCCAGTCTCTTGACTAGTGTGGTGAGTATAAGTCGACGTTAGAGATGGTGAAGGATCTCACCCGATTAATTCATTTAAAAAAGAGTAAAGGGTCGAGGCCATACGGTCGCTATAGAAATACGTGTACATTTACATTTATTTTACATGAGATGCGTAGCTCCTTTTAGACACCTTTAATACGCATGCGTTCTAAGCTATAATTTCGGAAGCACTGTCCGTAAACGGGTATCGGGTGAAGAACCTCACCTGATTAATTCACTGAAAAATGAGCGGGGTCGAGGCCATACTGTCGCTATAGAAAAACGTGTACATTTAAATTTACAGTTTCTTGACAATCTTAACAAATCTCTAGATGACTTCCATACCGTAGATCTAATCTGATCTTGTGACTTCAAAAGCGCCGTTATTATAATTCCCATTACCTTACATTGGATATCATGCCACTCCATATTGCAAGCCAATAAGAGACCTTACCTTACCTTACCTTACCTCACCTCTTACCTTACATTGGCTATCATGCCACTCCATATTGCAAGCCAATAAGACACCTTACCTTACCTTACCTTACCTTACCTTACCTTACCTTACCTTACCTTACCTTACCTTACCTTACCTTACCTTACCTTATAATATACCTACCTTCACTTTCCATCTCTTACACTACATAACCCTAGCTTGTCTGACCCCGTCTTACCTTACTCTTCCTATCCTCCAGCTTCCTAGGTAACCCTGGTCGAAAAAAGGCGCTACACAATCTCCCTAGCTACGGCACACTACACTACGTTGTCCTCCCCACTCGGCAGGCGCCGTGGGTTCGAATCCCAGGGGGTTGATGCGGCAGCGAAAGGTACACACGGCGCGACGCAGGCGCCTCGCAACCAACCGATCTGCTATTCTGGCTTTGGCTCGGGTTCCCGCCGTCTGCTGAATAATTGATGGTGCGCATTTTTTGTTCCAGCGGAGACGGTCCCGCGGGAAAAAGGGTTGGTGCCGGGTGGGCAGACACCGCATGCCAACACCCAATTTGTCAGAATTTAGGGAAGATGCCCCTGTTGAGTTGCACGCGGCTGGTTCGAAAAAGGAGGGAGTGAGTTTAGGGGAGGGGGATTTCTTGGCCCATCTGATCGAGAGGGTAATCGATACGCGAATTGATTGATTGGGATGATGCCCCTGTCGAATTGCACGCGGCTGCTTCGAAAGGGGAGGACATGAGTTTAGCGGGGAGGCGGGATTTCCTGGCTTGTAAATTAATTATCGATGTAAGAGATTCGATTTGGCTATAGATCGATTGATGTGGTTTTTGAAAAGTATGGTGGGATAAATAAGGATGTAGATAAACAAATATATTAGTAATGAATATCAATAAAAATTCTAATTTGTATTGTGAAAAATAACAGAAAATGAAAAACGAATGCATGAATAATACAAGAAATTACTATGAGTAATGTGAATATTAATAATATTTATTGTTAATATGAGTATGAATAATATCGATAAATAGCATGAAAACGAATATGAATAATTAATACGAATAATACGAATAATTAATATGAATAATTAATATGAATAATTAATATGAATAATTAATATGAATAATTAATATGAATAATTAATACGAATAATTATTGTGAATAATTAATATGAATATGAATAATATGAATAATTAATATGAATATGAATAATAATATGAATAAATACTAGCTGCAATCAAACTGCACGCTATCGACCTATATTGCGACAGAATTATACACCAAATAAATTAATAGAATAAAATAAGATAAATATCTAATAAAATGCTACAGTATCTATACGCATCTCAGTTGCTTCCTAACAACTAAGCGCTTTTACATCTGCAGGCTTGTTTACGCTTAGCAATAAGGTCTTCGCTTAAGCGCTCGACAGAGCGGTACACGTCCAGCGACGCTATCTTTATTGTCGTGCAGTGCATTCAACTGAGCAAAGGAGCACCATAAATGACAATCCGACCGACTATTTCGTCATCCAATATAGATTACGGGGCCCCGCATCGAAGTCATTAACCAGCAAATTTAGGCCGATGCTGCAAAGGCGGAATTAAGCCGGCAATTTGTCTTGTGATCTAGCCGGGTGCGGTATTCCCTTTGGCCGACCAATCCACGGATAACCGCACCGGATGCAGTAAGGGTAGCATTCGGTGAGTACGTGCGTTTCCATAACGACCGTATTGCTGATCAGTTTTCATCGATTCTGAGGGTCGATTTCGTTCTTATATATTTTCATTTTAAAAATCGTAATTTTTTATTTAAATTTTTTATTTTGTCGGGTTAAACCCTTCACCCGAAGGTGCAATAATTCTCTGAAGTACTGTAACGTTCGGGATTTGATCCGACACCCGCTAACACAGCGGTGCGCTATCGAAGTATCTATCCTGTCTAATAAGGTAACGTAAAGTTATCTCTAATTTACTGAAATATAGGAAGAAATTTGAGGAAACGTATGTAGCGCCTTTAGGTAACTCTACTCATGTATACCGTGCACGTTTTCATCATCATGCCGAGTTTACGACTGCATGCGTGCGCTCGCTGGCGTGGCCGTCTTCCAAATGGCCGCCATAATACCCTGCAGTAAACATGGCCGCACGTTCGAGAGCTTTATAGGGCGGTATATAAATTACATGTTATCACACAATCTGAGGCTTTTGATATCCGACGCAGTGCCAATAAACCAACGTAGAAAGAATTAAAAACAAACGCACCGGGACGGGTAAGGTTCACGAGTGTGAGGTCGTGGCAGATGTCGCCACATAAATATTCAGACACATACATACATACATACATACATACATAGACATAGACACATACATACATACTGCACATACATACATACATACATAGACATAGACACATACATACATACTGCACATACATACATACATAAATACATGCATTCATACATACATATATACACAGACATATACATACATATATACATACATGCGTACATACATACATACGTACATACATACATACCTACATACATACACACATATAGACACACACATACATTGGTCTTCATACATGGATGGATTTCCATTCAGGTACAACTTGGACTGATCTTATATCCAGACTTAGGCCTTGGCACAGTCCTTGGGCCTTGGTTTTGGTACAGACACTTTGACGTTGGCCTTAACAAAGTCTATCTCGACCTTGGCCTTGGCACAGTCCCTCTTGTCCTTAGATTCGTCACAGTCGCTGACACGTGAAACTGACACTTACTGCATTCCGTGTGTTTTTCTTTTAACCGTTTCGTTGCTGGCGGAATTTTCAATTAGCGTCGCACGACTCGACAATGGCGGCCGCGAAGCAGCGAGCGGCTGGATGGCGTCGACGACCGACTGTGCGCCCGATGGCAGTCGAGCGCATTCACCGGAAGTAATTAGATAAACGGTCGAACGTATTGCAAGGAGTTTGCAATGACCGTCATTGATATAATCGGTAACAAGTAAAGCGCATTGGGCTTAGTAATGCAATGCGGTAAACATCCCGTCAGCTGACCCTAACCGAATGCGGGTACATCGGGGAGGATTTTACCGAGTCACATCCGGGTTTTGTTACTCGCCCTGCTGTGTTTTTCGACTAATCCAAGTGGGGGGGAATGACCCACAGATGGATCTGAAAGCGGGGAAATAAATTTCAAGTTTTTCACAGAATAAAAATTGCAATAAAAGCAATTCCAGCTGAGTTTGTCTCCGCGTCAAGGTTTTTTGAATCTCCCCAGTCACACCCTTGCCTTTGCGAGGTTCTGAAAAGGCGCAACATAAGTGGCCAAATGCATATCCTTGTTATTCACCCTCTTTTGCTACGGACCCCTGCCGTGGGCACGGAAGCCGATTGGTTAGAGAGCTCGGCTTGTATGTGGGTCACGGAAGCCGATTGGTTAGAGAGCTCGGCTTGTATGTGGGTCACGGAAGCCGATTGGTTAGAGAGCTCGGCTTGTATGTGGGTCACGGAAGCCGATTGGTTAGAGAGCTCGGCTTGTATGTGGGTCACGGTAGCCGATTGGTTAGAGAGCTCGGCTAGTATGTGGGTCACGGTAGCCGATTGGTTAGAGAGCTCGGCTTGCATGTGGGTCACGGTAGCCGATAGGTTAGAGAGCTCGGCTTGTATGTGGGTCACGGAAGCCGATTGGTTAGAGAGCTCGGCTTGTATGTGGGTCACGGTAGCCGATAGGTTAGAGAGCTCGGCTTGCATGTGGGTCACGGTAGCCGATAGGTTAGAGAGCTCGGCTTGTATGTGGGTCACGGTAGCCGATAGGTTAGAGCGCTCGGCTTGAAACGCATAGAATATGGATTCGAGCCTCCTTCGTTGAGATGATTACTGTGTAGGGACCTTGAGCAGGTCCTTCGCTGACAATTGCTCAGCGCCATCGATTGATACTTATTTATTAGATAGTGGCGCTTATTAAACGCAGAAATAAATAAATTCTGTTGTCAAATATCTTAGCTTCAAACGCCGTTTTTATAGCTGGTTTAAGACTCTGCCAAAAGAAGCTTAGCAAGGAACTTGGGGTCCCAGTTCAGTCGCATATCTCCGTCAAATATCCCTTCAGGGGCCTGTTATTCTAACGCAGCTTAATGCATAAAAGCAATTCCCGGTGACCGGAGAGGGTCTTAAAGAGTCGGACGCCCTGTTTTACTGAAACGGTTGGACCGGGTATTCTTGCTACCAAATCCTTGTCTTGTCCTGACTTGTTTGTCTTGTCTTGTCTTGTCTTCAACCGTCCTCGAGCCGAGGATTGGCTGCACCACGAACAATTTTGTGTCATCTGCTTCTGTCCCTCGTCTCCTGTAATAACTGGTCTAACGATAATTCAGTCCACGACTTAATGTTATCGATCCACGTCATCTTTGGTCTTCCCCGAGCTCATGATCCAGGAATTGTACCTTAGATGATTTATTTCCCTAAATAGTCTCCACTCTTTCGTAGCAAATCCTAACACTATATGATTAGAATTAACTCTAGTTATACACCCTAAGTATCTAAAGCGCTATATTTAAAAGCTAAGACGTGCCATTGTATTCACGAGCGCTGCGTCAAGTCAGTGGGGTTACCCAGAGATGCTGCGTGAAGAGCATGATGATACTGCACGGGAGGTTTTATGCAATTCATTTTAAAGAAAACAAAAAAGCTGAAAAAGGCTGTAGACACTGATTGCCTCAGTTCAGGTTAAATGAGGTCAGGTCAAGCGAGGTTATCGCTCATTTATGTGGCGCCCCTTTCGACAATCCTCATCACAGCCATAAAGCTGCCATGGGTTAGCTTTCGACCGAGGTGTGCCGTAGACTGCAACGCTGTCACGAAAACGGATCTGCGGAAACTTACCGCACCCGGTTCGACTGTCCCTTTCCCCTGGTGCGCCCGGCGCTTTGCATCGATTAGTGGTGCGTTGGACTTTCGGGACGTTTAAGCCCCGGATTTATGCTCTCGATCCACGCGGGTTAAGAACCCGTCGGCCGTCCAGGGTCATTTGTCAGGGCACGACCTTTGAACCGCCAGCGATTGGCCGGCGATGCGGTTCGCCAGGCGGCGCTGTTGTCGTCTCAAATCAATGCGCTTCCGGTGAGGTCAGCGACCTTTGAGCAAAAACAACCTGGAGGGAATACCGGTGGCGCCGTGACATAGTGCTATGCCGCTCAGTCGAGAGGATGGCAGTTAGAAGCCCGACCACGACTCATATCTCATCTCCTGGAATAAACTCCCCAAGAACTCGTCCTTTGCAATTTCTGCACAGGTATTTCACTCAGAACGGAAAACACTCCTCTTCCACATAACTTCGCCAATGCCGTGTTCGTGAGGTGCCAATCCCAAGCCTGGATGAAGGAGGAGGGCGACGTCAACGGCCTTTGATGCCATAAGATGTCGTTAAGCATTGGAACTACTACTACTCCTTTTCCCGCAAATCCTACCCTGATACCTCCTCTTCCCCTTATCTCTCTCGCCGCTCCAATTCTGAACATCCACTGTAGCCATCTGACAGTCTGATCCTTGGACCTGGAACCGAATCTGACCGTTTCTGCCTATAGATTTCGTCTTGACTGAGCACCGGTGAATAAGCTGATTCCCGCGACTTACCTTTCACTGGGCGCTGTAGAAATCTCGAATTTACGATTACGACTACGATCCTCACTCCCGGTTCTTGCATTTCCGGTAGCCATTGTTTCCAGTTACCCAGAGTGGGTAAAATTAGTCCAGACTGACAGGAAATGGCTAAAATACATACCCCGATTGGTCCGAAACGATAACTTCATAGACGCGACGTGTTCTGCAAATATTATAGCGCCAGTAAAGCTTCGGTCGCCATTCACTTTGAACTTCCGGTTTGTCGGCCTCGTTTCGCCGCAGCCTTGAAGGCAGCCATTGGCGCAGTTCTTTAGGGAAGGGTGTTTTATGAGACAACGGAATGGAAGCAGGGAAGAGACAGTCAGACTCCTCGAGGAGGATTTACGACCGGTAACCAGCCGACCAACACACCCCGAGCCCTTTGTTCCAGCTGGCGCGTGGCAAATGACCCACATTATTACATATACATATACAGACATATACTTATATATACATATACATACTACCTATAAACGCATCAGCCTGCATATATATATGCGTGCACGTACACACGTTTATGTATGTACAATTCGTATATATATATATATATCATATATATAATACATATACAGACATATATAACTCATATATACATATGTACTACCTATAGATGCATAAACCTGTATAGATATGCTTGCACGTACACACGTTTATCTATGTACAATACCTATATATGCATATATATGGACACATATACTCATATATGTATATACTTACATACTACCTATAGACGCATAAACCTCTCTCTCTCTCTCTCTCTCTCTCTCTCTCTCTCTCTCTCTCTCTCTCTCTCTCTCTCTCTCTCTCTCTCTCTCTCTCTCTCTCTATATATATATATATATATATATATATATATATATATATATATATATATATATATATGCATGCAGGTACACACGTTTATCTGTATACAATTTATTACGTATATCATATATATATATACATATATAGAGATGTATACTCATATATATATATATATACATACTACCTATAGACACAAACCTATATATGTGCATACACTTACACACGTTTATCTTTGTACAATTTATATATGTATATAGATATTAATATACTCACATATATATATATATACATATATACACACACTACCTATAGACAGATAAACCTATATATATGCATTCACGTGCACACGTTTATCTATGTAAAATTTATATATGTATATTATATATATAAATATTTAGAAATATATACTCATATATATATATACATATACTACCTGTAGACACAACCCTATATACATGCATACACATACACACGTTTATTTATATACAATTATAATATATCTATATCATGTACATGTACATATATGGACATATAAATATATATATATACAGACATTGTATCCTATCCTATCCTGTTTCCCCTCCTGCACCATCCATGTCCACCATCACCAACGGTTTCCACCGCAGCACTGTGCTGTCTCCCCGGCTGACCTCTGCTCCGGATTTTGACCTCGCAGCGAAACTGACCCACCAATCAGGCTCTTGCGGACTTGCTTTGATATAGCGCCGGTGAATAAGCCGGTCTTACTGACAAGGCATTTGTGAGGCGCCAAGCAACATTGCAGATTTACATTTACTACAATCACAGATACAGTTATTTCTCGACATATTAACCAACTGAAGCACGAACCCACGTACACACACACACACCCACATACATACATATATATACAATTTTGAATATCTATATATATTTATATGTACATATATATATATATTTATATATATATATATAAAATACTATAGAGAGGAAAGCTGCATTAAAAGAATTATGACAGCAGAGGTTTATGGACGCCACAGTCGGGGACGACAAAAGAAGAGATGGGGAGACAAGATTCAGCAAGACCTAAAGCTTCTCTGACTGAAGAAGGATGATACTGAAAATAGAAACAAATGGAAGAGAAGGATTCTTGTGGCTGCCCCTCCCCTAGGAGGGATTAATTCCAGCCAGAGAGAGAAAGACAGACAGACAGACAGACAGAGACAGACAGACAGACAGACAGAGACAAAGAGAGAAGATATATATATATATATATAAAATACTGACCAAGATCAAAAGAAGTATTTATACATATGAATCTATAGATAGACTGACAAAGATACAGGGACCTGCTGACATAAAATATAGCACATAATTGTATTAATAGACTGTATGAATATATATACATACATGTGATATATATATACAAAATTTACATTTACATATATACATAATAGTATAAATATGTACCTATATATAAAATTTATAAAAAATGTCGCGGTACATAAATAACCCAAGCCTGAGCGAGCAACTCGTACAGCGAATGAGAGAGATGCTGAATTAAGTGATGTGGGGTGTATCCATCTCAGCTTCCGCATCTGCTTCAGGAAGCCAAAGATGGATGCGGAGACAGGAGAACCTAGGCGATGATGCCCGTCAGATATCAGAGACGGATGGACGGCGCGGTTGGCAAGTCGACCAAGTTTCAGTCTTGGTTGAACAATTCCAAGGAATCTGGTCTCGTCCTTCGAAGGAAGTGTCTGCCAGAAGCAGACACTGTTGTATTCATGCATGATGCAGGTGAGGGACACCAGCTTATCACCGGCGCTATATCAAAGCAAGTCCGCAAGACCCTGATTGGTGGGTGAGTTTCGCTGCTAGGTCAAATCCGGAGTAGAGGACAGCCGGGGAGACAGCACAGTGCTGCGGTGGAAACCGTTGGTGATGGTAGTCATGGATGGTGCAGGAGGTAAAAACAGGATAGGATAGGATACAATGTCTATATATATATATATTTTATGTCCATATATGTACATGTATATGATATATATTGCAATTGTATATAGATAAATGTATGTACGTTTATTGCAACTCATCATACACGTGTAAACACCAGGAAAACCCACGTGACCATTGGTACCGCGACCGAGACGAGACTGAGATCAAAACCGAGGTCTTCTTCGCGGTTGCCGGACCTGCGGCGTGGAACAGTCTTCCTGAGTCTGTCAAGTCGTCCCCATCACTATATATATCATATATATAATACATATACAGACATATATAACTCATATATACATATGTACTACCTATAGATGCATAAACCTGTATATATATGCATGCAGGAGAGAAGAATAGAGGAGAATTCGTCTCTTATCTTCTTAAGATAAGAGACTTCTTAGAAGTCTTATCATGTCCTCGTTTACGTCTACATTTCGGCCAACCTCACTACCTTCACTCTGTACTGACTCCCAAGACTTGTCTCAACTCGACTCCGTCGTCTATAGCTGCCTAAATCTGACTATTCCGTGGACAGGAACAGCCCTCGGCAAGCGTTCCTTTCATGTCGCTGGCCATAGACTCTGGAACTCTCTTCCGGCAAATGTTCGCTCTGCAAAGTCTGTTTTGGCCTTCAGATTTCGACTGAAACCTCACATCTTCCTTGACTCAATTCCTCCGTAGGCTGTCTCTGTGTCTTCTGGACTCCTCTTAGGCTTTCGACCCGGACTCACCCTGGAATTTGGCTTGGACAACGAGATTGCTTAGCAGCGACCATGGACTGATACCTTTAGCATTATTACAGTGGCGCTATAGAAGTTCTTAGATTAGATTAGATTATACTGCCTATCCAGGGCAGTCGTGGTCTTGTTCTGCTTCTTTTTCCTTCCCATCATGCACAGCGCAATGGGGAGGGAGTCGGTCAGTTGGCATTCTTTCCAAATGACCAAAACATAGGAGGCTTCGCTGAGAAACTGCAAATAACAGATTTGTCTGCGTATTCAAAGGTTGTCATATTTCATCGTTTTTATTTCCTGCATTCTTGAGATTCCTACAATTTTCTCTAGCCATCTCATATCTGTTGTGGGGATTCTATTCTCATACTCTTCTGTCATTGTTCGACTGTCTGATCCATATCGGGAAATGGGTTGTGGCATCGTCTACGTATATATTCTTGCCTTTTTTACCTTTTGCTTTGATATTAGATTAACCTGTTCTTCATATCTTGGCCATTCTTCCAAATGCCTGAGGCGCGGAAAAATGGCCTTTTCTTTCTGTTTCTTCCTTCCTTCTTTTCTTTCTTTCCTTCCTTTCTTCCTTCTTTCTTTTCTTTCTTTCTTCCTTCCTTCCTTACTTTCTTCCTTCCTTGCTTGCTAGCTTCCTATCTTTCCTTCGATCCTTCTTTCCGTCCTTCCTTCCTTTCCTCCTTACTTTCTTCATTCTTTTCTTCTTTCCTTCCTTCCTTCCTTTCTTCATTCCTTTCTTCGTTTGTTCCTTCCTTTCTTCCTTCCTTCCTGTTTTCGTTTCTTCCTTCCTTCCTTCTTTCTTTCTTTCTATCCTTCCTTTTCTTCTTTCCTTCCTTCCTTCCTTTCTTCCTCCCTTCCTTTCTTCATTCCATCCTTCCTTCCATCCTTCCTCCCTTCCTTCCTATCTTCCTTCCTTTCTTTCTTCCTTCCTTCCTTTCCTTTCCTTCCTTCCTTCCTTCCTTCCTTCCTTCCTTCCTTCCTTCCTTCCTTCCTTCCTTCCTTCCTTCCTTCCTTCCTTCCCTCCTTCCTTCCCAACTTCTCTTACTCATACCTCTACATTCTAGCCAGTTGCCTCTTTTCGTTAATCGTAGGTCGTGGACTCTTCAAGCGCGCTATTATCGTCAGCGGATCCGCCCTGAGCACGTGGGCGATAACCAGCGACCCCTGGCGATACACGACCGAACTGGCCGACCGCCTGAACTGCTCCCGCCCGGAGGTGGGGCCCCAACCGCGGCCGCAACAGAGCGCCATCCTACTGCAGTGCCTCAAGCGCTTCACGGCCGAGGAGATCGTCTCCCAGGACATCCGCGCCCCCAAGTACCTAACCACCTTCGGGCCGACCTTCGACGGGCGCGGGGTCTTGCCGGGCGACGTGCGGTCCCTGATGTCAGGCCCGTCGTGCGACGAGGACTTCGGGCGGACGCCGCTGCTCGTCGGAGTCGGTCGCGACGAGGGAGCGGCCTTCCTGGCGGAGCGGGACCAGTTGAACGGGGTCTCCGAGGCACGTCTGCGGCGAGTCCTTCGAACGTACGTCTGGAACACGTTCAGCTACCACCAACAGAAGATCTTCGAGATCCTCCTGCACAACTACCGCGGATGGGATCGACCGCGCGACAAAGCTGGCATGCGCGCTGACCTCGCCGACCTCGTCGGCGACGGACAGATCGTTGCGCCATCTATCGAGCTGGCGCAGTACCACGCCGGATGCATCGGCGCACCGACTTTCCTGTTTAGCTTCGGCCAGCGACTTCCGGGCGTCGACGAGCGCCTACCGGAAGCTCGCGACCAAGGGAAGGAGCTGGACTATATCTTCGGGGCCCCGTTGGCCGACGGGATAGACCCGTTTTCGTCGACCTACGCAGAAGAAGACAAAGTGTTGGCGGAGACAGTCATGACATATTGGTCGATCTTCATTGATACAGGGTCAGTTGTGGGAGGGACATAGAGAGTTAAAGTTAAATAGCTAAAGAGTTAAAGATGGGCCGCAATACCCAAAATAAGGATAAGTAAGACAAGTAAGTAAGATAAGTAAGCTTTAGGCAGCTTGGAAATAGAATGCTCTCAGAGCAGTACACTTTACTAAGCCCAACAACTGAAATGAGACTTTTATAGTGCAGAAAGTATGAACCTAAGTAACTTAAGTGAAAGGAATAAAGACCGTAAGGCTAAGTTAGCCTAACTTAAGTGAAAGGAATACAGTAAGCCTAACTTAAGTGAAAGGAATAAGTAAAGTTAGCCTAACTCAAGTGAAAGGAATAAGTAAAGTAAGCATAACTTAAGTGAAAGCAATAAATAAAGCCTAACTTAAGTGAAAGCAATAAATAAAGTAAGCCTAACTTAAGTGAAAGCAACAAATAAAGACTAACTTAAGTGAAAGCAATAAATAAAGCCTAACTTAAGTGAAAGCAATAAATAAAGTAAGCCTAACTTAAGTGAAAGCAATAAATAAAGTAAGCCCAACTTTAAGTGAAAGGAATACAGTCTAACTTCAGTAAAGAGAATGCATATGATTAGGCCTAGCTTCAGCAAAAGATATAAGGAGAAAGCCTAACTCGGTCTAACTTTAGCAAGGAGTTAGGCCTACACAGATAAATCTGCGCCAGTTTTAATCCAGTTACTAGCACAGGGTATCGCCCGATGGCGCTTGTCCTCAGTGCATCTCTGATATCGCAGAAATGCACACCGCCATATTTGCCAGCCGTGCGCGCAGTACGCGCACTTAATGCGAAAATGCTAATTCATCGTCCAGGTTTTATCTGCGCATAAATCGCACGGAATGCTTTCATATTCCTTGCGTTACGATGTGCAAATGTATTCATTCTGATGGACTCGGGGGTAATAACGGAATGGCCGTGCGATTTAATGCGCAGGTCCCCCAGCGGAGCCGTTGCGTCGACTCGTTGGATGGCAGCCGGAGACCAACGGAATTCTGCCACGTCACCAATATGGCCGCCGTACGACATTAGCAAACAACACTACATGATGTTAGGTGGAGTATAAAAATAGTCTCTGTATGGTTTATTTATCACTGTGCGTTGTGTGTTCGTGGGTTGGGGTGTGAATGTGGGGTAATAAAAGGCTGGAGTCATTGGAAAGAGGTCGGACAAGATGGAGATGAAAGGCAGTGAAATAAAATATGAGGATGCCCGGAAAGAAGCAGAGAGCCAAGCAGAGGAGAGGAAAGGAGTGGAGAGGAGACAGGAGAAGAATAGAGGACAGAGGAGGAGAACAGAGGACAGAAGAGCACAGGACAGGACAGTAGAGCATAAAGGAAAGTAGAGGAGAGGAGAGTAGAGAAGAGAGGAGAGGAGAGGACAGAAGAGGAGAGTAGAGGAGAGTAGAGTAAAGGAGAAGAGAGGAGAGGAGAGGACAGAAGAGGAGAGTAGAGGAGAGTAGAGTAAAGGAGAAGAGAGGAGAGGAGAGGACAGAAGAGGAGAGGAGAGAAGAGTAGAGTAGAGGAGAAGAGAGGAAAGGAGAGGACAGAAGAGAAGAGTAGAGGAGAGTAGAGTAGAGGAGAAGAGAGGAGAGGAGAGGACAGAAGAGGAGAGTAGAGGAGAGTAGAGTAAAGGAGAAGAGAGGAGAGGAGAGGACAGAACAGGAGAGTAGAGGAGAGTAGAGTAGAGGAGAAGAGAGGAGAGGAGAGGACAGAAGAGAAGAGTAGAGGAGAGTAGAGTAGAGGAGAGGAAAGAGGAGAGTAGAGGACAGGATAGGATAGTAGAGCATAAAGGAAAGGAGAGGAGAGGAGAGGAGAGAGGACAGCACAGAAGAGAGTAGGGCATAAAGGAGAGAAGAGGAAAGGAAAGGAGAGGAGTTGAGAGAGGACAGGAGAGAAGAATAGAGGACAGAAGAGGAGAAGACAGGATAGAAAAGAGGAGAGCACAAAAGAAAGTAGAGCATAAAAGGAGAGAAGAGGAGTATAGAAGAGAGGAGAGGAGATGAAAGGAGATGAGAAGAGAGGAGAGGCGAGGAGAGAGGGGAGGAGAGGAGGACACGACAGGACAGGACAATAAATGAAAGGAAGTGGAAGAAGAGGAGGATAGTAGAGGAAAGCGGAGAAGAGGAAATAGACGAGGAATGAGACACGTGCCGACATTCACATTCAGACACCGACTAGAAAGGCGACGTCGACAAAAGAGAGGAAGAGACGAACGGGGAGTGTACAATGTTTCTGAACAAATGATGCCAGTCAAAAGGTCAAATCGATAATGTTGTCGTCGTCGTTGTAAGCAACGGTAATGATGAATGCCCTCTGACGACGAGTCGACTCCAAATGACTAAGAATTTTCAAGGCAGTAATGTGGTTGCTTGTTTAGTATGCAAGTTGGACTGAGGAGAGGTTTGATTTATTTTCGTCAGGTATTCATTTTCAGTGATCCGATCCGGGTCTTTACCACAGGGTGCAAATTGTGGATAACAGCAGTTCTGGGGGAGATAAAGACCGATGGGCAAGAGCAAAATGAATCTTCAGTGGGGTATTGGCTGAAACAGTGGAGAGAAATGAATGGGGAAATGTATCTTCAATGGGGTATTAGCTGAACCAGTGGGGAGAATGTATGGGGAAATGTTTCTTCAGTGGGATATTGGCTGAACCAGTGGGGAGAAATGTATGGGGAAATAAAACTTCAATGGAATATAGACCCAATCAGTGGGGAGAAAGGTCTAGGGAAATGAAACTTCAATGGGATATAGACCGAATCAGTGGGGAGAAAGGTATAGGGAAATGTATCTTCAATGCGATATTGGTCGAACCAGTGGGGAGAAATGTATGAGGAAAGGTATATTCAGTCGGATATAAGCCTAATTCCGTGGAAAGAAATGCATGGGGAAAGGCTTTCTTTAATGGGAGGCATTCAGAACTACTGTGGAAATAGAGTATGCAAATGTATTCACTCTGATGATGCAACATTATAACTGCAATCTCAAGCTGTAATTGGGCGACTTGGTATAGAAGAACTCAAGCAGTTCCTTCTGAGTTCTCCCTTTGTTATTCCTTGATGTAGACCTAATCGTCTATATTTCCTAAGCTTTTGGTGCCCAGTAAAGTGACTTCAAATTAAAAAATTCAAAGTCCACAGCAGCTTATACAGTACTTGCAAAAAAATACGGTCAGTGTATACTTTTCGAACGTTCTTGTTCAGGCACGCCATCTAGAGTTCAGCATCACTACCGCGGAGACAAGATGGCTCTCTGGCTCGACCTAGTTCCTCGGATCCATCGACCGGACGGATTCGATCCTCGCTACCATCTGCTGGACGACTTCGACAACTTGACGTCGTTTGAAGAGGACGAACTCATGAGAGAAATCAACATAAGGGAATTACATTTAACGACACCCACGCTGGTGACGTCACCCGTAACGATAACAAAGATGGCGACGCGGACGCATTCGACGATTCTGACGAAAAGGGACAATTTTTGGACGTCGCGGCCCCGTAGGACTGCTGCGTTACGGCTTCACCCAACAACACCCGGACCTACGCCGGAAAATGTCCGAAACCCTCGTCAAAACGAGGCGGACGACGCCGAGACGGGGTCTTCGTCGGTGGGGTTGACTGTGACGGTAGGGTTGGCCCTGCTGTGTTTGAACCTTGTCGTTTTCGCGGCCGTGTACTGTCAGTGGAAGCGACTACGGCAGGCCAAAGCTCCGGAATTAGACGATTTCGACAAGACCGGAGAGTCGGAATACCTTCAGGGGACGAAGCTCGACCCACCTGACGTGGACTCGACGGAAAACAACATCGCGAGACTTCTGTCCGAAAACCGGTCGCATAGGACACAAAACGATCAACGGTATCACTACGGCGAAACGCTCCCGCTCAAGGTACGAAATTCGCCGTTTCACGGTAACCAGGACCATGCGGTCTTGGAGAGGAACACCATCCCGAAGCGGAACTCTCATTACGACCGGGTCACTTTCGAAAGGGTCTCGCCAACCGACTCTAGAGTGACCCCGGATGTTACGAGTAACCACGATTCGTCTACACTTGTCTGACTGGCTCCGTTTCGGAAAATTTCACCCGGGAGTTCCTCGCAAACTGCTGCAAAGAACAAGGCCAATGATTGGCTAAATGCAACGGAAGCTGATTGCTTACAGCATGAAAGCTTATAGGCTAAGTTCCACTGGTTCAATCGGTTCTGTATAGTGGCGACATCTGTTCAGTCTTACTGTACCGGAAAGTAGGTAATTTAAGCCCTCGTGCTGACTAATGTACAAGTGAAGCTTCGTGCATTTCTTCAGACAGCTCGAAAAGCTCAGGCGCGAGAACCAGCGAATCCATAGGTGCTCAATGTAAACAAAATCTCAAAGGCAGACTGGGTGGGTCACCCTGCTCGTGCATGGTTCTGTACCGAGTGAGACATTCGATATCTTGTCAAAGCTGCAGCAATATATTATCCAGTCTCCTCTGAGTAACGAAGAACTTGTATGTCCAAAGGGCACGGTTACTCGGATACTTTACCTGCACAATAGTGTGATATGGTGGCAAACGTTTGAACCAGGGCTTTGATGGACCAGTCCGCGAACAGTCATATCTTCCTGTGCACGTTCGAAGCTTTCAAAGTTGTAAACAGACTTATAATGTCTAAAACCTGCGCTGTACCACGTATGGGCTGGGGCATTAACCAAGAATTAAGCTTAAGCTAGTTGTAAGCCGAAAAGCTCATCCTCTAGGGGTTTTAGATTGAAGGTATCCGATCCACAAATGGCAGACATAAAATTATATAGCGCCCGCTATTAAAATCCTGGAGAGCGCTATAAATCGTCTATTAGATGAAAATTTCTCAATAAATGCAGTACAAGACGGGCCATATTTTGTCGGATGTTCGATAATTACTGTACAGGAAATACGAGACTTAGTAGGTGTCCTACGACAGACATGTACGACCTTTTGTGCAGTGATCCAAATATGACATCTAGTATGCGCATACCGCAACCTTTGTAACCTCAGCCGTGTGTGCATTAATTGCCCTTTAGGCATACTTGTAGTATCCGGAACCGCCTTATTTTGGGCTATTTTGGACGTGGCTTTCGGCGTGGCGCTGCCTAATGTGATTGGTTGTAGTTGCCGCTAAGATGGACTCTCTTCGAGCTAAGGACTATTTGCAAAGATCAATTAAGCGTTAGTCAGTATTTAAAAAGCGGAACTAATCTAACTTTAACCCTAACCCTTATTTAACAGCAGACATTAGAATCCATGTTTATTTACTACAATCAGTGACAGGCCACTTATACACACAGGTGAAAAATGATCACAATTGTGTTCGAGAAGTGCTCACCGGGATTAGGTTCGTTTTTAACAGCCGGCGTCGTTATGTAAAGTCTCCCCAAAATAGTCTCCCCATACTTGAATAATATCTCCCAAGACACTGTTTCGGAACGAAATATCCCCCATTGATATGGAGTCTCCCATATCTACGATACAAAGTCACCCTCACTTAAATAATATTGAAATGATTTCTCTAATGTTGTTCATCGCGTAAGACATGGAAATAATGCAGCAGTAGATAACGTTGATTTAATACACCAATAAGCTGTCGAGACTAGATTCTGAAACAAAATATCTGGGGAGGATGAAAATTATTTTATGCCCTGTTGAAATAAACTCTTTCCGGAGACTATTTTTTTGATAGATACAAAGTCACACTGCTGTGAAAGTTAATCATAATTTTAAGCTCCGTTGGTAACATTTCCCCCATTGTCATCTAAATGCACCGCGTGTTAATAATATTAAGTAACCAACACACGTGAAACTGTAAAACTTTACTATGTTTCAGATACTGTACAGAAGCATTTTACTAGATATGAACAAATAAATAAATAAATAAATAAAGTTAAATTAATCCACGAAATAAAATAGTCAATGACTCGAGAGTTAATACTTGTGAGAAGAAAAAACTCGTGCGACGTAACGGTGTTAGGCAAAAAAGCAATTCCTACACGACAGCAAAATCAGCAAAAATCGTCACCACTCAAATATGCTACAAAACAAAGCTTAATGTAATGAACAGCAGCTAGAAAAGAGCACCAATGGAAATTATATTAAAACACATCAAGATGGTGCCCCAATAAAAAAAGGACTGGCAGGATTGCTCTCTCTGATTTCTTTCACAGTCCGACGGAAGTTGTTAATACTAGAAAACGCGGCGTAAGTTTAATGGAATAGCGTAAGTGACTTAGCGTTCAACTGGAGTTTACTATTTACAATGATACACCAGAATCCTGGAGTTCGTAAAACAAGAGGTAGGCTTCCGACGAGTTAACGGTCGTCAGTGATATGCTTGTAACTCTGCAATCAAAGAAGTAATCGTAAGCTCGAGATTTCTACATCACCCAATGAATGCTAAGTTGCAGGAACCATCTTATTCACAGGCGATCATTCAAAACAATATCGATAGACAGGTAAGCCCAGTTTCGGTCCCACATCAAGATACCAGGGTCATGCTGGCAGACAGAAGGGGTACGGTGAATGGTGCTTGGAATTGGAGCAGCAGGATAGATAACGGGAAGAGGAGGAATCAAGTCAGGATTTGGGGAAGAGTGGTGTTTTCAGTTTTGTGTGAAAGACCTGTGCAGAAATCTCAAGGGCAGAAACATCAGTGAATTCTTTTGATGGGTCAGAGACTTTTAATTCTTGAGGGAGTTTATTACAGAGGGATGGGCCGTTATGAAAGAACCTCTTTTTAGCCTCCCAACTTGGGAGGTTCAAAACCAGAGCTTTTCTTCAGACGGAACGCTCCAGAACGGCGTTCCAGCACCTTTTTCGGCTAATAAAAAATAATTTATTTTTTAATAAAAGAATCGTGTTGCTAGGTTATTTTAATTATGTAATATAATGTAACTTATTTTAATTAAATTTCAGTGTTTACAACTTTACACTGTTTTCAGTGTTTATTCATTAATAAAAATAATCAAATTTTAGCACAAAATTCCATAATTTTTCAGTTCTGGAACCTTTTTGCTAGAAAAAAACTGTTAAAAACCATAATAATATCTTGTTTCTTGAGACCACTTTTACCTTGGTTTAAAATGTAACACACAGTAATCATGTGGGACCACACTGATTTTAAGATCATAATGCTGATATACTGGTTACCTGCTATCATTGAAGATATGCCACTGGTTGGAGTATGGATGCTTGGCATAGGCTGTGTAATGACCTGTAAGCGGGGTACCAGAGTGATTGGATACGGCGTAGAGATTGTATATGGCAGTCGAACAGTCTACAATAACAATTTATTCTTAGAATTACACTTTTCCCTCCTTTTAAATGGTCGGCTGGAACAAACATACCCTATAAAAGTTATTGCTACAGGTTGTCTTGGCTTGTCTTCAACGGTCTCCAAGCCGAGGACTGGCTGCACCACAGACAGTTTTGTGCCATCTGCTTCTGTTCCTCGTATTCTCTAGATAACTGGTCAAACGATAGTTCAGTCCACGACTTGATGTTATCGATCCATGTCATCTTGGGTCTTCCTCGAGCTCGGGATCAAGGAATTGTGCTTGGATGATCTTTGTCTAAGCAGTCTCCACTCTTTCATAGCAAATCCTAACACTATATAATTAGAATTAACTCTTTTCCTATACTCCAAATATCTAAAGTACAGGTTCGAGCCTTCCCTTAGACGGTTTCTGTGTAGGGACCATGAGCAAGTCCTTCAATCACAATCGCTACGCATCTCAGATTCAGATTTACTGACCTCATGCGCATAATAAAAATGCAAAAATAAAAAAAATAATAAATAGCCATGTGCATAGTTAGAAATGTTTCTCTACCGAACAATCTCGACTCTTACTTGACACAGTCGTGAACTGACTTAGGTCAAGGCCCGTAAGAGGGCAGGCGACTTGAGTATTCAGTTTACTGGAGGTACCCTGTTTAAACCTCATCAGATCTGATTTGACATTAAGAAACAATGCACCAGTATATTTCAATTTAAGAAGTAAAGTAATGTAATACAACATCAAAAAGCATCAATGGTAAATAAAGCTTTCAAACTTCCAGGATCGGTTGTCTCCTCAAACGTACGGAGTTCATAGTAGCTGGGCCTGCAAAATCTAAACTGCATTCGGAAGATTTCAGTCTCAGTAAAGGCAGTTAACAGATAAAGCCACCAGCCATTGCTTTTGGCATTCTTACATTGGTGCAACAGAATTTATCAGATTACACCCCTTCTTCCTCTTATCTCTCCCTCCTCTCCAACCCCAAACACCATCCCCCATAGCTGCCACGCTGTCTCTCTGCCTAACTCTTGGATCTTGACCTGGAACCAAACCCTTTTGCCCATCGATTCTGTTTTGACTGACCGCCTGTAAATAAGCTGGTCCCTGCGACGTGGCTTTCGTTGGGCGCTGTAGAAATCTTGGAATTACGATTACGATACGATTAGATCACAGTATACTTATTTTGTAAAACTGAATCATGCAGCTGTGTACTGGTTAATATGCATGCATGTATTTAAGTACATAAGTTCATACATATTTATGTATGTATGTCTGTATGTATCGGTAAAGGAAGGATACGTATGATAAGGACTTTAGGAAACTTCTGTATTGACATCTGTTTCGTGCAGGCATTGCGTGTCCGACATTTCGCACATTTCTAACAAAACAAACAATTAGGAGAAACTTTCACACATTGAACTTAGGCTAAGAAGAAAGTAAAGAAGGCGTCTAACAAACAGAACCAAGCGTTGGGATATACTGGACTTGCACACCATACCATAGCATAATTTAGACAATTTAAACAATGCAAGAAAGCAAAACATTTTACATTGACATTCTAATTCTCAAAAATGTTCTCATTCACAGAGGCGCTATATAAATGCTCCGAATGAATGCATGAATGAATGGATGCATAAATGAAGAATATCTAGTATACAAGTGGGATGCGGTGGTGTAGTGGTATGGTCTGCGCCTCGTAACCGGAGAGTCGTGGGTTCGAATCTGCCTCAAGCCACTGCGTAGCGACCTTGGACAAGTTGCTCACCCACAGTTCTCTGTGAGGAAGGCAACGGGAAACCACCTCACTCATCTCATCCCTGGGTGGCATAAAGCCAATGGACCTGCCTTCGGGCAGAGAACTCATCATCATCATCGTCGTCGTCATCATCATCATCAAGCAAAGTATGCCTGCAACACCAACAGAATTGCTTTAAGCTTGCACTATCTGCACTGGTTTCTCAGAGCAGTTCATACTATTATGATCGCAACATGCATGCTATGACATGCGATATATCCATTTAATTGAAATTGAAATCACCTAGCGTGTCCTGAGCCTGTCATACCGGTGCTATATAAATGCGTGGAACATAAACGGAAGTATCTAGCTTACTGGTTTGTTATCGCCGTCGAGGGTTTCCTCGTGAGAGAAGAGCTTGAAACAGTCGTACAAGGACACTTGCGATCCAGCCTTCGAAAACAGACAGCAAACGCAAGAGATATTTCACAAAAGCCAAAAATGACATTTGAAACAACAAACTAAAGTTGCAAGGATACGAAAACAAAACACTGAAGGTAATTCATATTACCCTGTCAAATGGAACTGTGCCACTGAAGGTAATTCAGATAAGCCTGTCAAATCCAAATGTGTCACTGAAGGTAATTCAGATAAGCCTATCAAATCCAAATGTGTCACTGAAGGTAATTTAGATAAGCCTGTCAAATCCAAATGTGTCACTGAAGGTAATTCAGATGAGCCTGTCAAATCGAAAAGTATCACTGAAGGTAATAAGATAAACGTAATAAAGGTAATAAGATAAATGTAATAAAGGTAATAAGATAAATGTAATAAAGGTAATCAGATAAACGTGCCACTGAAGGCAATACAGATAACCCTGTGAAATGGAAACGTGCCAGAGAAAGTAACTCAGAGGTAATTACCTGTTTGATGGGTAGAGAAAGAGCCAGGAACGGTTCAAATGTGTTCGATACATAGCCACACTTCTTGCAAGTAAGTGCGCTTCGTAACTGGCCCATAAAAATGTCTGCACAGGGAGAAAACAACAACGGTTACCCAAACAATAAAAATTTTAAAAAGTAAAATATCCCATAACCCACAAGTGAGATGAAGGAGAGGCGCTCATTTCCTTTTCTTTAGGCCCTTGAGCCCGCACTGATTACCCCGGGAGGCCAAAGTGCTTTGCTGCCAGATGTAATGCATCTAAAAGAATTCTGGCCACATTAATGTCTGAGTTACCAGTCACTATTTTCATGAGTTTAAGAATGAGAGAAAATCAGAGATCTGCCAAGAGGACTTACCGATAATTGCACTATTGTCGCACTCAACGTATCGCTCCCAGGACAGTCTTGCTTTCTCCGTGGCACTGAAATCAAGCAAGAGCATCAGCACTCGTAACGTCAGTCAACGCATTGTAACAAAGGAAAATGTAAACATAAACATAAACGTTATTCTACAGCGACCACATGGCTTCAACCCTGCTCTCATTTTTCAATCGGGTGAGATTCTTCACCACCACTACCAAAAAGGAGAACAGGCTCATAAGCCAACCCCTCTATAGGTATAAACATGAACTGTTAGCAACTTTATTTACTTAGCCTCGGCATATGAGAGTGGGTGCCAGTCCTCTCCTTGCTGGCTGACCTTCCCACCAACAGTGTGTTGTCGCTGTACTCATTTGATATCTGAGTTCAAGCAACAAGGGGTGCAAGTATAGGACAAATCTATAAATATCTCTCTGCCTTTCTTTCGTCTTTTTGTCGTTCCCAATAATCTATATACAATGGTCAGTGTATTTGTTCTTTTGGAATCAATAAAGCTTTCATTCATTCATTCATTCACTCATTCATTCATTCATTCATTCACTCACTCACTCATTCATTCACTCATTCATTCACTCATTCATTCACTCATTCACTCACTCAATCATTCACTCATTCATTCACTCATTCACTCACTCAATCATTCACTCATTCATTCATTCACTCATTCATTCATTCACTCATTCATTCACTCATTCATTCACTCATTCATTCACTCACTCATTCATTCACTCATTCATTCACTCATTCATTCACTCATTCATTCATTCATTCACTCATTCACTCATTCATTCATTCATTCACTCATTCATTCATCTGTAGCGCTGTTATCATACTGCCCAAAAGGCATCAATCGATGGTTACTCCAAGTGAAATCATAATGAAAAATGATAATCTGTTGATGGGTCAGAGAAACCAGAAGCCAGTCTACGATGGGTGAGCAAGCTGAAAGAGACAAGTCTTAAGTTTAGACTTGAACAACATCAAAGAACAGACAGAACGTAACCGAGCAGCATATTCCAAAGTCTATCGCGCACCACTATATATGACCACAAGGCCTCAACCCTGCTCTTATTTTTCAATCAGGTGAGATTCCGCACCTCAGATTCAGGTGTACTGACATTGCGCACATTACAAGTGCTTTAATAAATAAATAAATAAATAAACTACTAAAGGTGCCAAAAAAAACTCCCAGGTGACTCATAAAATGAACACAGATTCATGTGTACTGACATTATAAGTGCTGTAACAAATAAAATAAATAAAAAATAAATAAAATAAAATGACAACATTTCTTAGACTGTGCAATTAAAGAGATTAATATTTACTATTTCATAATTTCACATTTACCTTAATATTTAATAAATAAAATTTAAAAAAATATACTTACAAACGTGGCCTGCCATACCTGACGGTCTCGACTTGGTCACCACAGTCGATGAAGCGTCTCTTCCTCTCGCGGACCCTGTTCAGGTCTTCGTGGAGGCCTTCGAGCAAGTAAACCAGAAACTCGTGTGCATCGTGCTCCCTAAAGGACAAAGAAAAGAAGAGAATTGAGCACCAATTGATACTAGTTCTTCCTCTTCTTTCCCTTCTGTATCCTGCAGATCCAATTCGAAACACCACCCACTATAGCCGTCTGCCTGCCTGCCTGCCCGACTCTTGGATCTTCTCCTGGAACCGAATCTGACCCTACTTGTCTATCGATTTTGTTCTGACTGAGCACCTGTGAATAAGCTTGTTCCCGTGACTTAGCTTTCATTGAGCGCTGCAGAAATCTCGAGTTTACAATTATGATTGACTGGGCTCTATGTGTGTGCGAAAGCCCACCAGTGGCAACTTTTTCGGTTATCAGAGCTCATTATTTATTCACAGGAGAATTTGTTGTTCTTAATAAACTTCAACACCAGTTAAGCTAATGAGCGCAGCACTTGTGGAATGAACTTGTAAGTAAGTAAGTAAGTAAGTAAGTAATGCATTTGTTAACATGCCATATGTCCTTCGAATGTCTGGATATATACATACAAAAAACAGAAAGTTCAAGCAAGGTAACATAATTTAACATAAGGTAATGTAAGGTAAAATAAGGTAAGGTCAGGTCAGGTCAACTTATATTTTTCATCCTGCCTTCAGCTCATAAAATTTCCTGTTGTCAAGTTTCAGGCAGCTTCTTGGAATTGTTGTAAAAAGGAAACATTATTAAATCTCAACTGTACTGGAATATCAGCAAGTAATTTAAGCCAGGATAATGTCAAAAAATAACTTTCTAAGCTTTTCGAGTGTCCTCAAAACAAACACCATTCTAAACTATTCCACTATTCCCAGAACACACAATATCATTCCAAGGTTTTCCAGTATCCTCAGAAGATACATCATTTTAGACTTCTATTATTTCCAGAACAAATCATATCATCCTAAGCTTCTCCTATATTGTCAGAAGACATATCATTAAAAAAGTTTCTGTTTTTTACAGAAGAAAACAACATCGTCAGAAACTGCGAGGAGAGAGACCTTGATACCTGGTGCCAATAAAATGCCTCGAATACTTCGAGATGTGGTACTTGAAGTCCGTCGGAGCCACAGAGGCACCAGTCAAGTGGACGGAGCCACCAGGTCTCCACATTTCTTCCATCAGTCGCACATAGGCTGGAAATGGAACAGACAGCATCTGCGTTTTATTCTATGTCCAATTTAGGAGTTTAAATTTCCCAGCTGTTTAATTTTAATTTCACTGTTTAATCTGATTTAACCTAACTTAATCTGCCATTACTTGCTTACTTTAATTTAAACCCTCCCATAGGTATAAGCATGAACTGTTAGCAACTTTATTTACTAAGCCTGAGCTTATGAGGGTGGGTGCCAGCCCTCTCCCTGGCGACGTGATCTTCCCACCAACAGTGTATACAAATATGTAAAAGTCTGAACATAAAGGAAGATCAAACACAAACAATGAGATGAAAACTGGGTTAATTTGGATATATATGTAGAAACGACAATAGCAGAAAATCGAAAGGTGTGATGATGAGGACTATGGATGGAAATGGGCAACGAGGAAGACCTAACAGAGAGTGGATGGATGATATCAAAGATGGGTACCAGAAGGATTTACACAGCTTGAGCAAACTGGCATAGGACTGCAGAGTATGGAGACAGGTGATAACATGTGCATTGGACACCCTTGGGCTTTCTGCCAATGGATCGTGATGATAATCATGAATTTAACCTAATTTAATCTACCATTATTTACATAATCTAATTTTGAGTTAATTTCATCTAATAATTTAATTTTTCATCTAATAATTTAATTTATACTAAATGAACTAAACTAATCAAACGGAACAGAAATTAAATCTAGTTTAACCTAACTGGGTCGAATTTATTCTAAAAAAATTCAGTCAAATTCACTTCATAACAATTTAATCCATTTTTTCCAGCTACTCGTGCTTGTGAGGTGAACTCAGAAATTAGCAAGACAATAATTAACAATAATTATTAATGAATAACAATAATTTAATGCCGACCTTTGATCATGGCGCCTTTCATACTGCTTGTCTGATTGTTGATCTGTGTGGAGTAGTTTCCGCTGAGGCAGAATTCCAGAAGGCAGCGAGTGTTGGACAGACACTGGAGGATGCTGTTCATGAAGCACTGAAGACAGCATTTCAGAGGGATATCTTCATCATTTAAATGCCTATGCCTGAGCTAGGTTAATATCTTCATCATTTAAATGCCTATATCTGAGCTAGGTCAATATCTTCATCATTTAAATGCCTATGCCTGAGCTAGGTTAATATCTTCATCATTTAAATGCCTATGCCTGAGCTAGGTTAATATCTTCATCATTTAAATGCCTATATCTGAGCGAGGTCAATATCTTCATCACTTAAATGCCTATACCAGAGCTAGGTCAATATCTTCATAATTTAAATGCCTATACCAGAACTAGGTCAATATCTTCATAATTTAAATGCCTATACCTGAGCTAGGTCAATATCTTCATCATTTAAATGCCTATGCCTGAGCTAGGTTAATATCTTCATCATTTAAATGCCTATACCTCCCTCCTTCCCTGAGACAGTTACTGTGTCAGGAGCTACAGCAAGTCCTTTGCTCACAGTTGCAATGCGTTGTCATTAGACAGTTGCGCTTAATAAATGCAGAAATATTTGCAGCTTGGTAGGTCAACGTCTTCATCATTTACGTTGCTAAGTTTGCGCAGTTTGAATCTTCATGGATCTTCACTGCTTAAATTCATATACTTAAGCTACGTGAATCTTAAAAGACGAATATCTTTGTCACTTAAATTCCTATACACCTGACCATTCAGTATCATAATTTATATCCAAATGAAGGACGTTTACCATCTACCGTAGCCGTCTGACTGCCTGACTCCTGGATCTTGACCTGATACCGAACCCTTTTGCCTATTGATTTTGTTTTGACTGAGCGCCTGTGAATAAGCTTGTTCCCGCGACTTGCCTTTCGTCGGGCATTGTAGAAATCTCGAGATTATGATTACGATTCATGTGATTTAGCTTCGCTGGGCACTGTAGAAATCTCGAGATTACGATTCTCACTGATTGATTACAATACCTTAACACAAACTTTACCACATGGACCGCCTCACCAAATCAAATTGCTATAGCACTTAGCATGGCAATTTAACATAGCATAGTGCATGCAGTGCTTTGAAGGGCTCCAAAAGAATCTACATAAATCTGTTACAATGCCTCATTGTATACTGTACCAGCTCACATGATGATAATGCTATACAGAATTCAAAACAGCAAGCATACCGTATTGCCTAGATTCTGAAGACCGCCAAGTCCCGTGGAAGAGTCGCAAAGGCGCCTGAGATCCATGTTCTGCATCTGAAAGAGATAAATAAAGCCAAAAAATAAATAAATACATAAATATATTTGATAAATGGCATCTAATCCTATCTAATTACTTCTTGTAGGTGCAATGAATTGTTTGATTTATATTTATTTATTTTTAGACCAGAATCAATTTTTTCTCAGTAACTTGGATCCTTATGTTACTAACAAATTCATTGTGGTCTTGAGAGAAAAATGGTTTACAAACTTTTTATTTAAGCCAGCAAAAATATATGTCTTTGTGTTTATGGCGGCAGTCTGTCTTTGTTGTTGAGTGTCATTCTGTTTGTCTGTCTTTCTGGTTGAGTGTCATTCTGTTTGTCTGTCTTTGTGCTTGAGTGTCATTCTGTTTGTCTGTCTTTGTGGTTGAGTGTCATACTGTTTGTCTGTCTTTCTGGTTGAGTGTCATTCTGTTTGTCTGTCTTTGTGCTTGAGTGTCATTCTGTTTGTCTGTCTTTGTGGTTGAGTGTCATTCTGTTTGTCTGTCTTTGTGGTTGAGTGTCATTCTGTTTGTCTGTCTTTCTGGTTGAGTGTCATTCTGTTTGTCTGTCTTTCTGGTTGAGTGTCATTCTGTTTGTCTGTCTTTGTGCTTGAGTGTCATTCTGTTTGTCTGTCTTTCTGGTTGAGTGTCATTCTGTTTGTCTGTCTTTGTGGTTGAGTGTCATTCTGTTTGTCTGTCTTTCTGGTTGAGTGTCATTCTGTTTGTCTGTCTTTCTGGTTGAGTGTCATTCTGTTTGTCTGTCTTTGTGGTTGAGTGTCATTCTGTTTGTCTGTCTTTCTGGTTGAGTGTCATTCTGTTTGTCTGTCTTTCTGGTTGAGTGTCATTCTGTTTGTCTGTCTTTCTGGTTGAGTGTCATTCTGTTTGTCTGTCTTTCTGGTTGAGTGTCATTCTGTTTGTCTGTCTTTCTGGTTGAGTGTCATTCTGTTTGTCTGTCTTTCTGGTTGAGTGTCATTCTGTTTGTCTGTCTTTCTGGTTGAGTGTCATTCTGTTTGTCTGTCTTTCTGGTTGAGTGTCATTCTGTTTGTCTGTCTTTGTGGTTGAGTGTCATTCTGTTTGTCTGTCTTTCTGGTTGAGTGTCATTCTGTTTGTCTGTCTTTCTGGTTGAGTGTCATTCTGTTTGTCTGTCTTTCTGGTTGAGTGTCATTCTGTTTGTCTGTCTTTCTGGTTGAGTGTCATTCTGTTTGTCTGTCTTTCTGGTTGAGTGTCATTCTGTTTGTCTGTCTTTCTGGTTGAGTGTCATTCTGTTTGTCTGTCTTTCTGGTTGAGTGTCATTCTGTTTGTCTGTCTTTGTGGCTGTGTATCTTCCTTTACTTGTTTGGTGTGTTATGTATCTAAACATTAGTGAGTTTGTCCATGACTACAATTCCTTGTTCAGCCATTGGACATATGGTGCGTTAACAAATGTACTTACTTACTTACTTACTTACACAGAGAAGATAAACGGCTCACTTTAGCAGCACAAGCTGCTGCCACGTCGTCAATTTCTCGGCTGTTTTTTCTGAGTTTAGAATCCGTGCTGCCTCGAGTTAATCTTGAACCTTGAAGTTGGTTATTTGCATCAAACTGTTCAAAGCCGTTTATACTGGAGTCAGATCCAGTCCTCTGATGTCCCGCTTTAAGCAATGAAACCAATCCACGCATATCCACCTGATCAAAACTTTTCCCTTCCATCGACGATTTCTTTGGCGTTCCTGATGAGGTCGCGACCTCCCTCAACTTTGACCGAACTCCTCGGGTGCAAGAAGAAGATGATGTTTCAAGGTTGTCATTCGATGAGTTCAGGTTCCTGCGACCCAGTTTCAGGTCGTCGACAGGTCGGGGGTATCCAACGGCAACAGGCGAATCGCCTACGGCAACGGCCCGCGTCAGTGTTGAGATGCTGACGCTGGAGCACGACCGTGGAGGCCGGTAACCGGACTTGTTGTCGGACGACGGTTTTTCACGTTCTGCATGCCCCTTGCCAAATCCCTGAGAACTATTTATGGAAACTGGACCGATTGCCTTTACCGGGCCGTTCCCGTCTTTCCGGGACTGCCGCGATGTTGAGACATTTCTGCCATTCTGGATGGTCTCCAAGGCCACAGCCTTTTCCCCAACACGCGAGTTCAGCAGACCGGGACCATTTGGCAGCGGACGCGGTCCATCGGGCGGAAGTTTCGTCGCATGGTCCGTAGCACCGATGCTTTTGGGGGGACTGTGATGGCGGTCGGAGGAGGACTTCTCCCGAGGGTGTGTTCGACCCTTGAAGGGGTCAGAGGTTGGTTCTCGAGATGTGTTCGATCGGGAGACGGATATCATCTGGGCAGGGTAGGAAGGCGGCTTTCCAGACACATCGGACCGCGTGCCGCTTATGGCTGCCATACCCAGCTTTCCACGAGCTACGATCTGAAGTAAACATAACAACAGTAAACAAATCCACAGTAGAAATAGGCAAGCATCCATCACAGCATCCAGGGTTCGAATTCCAGTATCAAAGGGTCTTGAAACAGTTTTCTCTCTATGCTGCACTACCAATAGCAGTTTGTGGGACGCTTGCGTGACATGGTAGCTGAATGGTTTGAGCGCTCACCTTTTATACCAGCTTCCTCTGAGACGGATATTGTGCAAGGCTATGCAAAATCAATAACTAAAATCTAGAAATTACGTCACATCAATGGCGCATCACATTTTAACTATAAGCCAAAGACCGATACTAAAATAACGCCTTTGTGGGCTTATTAACATTTTTCCGAATCTAGTCCCAAAAAATTCTGGGTTTATAGGATTCGATTCCAAGCAATCGTGGGAATTGTCAATTCGTCTTTGAATCATGCAATCCAGCAGGAGAAATCTTGGCCAATTCATGGATTTCTATTTATTTATCCTTAAGCCGGACCACCGAATACGCCAAAAATCACAAACCCACCTGATTTCAGTAACAGTGGTGCGTCATAAATGATTGATTACCTTTCTTTACCAATTCAAATGCCTACGCAAAATCGATGCGCTTCATACCGAGAATAAGCCAAAAGACTGATCGCCACCATCATTAACTTACAGAATCGCTGCAAACCGAGTATAGCGTACGACTTCGGGCAACCCAGACGAGTGTAAACAATCATAAGAGAGCATATGAATTTTTCAACATCGAACGGCCGATACGCGATGGTAAAACGACCTACAGGCACTGAAATTAACGAAATATTGATCCATGGACGAAATTAATTTTTTACCCGATGTCCGCCATATTGTAAATAGCACGTCATTGCGGTTGCCATAACTGCCGCTATACACAAAGCATGATTCTTCAGGATGGGACACTAAATAGATAACTTGGCATAGGATTTTTCTATCGCTTTATTTCAAGGGGTTCGAATTATTGATAACCTCTAGTTTTAAAGGAAAATGCTCAGAAATTATATTTATCTAAAGAAGTTCTGTGGTCTACGGATACAACAAATTGCCTTTTAGTTTGGTCGCAAATGAATAAGTAGTACTATAATTTATGTTCAATAAGTGTTGGCGTCTTCATTTTCATATGAAATGTAAAAATCTTCATTTTGTTATCCTCGGCATGTGAATGGCAGTTGGCCAGTCGTCCACGTCGTTTGATACTATCATCGATAATGTGAAATCTTGACCGGGTTTTATTTTTATATCCAAGTTCACTAGATGGCTATAGTGTACACGAAAATACCATGGAGTTCTAGCCAGGGCCTGAAGCCAAGTGATCACAGGCGGTACTAGGTTTTCTGACAGAGGGAAGCGGAGGCAGGAGGATCATCCAGCTCAACTGAACCAGACTGAGCTTCAGTGGAAGGTCCAAACAACCTTAAATTCATGATGAATTCCGTTAGCATTTTAAATATAACAAATTTCTTTCTTTCTTTCTTTCTTTCTTTCTTTGTTTATTTAGAGCCAATAAGTTTAAATCTGATTGCATACTGGTTTTTCAAACAATTTTGGTAATCATGCAATTCTCTGAATACGAGCTTAATGTCATATTGCCTTTATATATCGCGATTTGCTACAGATAGCGCCTCTGCTAGTTTCTCTTGAAGCGCCGCTATATAAATTTCTGACAACGATTACGTCATTGCTTTGGTTTTCGCTGTAGTTTGAAGCGACCTAAATTAAGACGCTTAGTTGCAGTAAATCTTTTCCGGGTCTTCTATTTTTTCTGTTACACCCCCACCGTCTTGTACACCCTCCCCACATCACTGGGTCAAACCCTAGCCCCTCCCTCCTTCCGTCAGTCCTTTCCTTTTGATCTTGGATGCGTTGGGGGCTGCAGGGTTAAATGAAACGCAGCCATAGATCCTGACGACATCCGGTCGTACTTGCCAATTTCCCTTCGATGGTGAGACAATCGCATTGGGTGGAATAAGGTCTGCCTTCGAAATCCGTGTTCTGTCTTAAGACTGGCAAAAGGGTCATGCGCTTTACGTAGTTAGGTTGTCTGAATGTAGGCCACAGTGTGGCTATCCTTTTTATTTACATGTTGGCGCTTCACATCGACGAGTGATTGCCTACGGTAGTGTCCGCTTTTAAACGACATTTACACTAAACTGGAAGCGTTTTACGGACGTGTGTCATATAGGCAATGTAATTATTGTTTTTATTATTTCTGCATTTATTAAGCGTCACTATCTAATGACAATGCATTAACCTACCACATCATGGGAGGAGGCTCGAACCCGTACTCACCGCGTTACAAGTACAGCTCTCTAACCAATCGGCTACCGTGACCTATTTACAAGCCAAGCGCTGTAACCAATCGGCTACCGCGACCTATTTACAAGGCGAGCGCTCTAACCAATCGGCTACCGTGACCTATTTACAAGCCGAGCGCTGTAACCAATCGGCTACCGCGGCCTATTTACAAGCCGAGCGCTCTAACCAATCGGCTACCGTGACCTATTTACAAGCCGAGCGCTGTAACCAATCGGCAACCGTTACCTACGTAATGTAATTCAGTGTAATGTATTGGAACGCACTGTTGGGCTAATGCAATTAATGTAATGTAACTAATGCAATACAATGCGTATTAATGATGTAATTCGATCAATGTAATACAATTTATGTAACAAACTAAACGTAGTGTAATTGGCGTAGTATAATAAATATGTAAAGCGCTTGATGTAACTCAATTAGTGTAAGGTAAGTGATATACTACATATAAGGTAACGTAATCAATGGCAAGAGACGTAATGAATTTAAGGTAACGTAATCAATGGTAATAAATGTAATGCATCGAAGGTAACGTAGTCAATGGTAAGAAATGTAATGCGCCCAAGGTAACGTAATCAGTGTAACGTGATTAATGTTATGCAATTAATGCTATGCATCAAGGTGACGCAACCGGTGTCGTGAAGTTAATGTAAACACATCAGGCTAATGCCACGAGGCTTTTACAACGTCACCTCTAATGGATGCTGGGAAAAGACTTTGGCATCAAGCAGTTGCCGCATCCGGGCAGAGGGAGGGGGGAATCCTAGTATAAAATTCTCCTGTCCATCCCAGCCTGAGTACAGCGACCTCCTTAGCTAATGAGATGTGATGGAATGGTGACCCATATTGAAAAATATTTTGGGTAGGAGATTGGGAAGCCTAGTGTTTGATAGTTGGGGAAGATGAGTCGACAGGATCGGGTTCGATTCCATGTATAGGAGGAGATTTCGTGATTTTTCCACTACAGAGACGACTCCAGTGTTCATGTGATGTGATATGTATGTATGTATGTATCTAATCTTTTATATAGCGCATTTTAAGAACCTCTCAAAAGCGCTGTGAACATGGCTGCCCAGTTAATTTAAACAAGTAAGTCTTGATATGGAGTGATGTGATTTGAAATGATGTGATGTCATATCATGTGATGTGATGTGGTGTGGTGTGGTGTGATGTGATGTGACGTGATATGATGGAGAAGACGGTATACCGAGACCAAGAAATTTGAAGTCATTAACATGATCCCTTACGGAGCTAATGTAATGTAAATCCTAATCCTATATGCAATCCGATCTAATCTAATCTGATATGAACTGATCTCAAATAATAATAATAATAATTACAATAATAATAATATGATGATGATGACGACGACGACGACGATGATGATGATGATGATAACAACAACAACAATAATAATAAAAATAATAATAATAATCTAAGAACTTCTATAGCGCCGCTGTAATAATGCCCAAGGCATCGGTCGATGGTCGCTTCTAAGCAAAATCATTGCCCAAGCCAAATTGCAGGGTGAGTCCACTCGAAAGCCAAGGATGGAATCCAGAAGACACAGAAACAACCTACGGAGGAAATGACTCCAGGAAGAGGTGAGTTTTTATTCGAGATTTCATCCATTCGAATGACGTCGCTGGTACAGGTTTCTAACGAGTGGCACACGATAATGAAATCAGCGGCAAACAGGGCATTTAAGGCAAAAAACAAACAAAGTAAAAGAGGAAGAAAGCCTTGGAAGTAAACAGTGACGGAGCTCCGGTCGGCTTTCCATAGAATCCGCCTAAGCGAATTACGCTTCGGGCCGTATCGTTGGATGGACAGCCGTTGCCATCAGAACAGACTCGGTTAATGACCGATGTGAGGCGTGCGGGAGCGAGGCTTCTATGTACGGCGGCGTTGAAGGGACAATTGTTTCCTTTGCACATAACTTTAACAAAGATTCCACTCTTTAGTAAGTAATTTAAAGTAGCATACTTATTCACAAGTCTCTACAGAGATTTCAGAAGCGTTCAAGGTCGGGACGCAAATCCGGTCTGAGTAAAGGGCAGCTTTATTCACCTTCCAACTTAGTGATCGTAATCGTAAACTCGAAATTTCTAAAGCGCCACTTATAAGCTAAGCGCAGGGAACTAGCTTATTCACGGGCGCTGCGTCAAGTCTGTGGGGTTGTCCGAAGGTGCCACGTTGAACCAAGTCCGGTTGCCAGAAGACCAGAGAAAGGAGAGGAGTGGAGAAGAGGCTGGGGTGGGTTGTCTTTGAGCTGAGAGAAATGGGAAGACTGATCAGGATGGGATTATGTTGACACTTTCTTTTCTCGGACGCTGATGGATAGAGATGTGACGGCGCAGATGCCAGTGCAAGGCTTATCCTTTGTGGGCCACCGTAGCCTTAGCCGCAGCACGTGCTATGTGTCTCTATATATCTGTCTGTCTGTCTGTCTGTCTGTTTGTCCGTCCGTCCGTCTGTCTGACTGTTTGTTTTCGTCGGTCTATTGATCGAACGATCGATCGATCGATTGATCAATCCATCAATCATTCAAATCTATCTATCTATCTGTCTGTCTATCTATCTATTTATCTATCTGTCTGTCTGTCTGTCTGTCTGTCTGTCTTATCTATCTATGTCCGTCCGTCCGTCCGTCCGTCCGTCCGTCCGTCCGTCCGTCCGTCCGTCCGTCCGTCCGTCCGTCCGTCCGTCCGTCCGTCCGTCCGTCCGTCCGTCCGTCTGTCTGTCTGTCTGTCTTATCTATCTATGTCCGTCCGTCCGTCCGTCCGTCTGTCTGTCTGTCTGTCTGTCTGTCTGTCTTTCTGTCTGTCTGTCTGTCTGTCTGTCTGTCTGTCTGTCTGTCTGTCTGTCTGTCTGTCTGTCTGTCTGTTGAAGGAGAGACTGAGAGCTTTGGGTAACCGAGTATTTTAAGATTAGTTCTGGACCAGCAAAGGCATGGGAGGACCAACTCGAGACTTTTGTCCCTAGTGAGCCACTGTAGATTCCACCACTTCGCATGCTCCAAACCTCTGTCCATCAGCCAACGATCCGCGTGACATCCCTCACGCTTCGAGCGACCACTGCGGACCAGCGAACGGTCATACGACTCGCCGTTACAGTCTTCACCAGTCACCCGAACCCTAGCGACCCCTGGCGGTCAGTAGTCGACTTCGCTCCACCTCCGGAGCAGTCGTTTTAATTAAACGTCCATGTATTAGTGCCTCTCGTCACTGAAACTGGTTTTCCTCGACGAGAAACCGGTTTACGGCGCTGTGCCGTGAGCAGACGACGCGGTTGCTATGGAGAACGAAATTAGCGCCCCCCCTCTCTCTCTCTCTGTCCAGCCTGGAGGATTACGAACATCGGAGGCGCATGCAGCCGTGAAATGGGAAGCCATGGTGGATGAGATGCATGTCATTCACAGAGTGGTGAAGGTAGGATCGTGGTTTTAGGGGTTCACTAACCCCGGGTAACTTGGCACGAACTTCTGAAACAATCTTGGACGGTTAGCCAGTGGTACAAATTATGGTATACATGGACTGCTGTATCAGGAAATGAGACATCTATAGCAACGGTCGAAAGCTGTCAGATTTACACAAACCTATTCGCACGACATGTCACGAAGGAGCTGCCTTTCTTAATTCAACCTTTTTTTGAGTGGTTAAGCAACGCAGACTTTACAATTACGATTGCGATTACGCTAAGTTTTCCGTTCCAGTGCTGCTAAAACGACGTCCAACACACGGCGATTCGCACTCAACTACTAATAAACAGAAGTCTCGACAGTCGTATATTTCATTCATCCAGTTACTAATCATCAGAAGTCCAGTTCGTCGTAATTTTCGTTCCAGTTGCTACTGCCTGGACAGCAGTGTCTTTGCAAGGCTTCCGATTTCGTCGTTGGACGCTGTCTCGTCCGTACAGCCAGCTGAACCAGACAAGACATCTCGAGGCATTCGTGACCAATGAGGAGTGTACTTAAAGTGGCGCTATATCAATTGCCTACTGCCTTAAGTTACAATACAGACTGTGTACAGTGCAGGAGAGTTTTGCCATTGACGGACGGCTACACGGAGGCGCTATATAAATCTGAGAAAGCTTTCCGTTGTTACAGTAACGTAAGAACGTACAATATACAACATCGTTGGTTCTGAGCCATTGACGCCGAACCAGACACTCGATGATGCAATGTCTCGTCGCTGCAGATACTAATGTTGCCATAGCTCTCATGTCCGCCGACCAACTTTATCTCGGCAGATAGGACGTTAATCAGGCGCTACATAAATCGGGATGACGACAAGACGGTCTGGCCTCAGTCGTACTTGGTCCTATGTCCTCTTGATCGTCGTACTGGCCTTGTTGAAGCACAGCAAAGGTACTTACTTGCTTGCACTCTGTCCCTCTACCTGTCTGGTACAGCTTATCGCAGGTCAAATGCAATTTCCAGCAAGGCAAGGCAAGGTAAATTAAGGCAAGATAAGGCAAGCCGAAGTAAGGTAAGGTAAGGCATGGTAAAGTAAGGCAAAACAAGGTAAGCTAAGGCAAGATAAGGCAAGCCGAAGTAAGGTAAGGTAAGGTATGGTAAAGTAAGGCAATGCAAGGTAAGCTAAGGCAAGATAAGGCAAGCCGAAGTAAGGTAAGGTAAGGCATGGTAAAGTAAGGCAAAACAAGGTAAGCTAAGGCAAGATAAGGCAAGCCGAAGTAAGGTAAGGTAAGGTATGGTAAAGTAAGGCAATGCAAGGTAAGCTAAGGCAAGATAAGGCAAGCCGAAGTAAGGTAAGGTAAGGCATGGTAAAGTAAGGCAAAACAAGGTAAGCTAAGGCAAGATAAGGCAAGCCGAAGTAAGGTAAGGTAAGGCATGGTAAAGTAAGGCAAAACAAGGTAAGCTAAGGCAAGATAAGGCAAGCCGATGTAAGGTAAGGTAAGGCATGGTAAAGTAAGGCAAAACAAGGTAAGCTAAGGCAAGATAAGGCAAGCCGAAGTAAGGTAAGGTAAGGTATGGTAAAGTAAGGCAATGCAAGGTAAGCTAAGGCAAGATAAGGCAAGCCGAAGTAAGGTAAGGTAAGGCATGGTAAAGTAAGGCAAAACAAGGTAAGCTAAGGCAAGATAAGGCAAGCCGAAGTAAGGTAAGGTAAGGCATGGTAAAGTAAGGCAAAACAAGGTAAGCTAAGGCAAGATAAGGCAAGCCGATGTAAGGTAAGGTAAGGTATGGTAAAGTAAGGCAAAGCAAGGCAAGGCAAGATCAAATAAGGTAAATTAAAGTAAGAAAATAAGATAGAAAATAAAAGGCAATCTAATCTAGTGACTCCTATAGCGACGTTATCATACTTCCCAGGGCATCAGTCGATGTCGTAAGACGGTAATGTAGTGTAAGGTAAGGTGGAGTAAGATCTGCTAAGAGTCTGTATGTCGTTCTGTCTGCTTTTGCCTTCTTGCTTGTCTGTCCGCGTGCCTTCCTGTCTTTATGCCTGCCTACCTGTCTGCTTTCCTGCCTGTCTGTCTGTCTGTCTGTCTGTCTGCCTGTCTGTCTGTCTGCATGTCTGTCTATCTGTCTGTCTGTCTGCCTGTCTGTCTGTCTGCCTGTCTGTCTATCTGTCTGTCTGTCTGTCTGTCTGTCTGTCTATCTGTCTGCCTATCTGTCTGCCTGTCTGTCTGTCTGTCTGTCTGTCTGTCTGTCTGTCTGTCTGTCTGTCTGCTGCTTTTCCCTGGAGAGCTGTGAAATGCGTGTCGATTTGCCTCGCTGGGTTTCATCCGATGGAAGAGGCGCCGTTACCCTTGAGGGAATGGGGAGGGGAATGAAGGACCAACAGCCAGATGACGCCCCCACCCATCAGATTTCATGGTTGACCGATTCACCACGGCCCAGTGGGAAATGGAAGAGATGCAGACAGACAGACAGAGACAGACAAATACAGACAGAGAAACAGTCAGAGAGACAGGCAGACAGATATATAGAGATACACAGATATAGAAGAGACACACAGAGGAAGGTATACAGAGAGGCAGAGACAACGGAGACAGATAGGCTAAGACAGAGAGAGAAAAAACAGAGGGAGAGGCAGAAGCAGACGGACAGACACGTAGGCTGACGCAGAGACACAAACGCAGACGCAGAGACACAGACAGAGAAAAAGAAATGATGTAATGTTGATGCGCTACAAAATTGTCGGCTCTTTCGATGAGTTGCACGGAACC
The DNA here is from genome assembly GCA_964023275.1 of Norana najaformis. NCBI lineage: Eukaryota > Metazoa > Annelida > Clitellata > Crassiclitellata > Hormogastridae > Norana > Norana najaformis. Next base: position 15,475,477 of record OZ029929.1, read on the forward strand.
AATGTTTAATCTATAATGTCGGCCAACTGCATAGGTGACAATTGCACCGAGTGCTGTACTAATGTGCAACGCATCTACCGCATTAGACAGTGCACGTTTGAAATCGGTATTGGGTAATGTAAAGTTAGGCAGGGTAAAGAGTCACGTGGTTACCGTGCATTTCCTGAGCCCAGACTTTGCAGGCTCGAAATTTTCGATTTTTATATCTATCTTGTCTTTTATAGCGCTATATATTTTCCTATCTTGTCTTTTAGAGCGCAATATCATTTTCCTATCTTGCCTTTTATAGCGTTATATCATTTTCCTATTTTGTATTTTATAGCGCTACATCATTTTCCTATCTTGTCTTTTATAGCCCTATATCATTTTCCTATCTTGCCTTTTATAGCGCTATATAATTTTCCTATCTTGCCTTTTATAGCGCTAAATAATTTTCCTATCTTGTCTTGTATAGCGCTATATAATTTTCCTATCTTGTCTTTTATAGCGCTAAATAATTTTCCTATCTTGTCTTGTATAGCACTATATTGTTTTCTCTTATAGCGCTATGTTTAGTATTATAGTTTAATAGCGCTACTTATAAACTTTTATTACACGAACCTCTTTTTTCGTGTTTGAAACTATCTTACTTATCTGTCCCTCTTAGTTGAAAACTTACATCAGCTATTATTTTATTGGGCCATTGTTAAGTATCGTAACCGTAATCGTAACCTCGAGATTTCTACACCGCTCAACGATATCCACGTCACGGGGACCAGCGTATTCATAGGCGCTCAGTCAAAACCAAATCGATAGGCAAAAAGGGTTCGGTTCCGGGTCAAGATCAGGCAGAGACAGCGTGGCGGGTACGGTGGGAGATGTTTGGGATTGGAGCGGAGAGATAAGAAGATGAGTTGTATATAGTGCTATGCGTGTATTGTATGGTTAAAATGTGCTATATTGTATTGCAGTGATGTAATGTATTATGTTGTATTCTGCTGTGTTGCATTTTATTGTAATGTAGCTCATTGTATTCTGCACTAAACCTAAACGATACCGCGCTCGGTGCGATTTCATCGTTTGGCAATGACTAATATATTAAAGGCAGTAGGGAGGTTATCAAAATAATCTCGATCCCGGCGCGAATTGTGATTGGACGGCGACCGAGAAATCGAAGTCGGTTCGAGGCTACACGCGGGAAAATATCATTTATTATGGTATTAGGCGCGCTGTTTCAGATATCGTGATCGACCCCGGGGGGTTGAATTACTGCTCGCTTCTATGCTCCGTGCTTTTATCAATAACATTGGAAGTGGCTCGGAGCTGCACGAGTGGGGAGATGTGTGGGTCTTTCACCCCACGGCATTTGACTCGGGGTGGAGGACAGCTCAATGGGGAAATGTTAACAAGAAGGATGTTTTCAGGGTGAATTTTCGAACCAATTTGTTTGGGTGGGGGCACGTTATTGTTATTGAGTTGGTCGCCCCTCCAAAGTGGTTGGGGTGAACGTTATCTACTGAAGTTGAAAAAGTAACAAAGAAGTCCACCAAAGAAAATTTATTAAGTAAATTCAGCATTTGACCGACTAACTGGAGAAAAAACGATACTCCAGACAAAACGTACTCACCAACATGCTCAAAATTATATATAAATAAATAAATATGTGTTTAATTCTTATATAATCGGACACGAGAAATTGGCGCGAAATCATCGCAAGGTCGTCGCCCCCTAGCGAAAAATGAGTGCTAACTTTTGATCATCTGAAAAGTTCGTTGAAGTTACGGTGACTGAAAACGGACGTTAAAATGTATGAGCGTATTTTAGGCTGACATAACGAGAAGGTGCTTAGCGATGTTAAGTACACAGCTTAACCCATTTGCAAACTCCTCGATTATTATTATTGCTATTACTATTTTTATTTTATTTTTTTACCCGAGGTAGAAATGATCCCTCAGGAACTAAAAATTTAAGTTAGGAGAAAATTATGTAGTAGCAGTTGTTGTTGTTATTATTATTATTATTACTATTATTATTTTTTTTTATTGTTGTTGTTATTATTATTATTGTTGTTGTTGTTGTTGTTGATGTTGTTGTTGTTGTTATTATTATTATTATTATTATTATTATTATTATTATTATTATTATTATTATTATTATTATTATTATTATTATTATGCCCGGTTTCAATGTGCTCCTGCGCCATATAAATCGTGTTATTATTATCATTATCATCATCATCATCATTGTTATTATTTATATTAATATTATTGAATGCTATTATTATTATATTATTAATAATAACAATATATAAATTAACAATAGCATATATATATAAATTAACAATAATAATAATATTAACAATAATATATATATATATATATATATATATATATATATATATATATATATATATATATATATATATATATATATATATATATATATATATATATATATATATATATATATATATATATATATATATATATATATATATATATATATATATATATATATCGCCGCACTACACACCTACGCGTCCAAGGCTATTATGGAGATTCTTTAAAGAAGAATATTCTTCGTCTAAGGAGAATATTGGAATTATTCCTCGGAGGAGAATTTTCTTCATCTAAGAAGAATGTATTTATTCCCTGGGATTTGCCGCGACGCGTAAAAACAAACCACTCGGTTATTTCATCGTCCAATCAGCGTTCGAAAGGCGGGAAAATCTGGCCCACCGGACCAAATATTTCGCCGGTGTCTCAAGATTTTCCCCCGTGAAATTTCTTCCCCTCCGTCAATCATCCGACCAGCGAAGGAAATCATGCGCATCGTTCTGCGCGTAGAATCCTTACGTTTAGAATATATCGGCCGATATGGGAGCACATAGAGTATCTATTTTTTCTGACGAATAGGCGAATATATGGACGTAGATATGGAAGGAGGAGAGAGGAAGGCAGGGAGGCAGAGAGGCAGGGATTAACAGACGGACGGACGGATGGATGGATAGACGGATGAATGGATGGATGGATGGATTTACGGATTGATGGATAGATGATTGGATGTATGTATGTATGTATGTATGTGTGTATATATGGCTGGTTTTTATTGAATGGATGGTTGGACGGATGGGCGGACGGACGGACGGACGGACGGACGGACGGACGGACGGATGGATGGATTGGATGGACATAGGCAGCAGAAGGGATTGAGACAGGGACGGAGAGATTGGTGAATGGATGGACGGATAAACGGATAGATGGATCTACGGATTGATGGATGGATGGTTGGACGGATGGATGAATGGATAGATGGACAAACGGACGGAAGAACAAACGGATGGACTGAAGAAAAGAAGGATGTACTAAGGAAAGAAGAGAAGGACGGAAGGATGGATGGTTTGGGCAAGAGCCGTCGTGGAATTATCGGTCAATGATGCGAATGAGTGGGCAGGGAGACAGTTGGGTGATTAATTCGGGCGATCCGGGTGGCAATCACGCACGGATTGCCCGACCAGTCGCAGGGGTGAATCGCTCCGACAGATCCATCAATGTCAACGGCGCATGTTGCGAACGGCGCCGCAACAGTTTGGCGCGCTCAATCAGCGCACCTGTCTGTCCGTTAGGGCGCGACGAACCAGCGATGATTTTGCGCCAATTTCTCGTGTCCGATTATTTAAGAATTATATATTAGTATAGTTATTATAGTATTAGTATTTATTTATATATATATGGTCAACTGTTCAACTGTGGAAGCTCTACGACCAGTTGAAAAATGTCGTTCTTGACGTATAGACGCATATCAGTGTCGACGATGGATGTCTGGTGTATCGTTTTTTCTTGAATTATTCGGTCACGTGCTGAATTTGCTCAATAATTTTTGTTTGATGGATGTCTGAGGCGACCCAGGAACATTTTTGGAACAAATTCTCTCTCTCTTTCTAGCCGTAGTTTTTTTGAGGCGACCCAGGAACATTTTTGGAACAAATTCTCTCTCTCTTTCTAGCCGTAGTTTTTTTGAGGCGACCCAGGAACATTTTTGGAACAAATTCTCTCTCTTTCTAGCCGTAGTTTTTTGAGGCGACCCAGGAATATTTTTGGAACAAATTCTCTTTCGAGCCGTAGTTTTTTTGAGGCGACCCAGGAACATTTTTGGAACAAATTCTCTCTCTTTCTAGCCGTAGTTTTTTTGAGGCGACCCAGGAATATTTTTGGAACAAATTCTCTTTCTAGCCGTAGTTTTTTTGAGGCGACCCAGGAACATTTTTGGAACAAATTCTCTTTCTAGCCGTAGTTTTTTTGAGGCGACCCAGGAACATTTTTGGAACAAATTCTCTTTCGAGCCGTAGTTTTTTTGAGGCGACCCAGGAACTTTTTTGGAACAAATTCCCTCTCTTTTTCTAGCCGTAGTTTTTTTTTCGAACGAAGCTCGTGCGATTGATATCGAAACCTCGGGCGACGCCATTGGACTCGTCGACCCAGAGTCCTACTACTACTCCAGGTCGTAGGACTCCTACTATGCTGCCCTCAATCCAGTCTTATCTAGCCTAAATACTTTTATAGCGCCGCTGTAACAATGCGCTAGGCATCAATTGATGGCGCTCCTACCATACCTAATCTAATCTAATCTAATCCAATCCAATCAAGCC
>OZ029929.1:15485400-15490400 GCA_964023275.1 Norana najaformis
ACATACATACATATACATACATACATACATATACATACATATATATACATACATACATATACATACATACATACATACATACATCAATAAATGTATACGTACAAACATATATACATAAATAAGTCTTTCTTCCCTGGCGGGGATTTCAACCTCTGACCTTTGGGTTGACAATCTACCACCTAACAAACAGACTATGCAAAATAATAATAATAATAATAATAATAATAATCATAATAATAATAATAATAATAATAATAATAATAATAATAATAATAATAATAATAATAATATAATAATAATAATAATAATATAATAATAATAATAATAATAATAATAATGTAATAAAAAATAAAAAAATAAAAAAATACTAATAGTAGTAGTAGTAGTAGTAGTAGTAGTTGTAATGGTAGTAGTGGTAGTAGTAGTAATAATAATAATAATAATAAAAATACTAATAACAACAACAATAATAATATAAAATAATAAATAAATAATAGTAATAGTAGTAGTAGTAGTAGTAGTAGTAGTAGTAGTTGTTGTAGTAGTTGTAATAATAATAATAATACCAGGTGTAGTAGTACTAATATTAATAAATGATAATAATACGATTTATATAGCCCCGTAGCACGGCCAAGGTCGAGAAAAACGGCGCTGTACATGAGTATGGGAAGAAACAAACCGGGGACGTAGTAGTTGTTGGCGATCAGTTCCGTCTGGAAGTCCTTGAGGGAGTGTGACCCTGTGCTTAAGATGTTGAGGTATTCCTTAGGAGTGGCATCTCGCATGCCACACCTCGGCACCTGCATCATCTCGATCGTTATCTCGTCCAGCTCACCTGTCGTGTTCAGGTGATACATACGCTGCATCTCCCTTAATACGACACAATAGAATACGATACAATACACAATGGGTTACAATAAAGTATAATACGGTAAACACAAAAACACACATACACACACTCACACACACACACCCACACACACACACTCACACTTTAACACACACACACACACACACACACAACCATACGACAGATGACACCGAGCAACTGTGAGTGAAGGATTTGCTCAAGGCCCCTACCACAGAAACTGCCTTGGGTAAGGCTCGAACCCGTACACTCCGCGTCTTAAGGAGAGCGATCTAACCAATCAGCTACCGTGACCCACACACAAGGCGAGCGATCTAACCAATCGGCTATCGTGACCCACATACAAGGCGAGATCTAACCAAACGGTAACCGTGACCCACATACAAGGCGAGCGATCTAACCAATCGGCTACCGTGACCCACAAGCAAGACAAGCTGTCTAACCAATTGGCTGCAGTTCCTCTACACTCCGATTGGAGTCCATTGAAATAATATTCAGAGCAATATCACTCCACTTCCATCAACTTTAACGTTGCTTTTCCATACTCTGAAGCCTCTGCCTTTTTGATCAAAATCCCCTACTGTGAGTGACCCAGGTGACATGGCACGGTGACCGAGCGGCTAACCGCGTCGGCTTTCAACTCCGCGATCCGGGTTCGAAACCCGGAACCCTTCATATGAATGAGGCAAGACACAGAGAGCATGTACGTAAGCCTTCAGCACATAACATTTCCCCATCTTCCTTCCCCATCTTCCTTCCCCATCTTCCTTCCACATCTTCCTTCCCCATCTTTCTTCCCCATCTTCCTTCCCCATCTTCCTTCCCCATCTTCCTTCCCCATCTTCCTTCCCCATCTTCCTTCCCCATCTTCCTTCACCATATTCCTTCCCCATCTTCCTTCCCCATCTTTCTTCCCCATCTTCCTTCCCCATCTTCCTTCCCCATCTTCCTTCCCCATCTTCCTTCCCCATCTTCCTTCCCCATCTTCCTTCCCCATCTTCCTTCCCCATCTTTCTTCCCCATCTTCCTTCCCCATCTTCCTTCCCCATCTTCCTTTACCTATCTTCTTTTACTTCGGGTATGTGCTACGAAAGAGTGGAGACTGTTTAGAGAAAGAGATCATCAAAGGCACAATTCCTGGATCCCGAGCTCGAGGAAGACCCAAGATGACACGGATCTATCACCAAGCTGGAAAATGCGCTATATGAATTATATGATTCAGAGCAGCAAGGCAGCTAGCCAGTAGCCGCAAGCTACAGCGGTCAGATTCTTAGAAACGGACGGACTGCAAGTTATACAGCTTGGAAGGGTTATTGTTGGTAGCCGTACAGGTGAGCTATGAAATGCAGGAGGCGTGTAGCTTAGACAAAAGGGCAAGCGGAGAAATCCACAGGTAGCAATCTCCAGGTACGTCAGGAGGCTTTACAACTAAGCACGAGAGGTCCACGTGATAGCCAGATGGATGTCCACAGGTATACAAAAGATTTCAGAGAAATAGAACCAAAGGACGCACGAAAGCTGATGTCAGCGGGCAGACAGACTAGGGTCTTGGGTACTGACCGGCCCAGAAGGAATGCGCCCAGAGTCCAGAAGTCTCAGGTAGAAATAGCTCGCAGGATGCGCAGAGAAGAAAGCAGTACATCGAGAAGCAGTCGGAGTTCAGACGTCAGGCAGAATGGTCGTAGCAGAATGTAGAGAAGATAGCCTCGCGTCTTCTGGCGCTACAGTAATCGTTATAGGTAGAGTAATCTAAGGTTTGTCGTAAACTAAGTCGCTCGCTCCACAACTGAACTAGAATCTCGCTCGCGTTATGTCAAACAATCATTCGAAGAACATTCAAGTGCTGAATGACAATCCGAGAATAAACGATGAAACTGTAAAATGCGAATTGGACGAGATCCTTCATCATAATCGGTAGAAATGAACTCTACCACAGATCGATAACATCAAGTCGTGGACTGAATTATCGTTCGACCAGTCATTACAGGAGACAAGGGATAGAAGCAGATGGCACAAAATTGTCTGTGGTGCAGCCAATTCTCGGCTCGAGGAGGGCTGAAGACAAGACAGGACAAGACAAGACATGGCAAGGCAAGACAAGACAAGACAAGACAAGGCAAGACAAGACAAGACAAGGCAAGACAAGACAAGGCAAGACAAGGCAAGACAAGACAAGGCAAGACAAGGCAAGGCGAGACAAGACAAAACAAGGCAAGGCAAGGCAAGACACGGCAAGACAAGACAAGGCAAGACAAGACAAGAGAACAGCAAGACAAGACAAGAGAAGGCAAGGCAAGACAAGAGAAGGCAAGGCAAGACAAGACAAGACAAGACAAGGCAAGACAAGAGAAGGCAAGGCAAGACAAGAGAAGGCAAAGCAAGGCAAGACAAGACAAGGCAAGACAAGAGAAGGCAAGGCAAGACAAGAGAAGGCAAGACAAGAGAAGGCAAGGCAAGACAAGGCAAGACGAGACGAGGCGAAGGCGAGGCGAGGCGAGACGAGACAAGACAAGACAAGATTAGACAAACATGTATGCAGAATATCTGAATATGTAACGAGGCCTGCTGACCTGATGGCTCGTTTCACGTTGGAAGGATCGTGTGACACGTTCTTCTGCAAGATCGGCAGGTAACCGAATCGTTCGAGGAATTGCTAAAACGTAATGTCGTGACATGTAATGTAATAGACAAGAAAGAGATCTTAGTAGTGAGAGGCCTTTCGGCCAAAGACTAGAAACTAATGTCGATTAATAGTTCGATTAAGCGAGCGATTGACTGACTGACTGACTGACTGACTGACTGACTTATTTACTGACTGGCTGGCTGACAGACATACAGACAGACTGACTGAGTGACTGAGTGATTGACTGACTTATAAGCTTACTCACAAACTGACGGACGGACAGACGAACTTACTTACTTACCGACTTACTTAATGACTGACTGACTCACTCCCTCACTAAATACCATACATACATACAGGCTGATTGACTGATAGACGTATAAACTTACTAACCGACCGACCGACTGACTGACTGACTCCTCGGATAACAGACAGACAAGCTGACTGACTTACTGACTGACTTATTGATCTATCGATTGATTTATCGACTGACTAATCGATTGGTCGTAAGAGACGTACATGTGCATGAACTTTGCGCCTCGTCTGTCGTCTTTGTTCTCTTTCCTCCTCCAGTAGACGCTCGATTCGCTCCATTTCCGTTTCCTCCGTTTCCATCTGCTCCCACTCCCTCTGCCCCCTTTCCATGTGCTCCCTTTCCATGTGCTCCCTTTCCATGTGCTCCCTTTCCATCTGCTCCCTCTCCATCTGCTCCCTTTCCTCTTTTCTCACCTCCAACTGCCTTTCCGGGTCCTCTCTCTCCAGCATCCTTTTTAGCATCTGTAGCTCCTGTCTCAGGGCCCCTCCCTCGTCCCTCTTCTCTCGATCCTCTGGGTCTTCTGTAAGCTGCCATCCCGGACGAGCAAAGCATCCGCCGAGACCGAGCACCAGCAGCAGGACCACTGACGCAGAGCAAAGACAAAGTCGTCCATCCATGACTCGCAGTGTCGAGAACTCGACGGCCAAGAACTAAATGAGCTGCTGAGGCTGGATGAAGATGATATAATGCCATCGCAGAGTTCCTCTCTGCTGCCGAGAGCGGCCTAGGAAACCGACCAATAGGAATAGACTTCCTCTGCAAAATCAAGTATCTTGCTGTCTTGAAACTATAATGGCCATAATTCGAGTAATGTCTGCCAGCCGCAGACACTAATGCGACCAGAAGTCTTCTATACCTATAGAAATTTGGTCGAGCACAGAGGTGCAGTCAGCGTAGCCAAAGGTGCAGTCAGCGTAGCCAGAGGTGCAGTCAGCGTAGCCAAAGATGCAGTCAGCGTAGCCAAAGGTGCAGTCAGCGTAGCCAGAGGTGCAGTCAGCGGAGCCAAAGGTGCAGTCAGCGGAGCCAAAGGTGCAGTCAGCGTAGCCAGAGGTGCAGTCAGCGTAGCCAAAGATGCAGTCAGCGTAGCCAAAGGTGCAGTCAGCGTAGCCAGAGGTGCAGTCAGCGGAGCCAAAGGTGCAGTCAACGTAGCAAAAGGTGCAATCAGTGTAGCCTTGAGTCAGACACTCTTGCTT
>OZ029929.1:15495400-15522900 GCA_964023275.1 Norana najaformis
ATGTATGTATGAATGTATGCATTTATATATGTATGTATGTACGTATATATGTATGTATGTATGTACGTATGCATGTATGCATGTATGTATGTATGTATATATGTATGTACGTATGCATGTATGCATGTATGTATGTGTGTGTGTGTATGTATGTATGAAGACACTTAATATAGTGCATTTGAAATATCTCAAAGAGGCATCATGATTATCATCGTCCTCGTTGTCAACACAGAAACCAAATTCGTCGTCGTCATCACCGTCATGTCATCCTCGGCCATTAAATTTGTGTATAATCATATATACATATATATATATATATATATATATATATACAATGAATTATATGTACATCCTATTTTAAGGTACATATATGTATGTATATAACTTCAAATACATAAACCTTGGCACAGAGTGTGTATGTGTGCATGTCTGTGTATGTGTCTGGTTGTCTGTGTATATGTGTATGCGTGTATATGTATGTGTGTATGTGTTTGGATTTCTGTCTATATATGTATGCGTGCGTATGTATGTGTGTATGTGTTTGTGTGTCTGTGTATATGTGCTTCTGCGTGCGTGGGTGTTTAGCATATTACAGCCTGCGCAGGTAAATCCTCTTGCATGGGCCTTAGTGTCGCATGTTCGTACCTGCGTCTTAACAGTGATTATTTTCAGTTGTCATGCGCGAAATCTTAACGCCACTTCAGAAGGTCAATTGCGACTTGTTTAGGCCTATCGTAGGCCTTTCGATACGACAACTGCGATCGCCTGTGGGCCTGGCCGGTGCACGCACTCAGGCACATACAGCTCATACAACTTACCAGGCGTACAACATATAGTCCTCGGACTGTGTGTATGTGTGTGGGAGAAAGTTTAACGTCTACCATACTTTTTAGTTTCACTGGTGGAATTACGCACAAATCGTTTCAGAATCTGCATAAGTTTATTAAAATTAGAGTAATTAATAAATATAATTGATTAGTTGAACAGGTATAGTTGCGGTTAAAGTGCGACCTTTGCTAGTTGTAAGTTTCTAAGCAGACGATTTGTATTCAACGAAATTGTAAGTGTTGACAGTAGGCCTAAGGGCCTTTGTATATCGTAGGCCTAAGGGCCTTTGTATATCGTAGGCCTAAGGGCCTTTGTATGCCGTTGGCCTAGATGCCTTTGTATATAGTAGGCCTATTACCAAGTAAATACTGTAATATCTGCGTCGCTGTAAGGTTAACTGTTTAACGACACCTTGCAATGAGATGAATGAATGATTGAATCGTTTTACCAGTTGTATTCTGGTGGTTGTAGTAGTAATGGAGGTGGTGGTGTTGCTGGTGTTGTTGTTGGTGCTGGTGGACGTGGTAGTGGTAGTGGTAGTGGTAGTAGTAGTAGTAGTAGTAGTAGTAGAGGATTCGACACTGTCGACACCTAGCGAATGCACGTTACAGCTGTTGTGTGTTTAATCCTGGTTGATGCTGCTGCTGCTGATGATGACGATGAGAAAGATGATGACGATGATGATGGTGGTGGTGGTGGTGGTGGTGATGGTGACGGTGATGATGGTGATGGCGATGATGATGATGATGATGACGATGATGATGATCATGATGACTACGACGATGATGACTGGGTTCAAATCTCAGACAAGACTGAGTCAGACTAAGTGACTGTTCAGTTTGGCATGCGCGATCCAACTCAAGTAGAACAACGCACGGTTTCGAAGATCCTACACGCGTCAAGGTGTAGAGCCATAGGCCAACGCATAATTAAAATTCCTAAAATTCAGGTCAATGACCGTGTCCACTGCACAAGGACAGACTCATTACGATCAGCGCTTTGATACGCCGGCATGTTTCAAAAGGACATTCTTAAAAACCCTCTTGAGACAATGGACTCTAATTCTGACCAATCGATCATAGTGTCCTTCTCACCTGACTGACGTTGGCTTTTGATATGAGACGCAAACAGTAAACTCGAGCGCAGTTGGAATTTCAACAAGATTGTTTTTACTATGACCCTTTATTTTAACACCAAGCCATTTGAATTGGTGTAAAGGTTGTTTATTGGCATTCGAGTAAGATGTCTTACTACATCGAGTAGGGCGAGTTCGAATAGCATTCATTACTAGTTAAGTGGGATTTACGATTGTCTGGCAATATATACAGGAGTTATGGCTGTGGCATGCAGTCAGACACTTGTGCGTCGAAAGATTTTTAAAAATCACAGGAAAGGCGATGCGGTGAGGAATTGAGAAGTATTGACAGTATTGCAAACAAATTTTCCTGCTTGTGACGTTAACGACACACTGATTGGCTGACTATATAGTCGCTATATGGTGTGGTACCCATTCAAAGGGCAGCGGTGATGAAGTCCCTCTCCCGATAAATTCATTAAAAAAATGGGCAAGGTCGAGGCCATACGGTCGCTATAGAAAACCATGTACATTAACATATTACATTTCACCATTTTAGGTTAGATTTTTGGAAGGTTCCCTGGGGACAGAATCAAAGCAGGATTTCCGGTACTTTGACTCGAGCAAGGAAGGATCTACGCAGCGGACAATATTCCGATTCTGATGATACGAATGTTCCTTGGACCGCACAATCGTATGCTCTTAAGAAACTGCTGCGATTCGCCGAGTACGACATGTAGTTGCCCGAACGATGGGTGACTCAATCCACCTGGTGGCGAAGTCCTCCGACAACCAAATGCCCCCAGACGCTCTCCACTCGCCGGAATCCCACGAACAGTGGATCAGTTCCGACTACCAGGACTCCCATAACCCCAAGAGTCCAGATCCAGTCATGGCGGCAGCTACGCCACTCCCTGCGGCCGTAAGATCTTCCCCTGACTGTATCGCTCACTTCCTATCGGATCACCAGTTATCGTCGTCAGAGCTGTCTTTCGAAGACGTCGAAGATGCTCCGAGCTGGAGGAACTGCCATCGGAAGGAGGCTGGAATGGGAGCCATCCATTTCACTGCTGAAAGTATGCAGGACTTCGAACGACGGTCACGTGGTAAAGAAAGCGAAAACGCGCCAAGTACGGCGGAAATCAGTCCACGGCTATTGGACAGCAAGACTGAAGTCTCGCCAGGTACGTAAAGCACGGGGGGAAATCAGTATACTTTCGCAAGAGTTTTCACATGTGAAACGTCTGTTTAGTTTGTTTTGGCAACCTATGGTTTATCTCAAAATCTAATTCAAGTTTTCTGAACCGTCGGCTCTTTTACATGTGAAACATCTGTTCGGTTTGTTTTGAGCTTTGGTTTGTTGTCAATTTTCTTTTAACCGAATGAAAAACAATCCGAGTAAATAATAAAATGAAAATTAATTCTAAACTTATTAAACAATTGTGCAAACATTTTGCAGAAATTCTCAGACGGCTTCGGGATTGCAAGAGTGAAAACGAGCCAGGTACGGGAAGTTCTGCGAACTTGGGTGCAAGGTCGTGTTCCAGGGAATCTGAAAGTACGCAGAAGTACGAGACCCAGAGTGGAAACGATACCACAAACGTTGTGGAGAGCTTCAACGAGAACTTAACGAGTGTTGATAACCAAAACTTCTTTACACAGAGATCTGAAAGAGAAATAGATGCAGACGTTAGCGAAACCGGAACAGGATTGGACGCTTCCGCCGAAACGGAACCGTGTTTCGACAGACGCGACTGCGAAACCCGTTCGAGATTCCAGGCTTGCGCCGAACCCGAAACCGGTTTCGAAAAAACCGGTGAAACTGAATCAAGTTTCGGCGTAAACGAAACCGATTTCGGTAAATGCATCACTAAACCGGTTTTCGACTCCGAAAAGGACTCTAGCCGAAAAACAACAACACCCCCTTCGAAATTCGACGCATCTGCGATCGAGACCGTCACGCATGAGCTGCTTCAACGGACACTGGCAGGCGTGAACTACGATCCGCAAAGATGCCGGATCTTAAGCCACGATCTGGCAGGAAAGATACTAGCGACGATAATCGAACTCATTCCGAAACGATACAAACTCGTTATCTTCGTCAGCATTGGAAATCTGGCGGATAATCCAGGAATCCAATTCGGTAGCAGGTGTCTATGGAACGCCGACACGGATGAGTTAGCTACTGTCCGATATGCAAACGAATCGCTATTTGCTGTCGTTATGGTCTATGGATTGTATAGGGAATAGGCGTCTAACCCATAATAATAATAATAATAATAATAATAATAATAATAATAATAATAATAATAATAATAATAATAATAATAATAATAATAATAATAATAATAATAATAATAATAATAATAATAATAATAATAATAATAATAATAATAATAATAATAATAATAATAATAATAATAATAATAATAATAATAATAATAATAATAATAATAATAATAATAATAATAATAATAATAATAATAATAATAATAATAATAATAATAATAATAATAATAATAATAATAATAATAATAATAATAATAATAATAATAATAATAATAATAATAATAATAATAATAATAATAATAATAATAATAATAATAATAATAATAATAATAATAATAATAATAATAATAATAATAATAATAATAATAATAATAATAATAATAATAATAATAATAATAATAATAATAATAATAATAATAATAATAATAATAATAATAATAATAATAATAATAATAATAATAATAATAATAATAATAATAATAATAATAATAATAATAATAATAATAATAATAATAATAATAATAATAATAATAATAATAATAATAATAATAATAATAATAATAATAATAATAATAATAATAATAATAATAATAATAATAATAATAATAATAATAATAATAATAATAATAATAATAATAATAATAATAATAATAATAATAATAATAATAATAATAATAATAATAATAATAATAATAATAATAATAATAATAATAATAATAATAATAATAATAATAATAATAATAATAATAATAATAATAATAATAATAATAATAATAATAATAATAATAATATCTCGGGTCTAAAAAATAATAATAATAGTACTACTACTACTACTACCACTACTACCACTACTATTACTACTACTAATAATAATAATAATAAATTTTCATTATTCTCCGGACAAATTTTATCCTTAGGGATCACATCTACCTCGGATGATGTTGATGATGATGATGATGTTGTTGATGATGATGATGATGATGATGATGATGATGATGATGATGATGATGATGATGATGATGATGATGATGATGATGATGATGATGATGATGATGATGATTGCATTAGCTGTTTGATTATTTCAGAAGACTGGATTGAAAATCTGTCTAACATTGTGTGCAGTTTTAAAAACTAGAACAGATGTGTGTGTGTAGCATACCCACTTTGCCCAGTGTTACCTTACCTTTTAACTTCTTACCTTTTTGCGATTTACCTTGCCTTACCTTTATGTACATTACCTTAGTTGCATCGCTTTACTACACCTTACCTCTCTACAGCTTACCTTCATATGCCTTGGCTTACCTTACCTTACTTTCTATGTCTTACCCGAATATACACCCTGACTTGTCCTACCTAACCTTTCTCACCTTATCTCTATTTACCTTGATTTGACTTACCTTCGTTTGATGTTGCATTGCATTGGCTTTGTAGAACTTGCTCTAAATTCCCTTGCCTTGCCTTTGTTTAACTTGCCTTAAATTTCCTTTCCTTGCCTTTATAGAACTGGCCCTAAATTGCCTTGCCTTTGTTTAACTTGCCATAAATTGCCTTGCCCTAAATTGAATTGCCATGCCTTTGTTTAACTTGTCATAAATTGCCTTTCCTGGCCTTTGTTTAAATGGCCCTAAATTGCCTTTCCTGGCCTTTGTAGAACTTGCCCTAAATTGCCTTGTCTTAGTTTAACTTGCCCTAGATTGCCTTTCCTGGCCTTTGTAGAACTTGCCCTAAATTGCCTTGTCTTAGTTTAACTTGCCCTAGATTGCCTTTCCTGGCCTTCGTAGAACTTGCTCTAAATTGCCTGTCATTACTTTATATTACGTCAGGAAATTTCTGCAAAAATTTGCAAAATCCTTTAATAAGTTTAGAATTAATGTTTATTTTCTTATTTATTCAAACAGTTTTTCACTCAGTCAAAACAAAACTGACAACAAACCAAAACTCAAAACAAACCAAACAGATGTTTCACATGTAAAAAGCATGCAAAAGAGATCATTCAGGAGAAGTTTTTGCCTTAGAGAAAGTAAACCAACAGTTCAGGAAACTTGAATTAGAATTTGAGATAAACCATAGGTTGTATGTGTGTATGTATATGTATTTATGTATGTATATGTGCATGTATGCATGTATGCATGTATGAGGTATGTATGTATATATGTACGCATGTATGTATGTATGTATATATGTATGTATGTATGTTTGTATGTATTTATGTATGTATGTATTTATATATGTATGCATGTAGGTGTGTATGTATTTATATATGTATGTATATGTGTATTTATATGTATGTGTATAAGTGTGCATGTATGTATGTGTGTACATATGTATGTACATATGCATACACGTACATAAGTATATATTTACATGTATGTATGTGTATAGGCATGTATGTATGTAGGTGTGTATGTATGGATGTGTGAATATAGTTATGTATGTATGTGTATGCTGATGTATGTTTCTTAGTATGTATATAGGTTTGCGTGTATCTATGTACATATGTATGTATCTATGTTTGTGTGCATTGTATCTGGGCTTTTCTAAACCGCATTTTAAGAACCTCTCAAAAAGCGTTGTGAACAAGGCTGTCATGAGATCCTTAAGAGGTTAGTCTTACATTTAGGTATACAATTTAAAATTAACAGTGAATTAGAATTCCCGATATACCGTAAATGAGAATTCCCAACAGAGAATTGACTAGAATTCACAATAAATTAAAAACTCACAAAAATATTGACACTCATGAGAGTCTACTTTTCAATCGTTAGGCACTCGCTAGTCGACAGTTTGCCGCAAAGTAACCAATCACGTCGCCATACTTCCAGGGACCAAACTCATACACTACTCTCTCAGTTGCCGAACATTTATCAAAAGGCCATTTTGAAGGCACCGACGAATGCAAATTTATATAGCGCAGGCAAACATTCTGCGATGAAGGTGTAGGCACTGATCGAAAGTGGAGCCAACTTTGACTGTTAGGGTTAATTTTCAGGCCGTTGCTATGGCAAAGTTCGAGATATTTCGTTAAACTTTATAATAGGAAAAAATGTGTATCGCATGATTTAATATGGTCTAGGAGTTAGGGTAACTTGGTTAAATTAAGGATAAGGTTAAGGTTAAATTGGTATTAACGGTAGGGTTAAATGGTTAACTTTGCGGTAGGGTTAAATGGTTAACTTCGATGGTGGTAAAATTATTAAATTAAGGTCACTCTGAAGTAATTTGCAGACTAGGGTTAGGGTATTCCGAGGTTCAGATTGAAATAAGGCCAGTGCTTGGGTTAGGAGGTCAACTGTTTGTGGTTACGTTTGATGTGGACTGTGATCCATGTGTTAGGAGCTATTCGTAACCGTAATCGTAATCTCAAGATTTCTACAGCGCCCAACGAAAGCCTCGTCGCGGGGACCAGCTTATTCACAGGCGCTCAGTCAAAACAAAATTGATAGGCAAAAGGGTTCGGTTCCAGGTCAAGATCCAAAAGTCAGACGGAGGGACAGCGTGGCAGCTATGGGGGATGGTGTTTGGGATTGGAGATGAGAGAGAGACAGAGAGAGAGAGAGAGACATAGAGAGAGAGAGTTAGAGAGAGAGAGAGAGAGAGAGAGAGAGAGAGAGAGAGAGAGAGAGAGAGAAGAGGAAGAAGGGTTGTCAAGATAGGATCTAATGTTTTCAGTTTTGAGTGAAAGGCTGATGCAGAAATTGCAAGCAATGGAGCGTCGATGAGTTTGTATGTTGGGTCAGAAAACTAGGTTTCAAATGAAAGTGGTTCCAGTTCAAAGGTTAAACTTGTGTTTCAGATGTAGATGGTTCGACCGTCGCTCGTGACGTGCTTGTCTTGGCCGTGTTTCGACTTCATGTGCCAATTCATCGAATTCCTCTGCCGACAAGAATATTCACACAAGAGGCAGCGCAAAGGCTTTTCATCCGTATGTTGCATCTGGTGGACCTTGAGGTGCTTCAGCTCCCGGAAGGACTTATCACACCCTGGGTAGTCACACGTCACGGGGCGCTCGTCCGTCTGGCCTAGATTGGGAAGAGGTGACACCCCCGAGGGCAGAGGGAACACCTCGCCCTCAGCAGGACACTGGCCATACTCCATGTCGCCTGAGATGAGGGTAGTCCCGAGGTGGGTGCAGTGCAGGTGATGTTTGAGGGCAGCTCGGTTGGGTAGTTTTGAGCCGCATCCGGCGACTGGGCAGCTGAGGTCCTGATGGGGGACCTCGCTGTCTTCGTGGTGGCGTAGCAGGTGGTGGTTCAGTCCGGTCCTCGACGAGTACCCGCGGCCACAGACGCAGCACAGGTAGTCCTTGAAGTCTCCGATCTCCTTTCCGTGAGTTGATAGCACGTGGTTCTGCAGCTCGGCGCGGTTTCCGGCTTCAAACCCACAACTGTCGCAGCGACAGGTGCGTACCGCTTCCTCGTGTTCGCTCAGACCGTGCAACCACAAGGCGTCGGCGCTTTCGAAGATTTGGTTGCAGGTCACGCATCGCTGAACCGCAACCGGGTCGTTTTCACGGTTCGCCGGAGCCGGTACACGCTTGACCGGCTGCCGTGGACGGCGCAGCTTCGACGGATGTTTTGAGTACTTCATCCGCATCAACGAGGTGTAGAACTGAGGGTCCTTTCCCGGCGCCGGGATGACTTTCTTCAGCAGCAGCTGGGGTCCACTCGCTCCTTCGAACCTTTCTTTGAACGACGTCGAGCAACCGGACGCGACCAGTCCCCTCACCCGTGACTGGCACTGATCCGTGACGCCGGGAGGTTTGTCGTCTTCGTCTGTTGAACGCTGGACGATCGAAACGTCAGTTTCGGTTCCGGCCAAAGTCAGTACTTCCGGTGGTTGTCTGGCTTCCGGTCCGGATGAGTTCTTTAGGAGACTAAGGCTCAGTCGAAGTTCTCGAAGGAGGGTTTCATGCTTGCGTTCCGTTAGGAAGACTTCCTTCTCGGGTTCGATAAGAAAGACCTTTCCTTGCTCCGGGTAGAGTACGTCTCTTTCCGGTCCCTGGAGACTGGTTTCTTTTTCCACGAGGAGTGGATGAGTGTTTTCAAAGTTTCCCTCTGTCTCCAACGACTCCTCTGGATCTACAGCGCCCTGGAGGATGGGGATCGAGCCACTCCCTGTGGCGTCGACGTAGACGGTTCGATTTCCGGAAGTCTTGGACTTTTCCAGACGGTGCTTGCTCTTCATGTGCCAGTTCATTGAGCTGCGGTGCCTGCATGTGTACCTGCACAGGTAGCAACTGAGTGCTTTCTCACCTGTATGAAGCGTCAGGTGCACCTTCAGGTGGCGCCACTCCTTGAAAGCCTTGCCGCAATCGGGATAGCTGCAGCTGAGTCGGTCCCTCGTTGGCGAAGAGGAACCAGACACGGTCGTTGGACAGTAGAACTCGGGTTCGAAACCCAGAGCGTCGGACGTTGGGGCATCACGAACTGGGTTGCCGAACTGGGAAAGATCCACGGCTGATCCACATCCGGGGTCAGACGCCGGGGACCCACATCCGGTTCGGGGCTGGCGATCCGCCAAAAGGCGTTCCCAGAGGTAGTCCTGGTAGCGACGTACAGGAACCGGAAATAGCTGTTCTGGTGCTTGAGGGCGTGCCGGATTTGAAGCATCCGGAGAGGGCGTCGTCGAGGCCGGTCCAAGGTCTTCCCTTCGGTCGTCTGAAAAGAACTGAGGTGCTTCTTCGCGAGGAGAATAGAGGTAGGATGGACTGCCCGAGGCCCAAGTACCCGGTGATGGTGCTTTCGAATAGGAATCTCTTTCGTCGAGGTGGTTCCACGTGATTGACTCTGCCATGACGTCCACCTGTTGAGGAGTGCAACTGCGTCTGGTGCTGGATGATATGGTCAGGTCAATGACTTCGTTTTCCACCCCGAAATCTTCCTCCTCGTCTTCCTCCTCCGCTTTTAGAATAGCCTCATCACCATGATCGTCTCCGTGAAGGGAGTGGCTTGCGAGGTTTTCTTCAGCATGGATGATCTTCGACGACTGAACCTTCTCGCGGTCTGGATATCCCAGGCTCTTCGGCGTAACATTCAGTTCGATCGAAGAGGTTCCTATCCACGGATCATTGAAGAACCGCAGGTGTTCAGCGGACCATGACTGATCGGAAGATTCTATTCTTTCTTCGTATTGCTTGACGGCCGATTCACTGGCTTCCATGCCAGAGTCTTCCATCCCCGTCGACAGTGGCTCGCAGCCGGAAGACATTCGGTCGCTGTTCTCCTTTCCATTCGACATCTCGCCTATCTTGCTTTTCCAGAGCTTTTCCACCATCTTGCTCAGTCCACTCTTCCCTCTCCTAATCGAGGTCTGGGGCATTGAGCTGTGCATCGCCACCGTCCTCGATGTCTTCGAACCACGAGGCGAGGAACTGGCTGGTTCGCTGTAAGGTTTCCTTTGGATCGTTTTGTCGTTTGACACCAAACCAACACCTACACCTGAACGTATACCCTCTGCTGCGTTAACACCTGTACTGACACCTGAAGTAACACCAATATTGACAACTGTCTTTGTACCTGAATTTTCACTGCCATAGCTCGCCGGAGTTTCCAGTTCCTTGTAGGACCCATTCACACCGTCCTTCTCCATTTCCATCGACTCGGCACTCCCTTGAGCAACTGGAACAAGACTCCTGTTCGAAAATCTAACCCCTTTCCAGCTCAGGTCGACCACATCCGGATCCTCATCATCGCTGTCGACGCTCTGATGTCCCTGGTAAGTCGGTGTCGGGAAAGAATCCTCTCGAACTTCGAACGGGGCAGGTCTCGCCTTGAGCGAAAAGTCCAGAACTCCCTGGTCGTCCTTCTTGCCCCGTCGCTTGGCCAGATCCTGTAGCGCCATCGATCCACTCAGCTCTCGCGAGATTGTCGCCGCTTCAGAGAATCCTAGTAACGACGGATATTCTCGAACAGCTGCCGAGTTTCCCGAAGCAGCGACGGTTCTTCCGACCATCCAGTCGCTTCCCGGCGCACAGCGAAGGTCGTAGGACGTGAACTCGGTCGGCGAGGTCATGATCTCGCACTGAGAGTTCATAACCTTCTCAGCTTCGAGCTTGACCTGCGAGGCAGCGGTTGCCGAAGAGGTCGTGCAAAGTTGAGTGGCGGGCCAGGGAATTCCCGCCTGAAGTAGCCTGTCGGCGCGATCGCAGGAGCCGCCAGAAACGGAAGTTGGGGTGATAAGGATGGGGAAGTTGATGTAGAGGTAGCTGGAAGCGGAGGGGGAGGACAGTTGATCACTCGATTGGATCTGAGGCTGATTCGGTTCGAGTCGAGGAAGACTCGGGTTCGACGCCTGAGCTGCCAATCCGTCTGAGCCATCCCTTCGATCGTCGAGAAAGGTCATCTTATCCGTCGACTTCTTCAGCGATACCTCCAGTCCCTTGCGAGGATTCGAGCCCCGCGTTTTTCTCGTTCCAGCCGTGGGTTTTCTCCCACCCACAAGAGGAGCCAGCTGGGCTTCCTCGAGCTGGTGTTCACGACTGAGATGCTCCCTCAGCTGGTCCTTGCGCGAGAACCTCACCGTCTTACCGTCTGGACACACGGAGCACTCGTACTTCGATCTGTTCGTGCGGTACTCGGTGTGGGTCAGCTTGTGCTCGAGTAGCGAGGTTCGGCAGCTAAATAGGGAACCGCAAAGTTTACACTTGAAGAGGGTGCTGTAGTTGGACGGTTGGATTCGCTCTGTCTTTTTGCGCTTCGACGGCATCAGACCGTTTTTGGCGTCCAACCGGAAGTCGAACCGGCAGGCGTCGAAGTCCCCCATGACCTCGGTTCTTGAACGACGAAGAAATGGTGGACTGGAGATGAAAATTCTGTTAAATACAATTAATCTGTTTTATTGATCCGTATCTATAATTGTTTGTGAATTGCAATTTACGAGTAATTCCAAACTTACAACATTTCAAAGCTAACCAATTTTGAAGACGATGACTAGAACTACGTGTTACTAATGATGACGACGACAACGATAATGTTGTTGCTACTGAATGATGATTATAATATTAATAACAGTTATATTAATAATAATAATAAAAATAATAATAACGATGATGATGATGCTGATGATGATGATGACAAGGACAAAATATAATGTTGTTGTTGTTGATGACGATGATGATGATAATGATGATGCTAATGATGATGATGATGATGGTGGTGGTGCTGATGATGAAGTTGATGATGGTGATGCTGTTGTTGTTGACGATGACGATGAGGATGAGGAGGAGGTCAAAATATAATGTTGTTGTTGAAGATGGTGATGGTGATGATGATGATGATGATGACGACGACGACGATGATGAAAATAGAACGTTGAAAATAGAACAAGAAAAGGACAGACAGACAGACAGACAGACAGACAGACAGACAATGCTTGTGTACAACATTATACAGACAGACAATTATGCATAAGAGTAAATACGAAGTTGTTGTCGTCTTCTTCCGACTGATTGGAAATCTTCTGCGCAGCATCTAATCTTCACGCCCTTCCATCTCCCTCCCTCCCGCTCTTCCATCTCCCTCCCTCCCGCCCTCCCACTCTCTGCATCCCTCCCTCCTTCCCTCCCTCCCTGGCTCCTTCTCGCCCACCTCCTACCTGCCTACAGGTATGTATATATGTTTACATGTTGTGTATATGTCGTGTATGTATGCAATTGTGTACATACGTATGTGTGTATGTATGTTTGTATGCATGTGTGTATGTCAGCATGCATGAATGATATCTATCTATCTATCTATCTATCTATCTATCTATCTATCTATCTATCTATCTATCTATCTATCTATCTATCTATCTATCTATCGATCGATCTATCTATCTATCTATCTATCTATCTGTCTAACTCTCTATCTATCTTTCTATCTATCGTTCTATCTTCCTATCTTTCTATCCATCTATCTGTCTTTCTTTCCATCTTCCTATCCATTTGTCTGTCTGTCTGTCTGTCTGTCTGTCTGTCTGTCTGTCTGTCTGTCTCTCTCTCTCTCTCTCTCTCTCTATATATATATATATATATATATATATATATATATATATATATATATATATTAATCTGTTTATCGATCGATCTATGTACGTATGTATGTACGTACGTATGTGTGTATGTATGTATGTATGTATGTATGTGTTTCCTTATTAATTATTTGATTCCGTAGTTCTCCAACATCGATAGTCCACTTCTTACCTGTAAACTCGTGGCACTAATCACGTGACGTCATCGCACTCAATAGCACTTTTATAGCGCGCAACTTCGATCACTCGACGAACAGCAAAAAAGAAGAGCCGAGCGAGAGAGAGAAAGACTGGACTCGACCCAATCTACGACTGTTCGTCTGCTCCAGAGTAACCGCTGATCGACGCTGGATACACGGGAGAGCCCTCTCGTGGTAGCGTCGAAGTTCTGGCCGCGGCGCAGTTTTTCATACATGGACTGCGCGTTAAAGCCGCCATTCACCGGTAGGTGAGAAGCCGAGCAGACGGTCGGTGGATATATCGGGATATGGTGCGCGCTCTATGAGGCGGGCATCGGCTGGCCCTTATCGAGGCGCCAATGGTGCACCGGTGGACTCCTTCCCCCTCGCTACCCACCTATCGCCCGTGGTAACTGCCCCACCCCTCCCGCAGGACCACTGTTCCGCCGGCGCGCATCACAGCGGATTTACCTTTTCGCTTCTAATAACTGCGTCTTTAGAAAAGATGATGATTATGATGATGAATGATGATGATGACGACGACGATGATGAGGAGGGGAGGATGCTGCTGCTGATGATGATGATGAAGAAGAAGAAGATCATGATGATGATAGTAGTAGTAGCAGCAGCAGCGGCGGCAGCAGCGGCAGCAACAATAATAACAACAACAACAACGATGATAATAATAACAACAACAACAACAATAATAATAATTATAAAAAATAATAATAATAATACGAACCCAGATATTTTATTTCTCAGTAGCGTTTTTAAAGAAACAAAGCCAATTATAATATTAATTATGATAATTTACGTTTGGGTACCTAGATAGGTAACGTAGATGTACCAAACCTCATGCCTGCCTCAGCTAGACACTAGTGTGTCTTAGAACTAATTATTCCCTTACCCCATCTAGTTAAACAGCGCAGGCACTCTGTCCTCCAGTTCGATGGTTTAATAGGTTTAATCAGCCCTATAGTGCTTGGCTGCAGAGCTCAGCAACTGTCAGACATTTTGTGCTCAGGCCACACTATTTTCCAGCGTGTCCGTCTGGGCTGCTTCAAACGCTGCGCTATCCATAATAGTTCATGGTCTTTCTCGTGTATATGTGTGTGTGAGTATGTACGCGTTGCATCCACAGCGAGGCCTATATACAGGGTTCCTATTCGCCGAATAGGTGCACAGAGAATATAGGTGATCAGAGGGGCCGTCTGCTCCGACGGGCGGGCAGCGGCGTTGTCGGCCCGGGCCGGCCTTGGCGGAGCAAGGGAGGGAGCCTCGTGGCCGGCCGGTCGGTCGGTCGGGGAGGAGAGCTTTATTCTTGCGAAAGCAAAGGTCTGCTGCGCGCTGGGCCGTGTACGAGACGATGGGAGAGAACTTCTATTTCAAGACACCGATCGCTTGCAACCTCATCAGCTGCACTGCCTCTATTGGAGCGGAAGGAAGGAGGAAGAAAGAGCGAGAGGTAGACACAGACAGACGGAAGGAAGGATAAAGAGAAAGCTGACATCTTTGACTTCGCAGCAGAAAACAGACGCCTGGCTACCCGTGGTAATATCGGCTGACATGTAGCGGTCTGCATACTACCTTTTAGGGTAAGACGTGGGCTGCGGCGAACCAGCTCACCAGCACGCTATATCCGGACGTAGATGATTGGGTGCACAGAGCTTCCCATCCTCCATACCCCTCCTCCTCCTATTGCTATTCCTCCTCCTCCTATTGCTATTCCTCCTCCGCCTGGTTTACCTGGACGACTTCTTCACGTGTGCTTGCCAAAGCCGAGGAAAAATGGTCTTGCTCGGCTGATGCTATGAAGTGGAGGCCTTTAAGTTCTGTGAAAACTGAGTATCAGCTGTTGTTGGGCTCATTGCGTATACAGGTGCAAATCGATCAGTCAAATGACCTATTTATTGATTGGGTGACTCACTGAGTAATTGAGTGGTTGATTGATTGACTCACCAGTTGAATGGTTTGTTGGTTGATTGATTGGTTCAATCGTTCACTCGTTCGTCCATTCATTTGCCTGCTAATCTAGTCCGTTTTTGATTAATTTGTGATATTCATTGATTGGAATGAATGTAAACATTGACCAGTTGATTCGTTATTATATGAATTATTAATTAATTAATTCATTCATTCATTCATTCGTTTGTTCGTTCACTCATTCATTCATTCATTCACTTGCTCATTCATTCATTCATTCATTCTTTCTTTCATTAATTCTTTCATTCATGCAGTCTTTCATTTCGGTTCTACGTTAATTCATTAACCCAGTAATTCTTGATTTCTGTCTTTCGGTTACGCAATAAGTAAATAAATAAATAAATTCTTTTCTGTTTCATTCCTACAAATCTTTTTTCTTCCTTTCTTCCTGCCTTCCAATCCATATATGCGCATGATCATCTTGCGAGTACTGAGTGGGCATCCTTGCAAACCATGTCTGCGGAAAAAAGATAAAGATAGATAAGGGAGTTGCTATCGAATGAGTGTGCACGAATCGTGACGCTCCATTGCAGCCTCCTTGCTCCGCTTTCCCTTTAGAGCTGCCACCTGGCGAACAAAATAAATCTTCAATTCTCTGAAGAAACGACATCTAGCGAGTGAACGAACTGAATTACACAGATGTATTCACGATGTTACAGTTGCGCCATCTAACGAATAGAACGACGTCTAATAAACGAGACTTCGAGTCGATATTTGGTTAAATTTCTCGAGGTTAATTGCAATGTTTCAGTCAGCCAGTGAGTGAGTGAGTGAGTGAGTCAGTCAGTCAGTGAGTCAGTCGGTCAATCGGTCACTCGGTCATTCAGTTATCCAGTCATTAATTCGTTCATTCATTCCGTCATTCATTCATCCCTTCTTCTCTATCGATTTTGTTTTGACTGAGTGCCTGTGAATAAGCTGTTTACTTAGCTTTCCTGGAGTGCTGTAGAAATCTCGAGTTTACGATTACAATTACGATTACCGTTCGGATTAATTTATTCAGTGAGTGATTGATTGATTAATTGAGTGAGTGAGTGAGTCATTCATTCATTCATTCAGTCAGTCAGTCAGTTTTCACATCGATTGTGCTTGATCTAGGATAAACTGATCGAACGTGGTCGTAGTTTATACACTGGGATCCGTTAACGGTTTGCAGTGTTAACCAATTGGCTGATGCGAAGCATACGAGAAAAAAAGAAAAAAAGAAATAAAAAGAAAAAAGTGAAGAAGAAAAGAAGTTGCCCTGCTTAGATGGCTTCCAGCCCAAAATGTTTTACTGATTTCACTGTTCACTTTTCCAGTCAATGACTTTGTTTTACTTTTTCCAGGTCATCAGGTTTCAAAGCAGTTGCTCGGCTGGGCACAAGGCATTACATGCATTGGATGAGAATGAAGCTTTGATGAGTGTGTTTATCGCGGTCTGTCTGGCTGTCTGTCTGTCTGTCTGTGTCGCTGACTGACTGTCTGTCAACCTCTGTCGCTGACTGACTGACTGTCTGTCTGTCTGTATGTCTGTCTGTCTGTCTGTGTGTCTGTAGGTGTATCTCTCCTTGTCTATCTATGTCTGCTGTATGTCTCTCTCAGAATATTGTGTATATGTCTCTCCCTGAATGTCTGTCAGTAATTCTGTCTGTCTGTCTGTCTGTCCCTCTGCCATTAGTCTGTCTGTCCCTCTGCCATTAGTCTGTCTGTCTGTCATTCTGTCTGTCTGTCATTCTGTCTGTCATTCTATCTGTCTGTCTGTCTATCTGTCTGTTTGTCCCTCTGCCATTATCTCTCGGGCCATACGAACGTCATCAAAGCCCCATCCAGCGATCAAACTCCAGCCGCAGCAGCTGCCGTGAGTGCTTGTCTAAGGCCGTTCCTCGACTCCGGACCGGTCAAACAAGCCAAGCATCACTTGCCGGTCGCATCCTCAGCGTCC
The DNA here is from genome assembly GCA_964023275.1 of Norana najaformis. Taxonomy (NCBI): domain Eukaryota; kingdom Metazoa; phylum Annelida; class Clitellata; order Crassiclitellata; family Hormogastridae; genus Norana; species Norana najaformis. The sequence continues at coordinate 15,512,688 of OZ029929.1, forward strand.
AGGCTCCGCAGCCGGTGCCTATCGCACCTTCTCAGGCCGGTTCCTCGAGGACTCGTGTCCTAATGAGACGGGCTTTTGGACTTTGTCGACCCGTCCATCAACGCTTCGCAGGATGCTTCGTCCGGCGACGGTTGAGAGGGAGACGAGAGCCTCTGGTCGATGGAGGATGCTACCACCGTTAACGAGAATTGCAGCCTCGCGAGACAGAGGGAGATGGAGAGGGCGATGGAAGGAGAGTGGGACAGAGAGGGAGGGATGTGAAGATGGAAAGAGGGAGGGGAGACGGAGAGGAAGTGGGAGGGAGAGAGAAAAGGAGATGGAGAGGAAGGATGGAGAAGAAGAGCAAAGATGGGGAGAGAGATGGAGAGATAGATGGAGAGAGAGACAGACAGACAGACAGAGAGACAGAGAGAGATAGAAAGAGAGAGGAAGAGAGGGACGAAGAGTGAGATGGAGATGAGCGAGAGAGAGAGAGAAACAGAGACACAGAGACAGAGTGTCACACAGAGATAGAAAGATATCTATAGAGAGAGAGATAGAGAGTGAGAGAGAAAGAAAGAGAGACAGACAGATAGAGACAGAGAGACAGACAGAGACAGAAAGATATCTATAGAGAGAGAGATAGAGAGTGAGAGAGAAAGAAAGACAGACAGACAGACAGAGACAGAGAGACAGACAGAGAGAAAGATACAAAGACAGAGAGAGGAGGAGGAGGAGGAGGAGGAAGAGGAAGAGGAACAGAGACAGCGAGGAGGAGAGTGAGGGAGAGGTAGAAGCTTAAGCACCAGCGACATCTGGTGGAGATTGAGCGAACATCGAAGACATAAAGTATCCTGACCAAGTATCCTCCCAACTTCATGTCCGCATGCAACAAGTACTAATGTTCCAATTTATGTTCCGATGTTTATGTGGCGCAGCTATATGATGATCGATCGATCTAGAACCAATTGAACGTCAAGGACCGCCTCAAGGTCCCTTCACAATGACTTCTACCTCAACGAGGCTGCTGGGCTGGAACGCCTCTCATGGGTGGATGTCCTAAGTGGCGTTATATAAATGCTCTGAATGAATGAATAAATGAATGGATGAATGAGTGAATGAATGAATGAACGACTATCTGACTGACTGATTGACTGATTCAATGACCACACTAATGAATGAATGAATGAATGAATGAATATGTCATTAAATGAATCAATTAATCGTTGAAAGATGAATGAATGAATGAATGAAAGAAGAAACGAAGGAACGAACGATTAATAACTGACTGACTGACAGACTGACTGACTGACTGACTAACTCAATCAATCAATCAATCAGTCAGTCAGTCAGCCAATCAATCAATCAATCAATCAAAAACAAACAATCGAACTATCGATCAATCGATCAATCGACTAGACTAGATGAATGAATCATTCAATCACTTAACGAACAAACGAAAGAATTAAAGAACAAAGCACCAGACGGGTGCTTTTTAAAACTTCTCGGAAAACACGAAGTAGTGAGCGAATTACTTTGGGAAAACGAAAACACATCAAACACTGCCCCGCAGTTTCACCCGCACCCACTCGCAACCCAGTTCACCCCCAACCGACTACCACCCAAAGACCCACCTCCCTCATCACTTTCTCAGTCGGTCCACGATTAAAGGCTATCATACGACTTTACAAATGTATTCGGCTCTTGATGTCCAGATCTTGGTCAACATGAGTGGTCAACATGAGTGGTCAGTTGCCTCTAATCACCGGTCATCATGACCGCCTTTGAAGATCCTATAATCTAATCATCAACTCGCCGATTGTGTGCAGTGGTCAGCGCTGACCAGCAAATGACCATCATCGCTTGAGGGTCATTAAAAGCTCCTCCGTCGTGGTCAACGTGTGGTCAGTCGACTGTGGCGGGCGATGACCATTACATATACATGGTCGTTTGTTGTGTAGCTTATTGCTACGGGGGTATTTAGTGGAGGGTGGCCAGCGAGGGACAAATACAAACACTAGGTGTTACAGCCTGAGGGGCTCATTAAACGATTTGCATTATACATAATAATACTTACTCACATACATACATACTCATGCATGCATACATACATACATACATACATACATACATACCTGCAACATACATACATACATACATACATACCTGCAACATACATACATACATACATACATACATACATACATACACACATACATACATACATACATGCAACATACATACATACATACACACATACATACATACATACATACATGCAACATACATACATGCATACATGCAACATACATACATACACACACACATACATAGATACATACATACATACATACATGCAACATACATACATATATACATCCGTATCATGTCGTTAAACAAAGCGTTATACTAGTATGATCGCATAAAAACCCTAATTTTAGACACCTTCAAAATGCTTCTTTCCAATGCTATATAAGGATCAACTAATGAGTTCGATACATTGCCATATATACACAAAAATACATTTATACATTCATACATGCATAATACATGCATACATACATGCATGCATACATACATACATATATACATACATAGGCAGAGTGAGACAGCCAGAGAGACAGCCAGACAGACAGTGTATACCCAGGATTAAATCGTGTGGATCCAAAACTATTGAACATAATACATCGACGCCGATCAAGCGTGTCGACCGCGAAACGAACAAAATGTCGATCGCGTCTCCCTCTGGTGATTGCACGAGTCAAACAGTCATTAAGTACCGGAAGGACGCCCTCTATCGTCGACTATCGACGCACGTGACAGGTACATGATGTCATTGGCCATGAATCCGATGGTACAGTCGATGAATCGCTTCTTTCTGTCACCCATCAAAGCTCAGGACCCGCGTACACAAGTCAGCGCTGTAAATATATCGTGGCCACAACACTTATTGTCTGCAGTCGTTGAATGGTGTCTGGAACTAGCAGACACTTCGTTGCTAAGACGCTTACTGGTTTCAATGCGTGGGTCCTACGCTGACGCTTGCGCCGCATGTGCCTGAAATCAGCGAATCACTGTACATGTATAGAGTCCTTTTTCCGGCTGGGCCGTATTACGGCGCTCTATAAATCGTATTATTATTGTTATTTCTAAAATAATAATAATAATAATAATAATAATAACAATGTATAATAATAATTATTATTATTATTGTTATTATTATTATTGTTGTTGTTGTTGCTGTTGTTGTTGTTGTTGTCGTCGTTGTCGTCGTCGTCGTCGTCGTCGTTGTTGTTGTTGTTAATTGTCCGCTGATATTTTAAGTTTTAAGTTTCTCGTCGCGTGATAAGTAGAAGCTTCATTTATAATGGTAACCGATTAACTCCGCCACTGTCTTGTTGGGGGTAGTGCCAGTCCCAAGCATGGATAAAGGAGGAGGACGACGACTAGGGCTTTTGATGCGATAAGCTGTCGTTAAACATTGGAACTACTATGGTAACCGATGGATGGATTACACATGCCTATATAAAATGCTATTGTCAGAGGCATCGACCTTGGCAGTCGCAAGATGTCGTTAAACACTGGATTCTAATACTATGATCGCATAAAAGCTTAATTTTAAACACCTTTAAAATGCTTCTCTCCGGCTCTATATATAGGGATCAACTTTTGCTTCAATTCATTGATCAGGAATTCCCCGCTAACTCGTTCGATACATTAAGTCATAATGACGTCAAAGGCCCTGGCAGCCATAAGATGTTGCTAAACAGTAGTTAATAGCAATCAAGATTTCGTTAAAATAAATAACTCAACTTATTTATAAGCATATATGTATTCGTCGGTAAGAGATTTGGATTCGACACACGTAGACAATTTGTGTCCGAGTTTGATCCGACCACACTAATCTTTATGGATGCATGGACTTTCCAGCGAGTGCGAACACAAAGTGTCTATCACATTTCGTTAGCCACACTATAGTCTCTGCTCATAGCAGACAGTGTAGTTTACCCAGCGATTACGAAGCAACGAGCAAACAACACCGAACCGGAAACGGTTCGAGTTGATCGCCGGCAGAACTGGAACAAGAGTCGCAACTTTGTTGAAGCGCCAAAGAGATTTCCGGCGGGTCGATACTACATTCGGAAATTGACTATTTCCGGAACAATAGGAGATATAGTCGATAGTTATAGCGCTATATAAATAGCCTAGATTCCTGACGCCTCGATCTGCGCAGGCGCAGGTTTTTCCTCGACTTCCGGTGATCGTTTTGACTCGTCTGGATGAAATCGAAAGAAAGGGGAGTGGGAAGGGGAGGTTGAAGGCGGGAGGGGTAGATGGCGAAAATCTGATGGAGGAGGGGGTACGATGATCGAAGATTTGAAGTCGATCGCAGTCTGTCTGTGTAACTCTGTCTTTTTGTCCGTCTGTCCGTTTGTCTGCCTGTCTGTCTCTGTCTGTCTCTGTCTCTCTGTCTGTCTCTGTCTCTCTGTCTCTCTGTCTGTCTCTTTGTATCTCTCTTTTCTTTCTCACTCACTCTCCCCCTCTCTCACCCTTCTTCTGCGTCTACATTTTTCTTCTATAAAATTTTTGGTGCTTCCAGTTTTTAATTTTTAATCTCTCTGTCTGTCTGTCTCTTACGTTCTCGCTCGCTGTTTCTCTCTCTCTCTCTCCTCTCTCTCTCTTCTTTCCTCTCTCTCTCTCTCTCTCTCTCTCTCTCTCTCTCTCTCTTCCTCTCTCTCTCCTCTCTCTCTCTTCTTCCCTCTCTCTCTCTCTCTCTCTCTCTCTCTCTCTTCCTCTCTCTCTCCTCTCTCTCTCTCTTCTTCCCTCTCTCTCTCTCTCTTCCTCCCTTTCTCTCTCTCTCTCTTCCTCCCTCTCTCTCACTCTCTCTCTGCTCCTCTGTTTCTCCCTATGACTCAGTCGCTCTTTCACTCTGGCTCTTTCTCTCGTTTTCTTTTCTCTGCCACTCCTTTCTTACGGAGTCGCTTTCTTTGTCTGTTCGTCCTTTCCTTTCTGTGAAGGTGGATAGATTCCGAGAAGATCATTCGGAGCATATCCACTGGTTTTACAGCCAGGCAGACTTCCATACAGAAGTGGGAAGTACAGATAATTGCCCTGCGCTTCATATAGAGAATCGGAGCCTATGTTTTTGAGGAAGAGTGCTATACATTAATTATTTAAGCTTCTTGTTTATTAAACTGCTTTCTCAAACATTTTAAGCCTAAGAAAATTGTAAAATGCCGTGGAGTTCTTTCCTTTACTTTCAAAGCTCATAAGTTGAATTAGTATAGGCTTATGATCGAAGTTAATGCTTCGCGATCGGGGCGTCGTAACCGTAATCGTAAACTCCAAATTTCTAAAGCGCTATTTAAGAGCTCAGCGCAGGGTACCAGCTTATTCAAGAGCGCTGCGTCAAGTCAGTGGGGTTGTCCAAAGATGCCATGTCAAGGACCAAGTCCGGTTGCCAGAAGACCAGAGAGAGAAGGGAAAACAAAATTTTTGTGTGGGTTGTGTTTAACTGAGAGAAATAGGAAGGGAACAGTAACGTGAGTAGGTGAGGTAAGGTAAGATAAGGTAAGGTAAGGTAAGGTTGTATTTGGTGTCGTATTTGCAGTCGTCTGAACCTCTCCGAATCTCTGAAAGACTCTACTTCAATTTAATGTTGTATCAGACGAAAGTGTTCGTGTTAGCTTAAGGTCTGGTTCTGCGTGGTTGCCACTTTAATTGTGTCAGCCTAATTGCTGTGTTTTGTAGCATCGTTGAATATGTAACATGTTTGATGATTGTTAAAGTCTATGATGATTGTTAAAGTCTACGATGATTGTTAACGTCTATAATGATTGTTAACGCTTTAATAATAATAATAATTAGCAACTTCTAATGCGCCGGTGTCTACTGCACAAGGAATCAACCGATGGCACACCAAAACCAAGCCACAATCAGGTCGATAACCAGAAGGTCAGTCTGCACGACAGAGAGGCAGCCTATGGTGGATAAGCAATTTGAAACAGGTCAGTTTTAAGTTGAGGATGAAATGACAGAAGCGACTGAGCAGAACGAAGAGACACAGGGAGAGAGTTCCAGAATTTTGGTCCATCGACTGAAAAAGCCCGTTTGCCCAGAACAGTTCGAGTCCAAGGTATGACCAGAGAAAGACAATCAGATGACCTTGCTGAATAATGGCAAGTCTGGGGAATAAGGACTGATTTCAAGTATTGTGGTTGGCCATAGTTCAATGTTTTATAAACTGTAAGTCCCAATTTGAAACAAATTCGTTGCTGAAGAGGAAGCCAATGCTTTAGAAGATTGTTAACGTCTTAGATGATTTGTTAACGTCTATGATGATTGTTAATACCTTAAATGATTTGTTAACGTTTTAAATGATTTGTTAACTTATGATGATATACATTACGTCAGATTTCTTAGATATGGTGTCTATTAACTTTCGCATCTGGGATACGACCATTGACAGACATCACATCGTCAGCCAATCACAAACCGGCTTCTCCAGCTGCCGCTGCGTCGGCGAATCGGCGCTCGGATGGGGTGTGGCTTTGCAGATGACTGACCTAGGCTCGCTCCGCCCACAGGAAACTAGCGACTGGCTGGCGCTTAGAAACGCAAATAAAAGATGTCGAAGCGTTCTTAGGCATCCATCAATGCACGACCGGTTGCAGCAGCAGGCGAGTTTTCCGCGGTACTGTTTGCAGTCTAAGTACCAGTACGACGGTCGGTAGAACGCGATCGGAATAGTTTCGCAGTGTCGAAGAGCGTGGAAAGAATTTCTCGACCACTATGTAAAGCGCGCCGCCATCTGTTAGCGCCGACGTGGTGGGATTTGCCAAACTACAGCGTGTAGCACAAAAAGCGACGACACGTCACGGCGTAGCGTTTAGCGCCGGCAATTACACCGTGCGCCAAAAAAGAAGACGTTGCCCTTTGAACCAAAAATAAGCTGCAGCGGACCAGTTACGGCGTGGGGGTAAAACGGATGCAGGGCTTGCGGAACGGATAAGGAGCTGTTCGACGAACTACTTACAACAGGGTGTGATAAAAAAAGCGAACGTCGCTCTTTGAAACGTGATATTATCGATTCGGCGAGTGATTACAAAAGCCGTGCGCTGCGTGTAGGGTAGAGAATAGTGCGGGGGCGAATCGAGGGTAGATGAGAATGGTGGTGACGTGTGCTGGGTGCCAGCGCCCCATCGTAGACAAGTTCCTGCTGAATGTCCTCGACCAGGTGTGGCATGACACATGCGTCCAGTGTTCTGACTGCAAGCGCCCCATGGCCGACAAGTGCTTCTCTCGCGAGGGGAAGATCTATTGCAAAGACGACTTCTTCAGGTAAGTCTACGTGGTCACTTCCGGGGTCCGAACTTCCGGTGGAAGAGCGACGGAGTACGAAATTCCAATCGTCCAATATCGACAGTTCAACTCGCGAGTTAAACAAGACACTTCTTTTAAAGATATCCTATGACTGTAGTTGATTTTTGAACTCATTTGCAGCTCCCTTTTCATCGGCCTCGGCTTAGCTACGGCGCTAGATAAATTGTCTTATTATTATTATTACTACTACTACTACTACTACTACTACTACTACTATTACTAATATTATTATCATCATCATCATCATCGTCATCATCATCATCACTGTCACCATCATCATCACTATCATCATCATCATCATTATCATCATCATCATCATCATCATCATCATCATTATTATAATCATTATTATTATTATTATTATTATTATTATTATTATTATTATTATTATTATTATTATTATTATTATAGAATTTATAGTACGCAGTGTTTAACGACATCTTATATACGGCTGCCAATGCATTTAACGTCTACCTAACCTTACATTTTAACTACACCTTGCCACCACGCATGGAAATCAACAATTAGTAGTTTCCATTGTTTAACGACGTCTTATGCCACAAAAATCTAAAGTTTACTAAAGTTTGGATGAAAACGATCAATACATAAGGTCGGTCTGAAGCAATATAAAGGTGTCTAACTTCAATAGTAATTTCCATTCTTTAACGACATCTTATTTCTCCCAATGCTGGGCTGTTGACCTCGACCTTTCCTTGGCTTTTTTACTAATTTACAATCCCGATCAACAATAAATATATAGCATCGGTCTGAAGCGATATAAAGGTGTCTAACTTTAATAGTAATTTCCATAGTTTAACGACATCTTATGTCTCCCAATGCAGGGTTGTTGACCTCGACCTTTCCTTAGCTGATTCATTAATTAACAATGACATCGAGCATTAAATAAGGGATGAAAACGATCAATATATAGCAACGATCTGAAGCGATATAAAGGTGTCTAACTTCAATAGTAATTTCCATAGTTTAACGACATCTTATGTCTCCCAATATAGGGCTGTTGACCTCGACCTTTCCTTAGCTGATTCACTATAGTCTCGTTCAACATTGGGCGAAAACGGTCAATATATAGCATCGGTCTGAAGCGCTATAAAGGTGTCTAACTTTAATAGTTTTAATTGTTTACCGACGTCTTGTATCTACCAGGGCTGTTGAAAGTTTTCTGTTGGAATAGACCCAGTCAACTTGAGAACCAACGATTAATTGCTTCCAATGTTATATTGCATCTTATGGCCGCTGACGTAGATTTTTTAATTTTAAAAAATGTTTCACTGTTTCTGTTCACTTTTATACGCAGTGTTTAACTACATCTCATATACGGCTGCCAAAGCATTTGACATCTACAGAGCCTTAAATGTTAACTAGACTTTGCCACCACCTAAGAGAACCAACGATTAGTAGTTTCCGTTATTTAACGACATCTTAAGGCCGTTGACGTCGCCCTCCTCCTTTATCCAGGCTTGGGACTGGCTCTACCCCAAATAAGGCAGTGGCGGATTTAAACATATATATCTTCTTGTCTATGGGTTTAGCGACATCTTATGGCAACTAAGGCCGTTGACGTCTTCGATATGAAAATGTTGTTGACGTTGTCCATAAGTTCATTTCTTTCTTCTTATCGTTTCCTTTAAGATTTTTGTTTCCGTAGGTAATGTATGTATTTTTTTAAACTGATCGCAGCACGACATGGAAGAGAGACCAAATGCAGGCGAAGGGGGGTTTTGTTGACTGGTTGATGGCACCTTTGTCGACTTCTTGTTGATTTTCTTCTTGTTGGAAGACTGTCCACTGTCCATTACGGCTCTTCTCAGTTGCTATAAAGCCTTTTTTCAATATCTGATTTATATATTTTCTGTACTTTTTTTCTTTTCACTGGCCATTTCGGCTCTTTTGTAGCCGTCAGGCTCTTTTGTGGCCATTTAAGGCTCTTTTTTGGCCATCAGGCTCTTTTGTGGCCATTTAAGGCTCTTTTGTGGCCATAAGGCTCTTTTGTGGCCATGGCATCGGGTTCCTTTTTGGCCATCAGGCTCTTTTGTGGCCATAAGGCTCTTTTGTGGCCGTCAAGGCTCTTTTGTGGCCATTTAGGCTCTTCTCAGTTGCCACAAAGGCTTTTTTAGCGCATTTATAAATTTTAATTATATATATATATTAAATGAAAACGACCATATATAGCGTCGGTATGAAGCGATATAAAGGTGTCTAACTTTAATAGTAGTTTCCGCTCTGTAACGACATCTTGTGGCTGCCAAGACCGTTGACATCGACAGCACATGAACATACCTTACATTGCTATAAATTACATCAATTGGATCTGAATTAATCTTTAATCAGAATAGATTAGATTAGATTAGGCAGTAATAGACAGAAATAGATAGTATATGATAGATTAGGACAGGATCAACTGCCTTCTAGGCTCTGCTCCGTCCTACTTAACCTCTTTTTGTATTCCGGTTTCCTCCTTGCCTGCCCATGCCTCCCTTCGCTCAGCTACCCGTGGTCTTTTGGTAGTCCCTCGCGTCCGCACTACAACTGCCCAGTCCAGGAGCTTTGCCTTTGTTGGCCCTTCCAGCTGGAACTGCCTTCCTCTTGACCTGCGGCTTCAGTTACTTAGTCTCTCTCCTACCCAGTCTCGCAAACGCCTGAAATCCTTTTTGTTTGTTCAAGTCGGGAGCGCCACTGTTTCCTAAGTGGCGCTTTATAAATGTTCGTTTACAATTACAACTACAATTACAATCAGATAGGAAAGGATAGAATAGGATTAGATATGTTAGGATATGGTAGGACTGAACTGGACTGGATTAGACTAGGTAAATTTTCTGTTGGATTGGAGGCA
>OZ029929.1:15527900-15562278 GCA_964023275.1 Norana najaformis
TCTGTCTATCTGTCTATCTGTCTATCTGTCTATCTGTCTATCTGTCTGTCTATCTATCTATCTATCTATCTATCTATCTATCTATCTATCTATCTATCTATCTATCTATCTATCATCTATCATCTATCTGTCTATCTGTCTATCAATCTATCTGTCTATCTGTCTATCTGTCTATCTGTCTATCTGTCTATCTGTCTGTCTATCTATCTATCTATCTATCTATCTATCTATCTATCTATCTATGTATCTATGTATCTATGTATCTATATATCTATCTATCCATCTATCCATCTATCTACTTCTCTCTCCTCTCTCTCTCTCTCCATATATATATATATATATATATATATATATATATATATATATATATATATATATATATATATATATATATATATATATATATATATATATATATATATATATATATATATATATATATTACGCGGTCCCGATCCGTCTGTTTGTCTATCTTACTGTCCCTCTGTCTCTTCATCTGTCTGTCTGTGTATATGTATGTATGTACGTTCGTATGTCTGTTTGTATGTTTAGCTGTCTGTCGGTCGGTCTGTAAGTCTCTTTCTTTCGCTCTCTGTCATTCTCATATGTCTGTCTCTCTGCCTCGCAGTGTATGCTTCGTTGGCTTCATTTGTTCTTTCTTTCCTCCCTCTTGTTTTTGTTCTTTCTTCCGGAAGCGGTGTTTCGCGCAAGCGCACTCGCAGTTCTTTGACCGTCGTTACTAAGTCCTTTGAAGACGCGAAGATTCTCGCTAAATCCGCTGCTATGGAAACCGCGATAATAGATATTTTCTAGCGCAACTATCCCTAAATCCTTGAAAATAATAGTTGCTTACATCTGATCTTCAGCGAAGCCGTTGCTAAGCTTCTAAAGCCGATACCGCGTTTCAAACCGGCGACAGAACGGTTTTTAAGTACCGTCTCTTATCATCAACGGTATTACTACACTTGTTCAAGTTCTTTAAGTCGAGATTTTACTTAGCGCTATTACACGGCGCGTTTTTTGTTATGCTCATAGCTTTCCGTCGGGTGCGTTTTCCTCATATTCAGCGCTCTTAGATGGGTGCGATTTTAATCCGGATACTGACAGCGATCATATTTAAAAGAAAACTGAATCAGATGTTTGGACTTTATGCCTGGAATACTTCAAAGATGAAATCATTCTAAAACCTTTGAAGTTTACAGAATCTAAGAACTTCGTAACCAGCTTTGTTTCCGAAAGATGGGCTAAGATATACGGTAATGTAATGTATCGTTATTATGTGATGTGATGTAAAGTAAGCAAGGTGAGGAAGTGCAAAGTGTTACCCTCAGCGACTGTAAATGCGCTCTATAAATTCAAGTGTTTTTCTTTACAGTAAAATAACCTAAGCCTGACGTAATATGATGGTGATACTTCATATTAAACTGTTTTTTTAATCAAGTTCTTAACTGTGAGGTCAAGGTGAGGTCAGGATGAGGTCATGGTGAGGTCAGGATGAGGTCAGGGTGAGGTCAGGCTAGTTAATATAAGGCGGTATGTGTAAACATGTTAACCGAAGTGTTTCCTGTTGCTCAGTATTATAATCGTTCTCAATACAATTTTATCTGAAGAATTTGATAGCGTACCTTCCTTATATGTTGCGATTTTTTACCTTTATACCTGTTCCTCAATCAGTCAATCAATAAATCAATCAATCTATCAATCAATCAATCAATCAAAAGTATGTTCGTGAATTCGGTTCATTCTTTCATTCGCGCATCTAATAGTTCGTCCATTCATTCACTCATTTGTCCGTTCGAACATTCATTCATTCAATTCATTCGTTCATTCACTTGTTCATTCAATCATTTGCTCTTCGCTCGTTCATTGAATTATTCGTCCATTCATTCATTCATTTGTTCTTTGTTCGTTCATTTATTCATTTATTCATTCATTCGTTCATTAATCTTTCCATCTCTGAGTCAAGGTTGATCGCCGGAATCCGAATGCGATTACGCAAAACATCGCATCACGATTTCTGAGGACGCGGTCCAGGAAGGAAAGCGGAGAAGGCAGCAGGAGGCGGAAGGGGAGGGAGCGAAAGGAGGAAGGGGTGAGGAAGGGTAGAAAGCAGGTAGAACAGGGAGGAGAGGGAGAGTAGGATGAGAATGGAAGGCAGACAATGGAACATGGAATGAAAGGAGGGAGGCAGACGAGGAGAGAGACAGAGAGACAAAGAGAGAGAGAAACAGAGAGATAGAGAGAAACAGAGAGAGAGAGAGAGAGAGAGAGAGAGAGAGAGAGAGGCAGCAAGAGAGAAAGTGAGAGACAGATACAGAAAAATAGAAAGATAGATAGATAGAGAGGGAGAGAAAGATATAAATAGGAGGAGGGAGAGAGCGGGAGGGAGCGAAAGAGAGAGAGAGAGAAAGATATATATATGTATAGGGAGAAAGAGAAGGATGGAGAGAGAGAGAAAGAGAGTGCCAGAGACAGACGAAGAGACGAAGAAGGAGAGGGGATGATGGTGAAGGGAATAGATACGGAGTCTGGGTGAGACAAGGAAAGTCATACGCTCTTAACGTTTCGAAGCATGAACAGCATCCAATTCGATTAGTTTCTGCCTCAGCAGCCCATTGTCTGCGTGGAATTACTATCCACGGACGGACAGACAGCAGAAGCAGACTGAAACAGACAAAGAGGCGGTCATCTGAACGTATAAAGACATCAGCCGGCGAATGACAATGTTCATCATTTGCGTCATTTTACCTTCGTCGTTGTTGTCGTCGTCATCATCCTCATCTATGACATCATCAATAAAACAACATGAAAATCATCAAAATCTTAATCGTCCTCATCATTAACAACAACATCATTAACAACACTATCATCGTCATCGTCATCGTCGTCGTCATCATCATCATCAAACTCATCATCATCATTAACAACATTATCATCATCGTCGTCATCGTTAATGTTATCATCATCGTCGTTGTCGTCATCATCATCATCATTAACAACAACAACAACATCATGATCAACTTTATTATCATTGTTTTCATTATCTGTCGTTCTTCCTCTGTCATCGCTCTTTCCACCTACACTTCTTCGTTGTCAATTTCCTTGTCTTAGAACACCTTTTCCATCTCCTTTTCCTCGTCTTCTTTCTCTTTCCATCCTCCTCCTCCTCCTCTACCTCTTCCTCCCCTTCCTCTACCTCCATCGCTTCCTCCTCCTCCTCCTCTTCTTCCTCCTCCTCCTCATTTTCCTTCTTTCCCTCAACCTCACTGTTTCCTCCTCCTCCTCTTCCACCTACTCCTCCTTTTCCTCCTCTTCCTCTTCCATTACCCATTCCAATCCTCTCTCTTCCTCTTCTTTCTCCTCCTCTTTGTCCTCTTCGTAGTCTTTGCACCGGGACACTTGAGCGGGACCGTCAGTCACACCCGGGCGGATCACACCGGTTCCTAGAGCCTCCGGGACCCTCTCCTTCTTCCGCCAACCACTCCCTCCCCACAACCCCCTCCCCCATGGATCGCCCGGGCTCCACAACTGCTTCGCACACACATCAATCTCTCCACTGTTTATCCACACTTCCACTCCCTCCCGCCGCTCTTCCCACTTCTCCCTCCGCTCTTCCGCGCTCCCTAGCAACCGCCCCGCCTACGCAGTGCACACTGCAGACTCTTTCCATGTAACATACCCTAATATTTCCTCATGGTTTTACCAAAGGTCAGGAAAGGTAAGTTGACGAAAGGTAATGTGAGGTAAGAATAGGTACGGTATGGTATGGTAACTATGATGTGGTATAGTTTCCTGATATAGGAATAGGTAAGGTAAGGTATGATGTGGTATAGTTTCATCATAGATATGGCTTCTATAGATACGACTTCCTCATAGTTTTACCACAGGTTAGGTATGATAAGATGGGGTAATGGAAGGTGACATGAGGTAAGATAAGGCACAGTATGGTATGGTTAGCATGATTGGGTATGGTTATTTTAACACGATAAGGTAAGGTAAGATATGATTATTATGGTAAGGCGAGGCGATGAAAGACAAGGTAAGTCATGTTAAGGTATGGTACGCTTACCTTACCATACCTTACAGTGGTAAGGTATGGTAAGGTATACCTAGTGTTTACAGATCAAGGTCTGTACACCCTCTTTAAAAAGTGAGGGGGTTAAAGCCCCTAATGTGCCTAAGTCACCTACCCAACGACATAGAAGCATCAAAGGGTGTTTCTACTATGCATAAAACGGACCTAAAGGTGCGGGAAAGGGTTCGAAAATGAGACAATGACGAAAATCGTTCAACCGTGACGCAATACCTTGCTATAACTGGCCGCTTCTCACCTGCCCAAACAGATGCATTCATGCGTATCAGTGCGTTTTGTTGCTGCTGCAGAAGCATTAAACAAAACTCGCACGTGTGCGAATGCCTTCACAGGTAGACGGAATCAAAATCTTTAACAATAGAAACAATTACCGCAGGTAACAACCTGCTTATATATTTTCATTGCTTCGCAGGTAAGAGAGATAAACAAATTCTGAACCTGGCAATGTTTTCACAGGTGGGACTATAAACACGATATACATATATACATCTGAAGGTTAATTGTATGTATATGTATATATACATATACATCGATATTTATGTGCCATATATCTACAGATGTATATTCCTGGTATTCAGATTAAATAGACGTATAACAAACCCCTTACAGGTAAAAATGTGCGTGACCAGGTAGACTGATATATATATATATATATATATATATATATATATATATATATATATATATATATATATATATATATATATATGCATACTCATTGATATATACATATATATACATATATATATACATATCACTGATTATATGTATATGTGTATGTATGTGTACATATATATATATATATGTATCTGTACATTGTACATATATATGTATATGTCCATGTATATGTATATGTATATCTGTATGAATGTATATGTGTATGTATATGTTTGTATTTACAAATGTATATAGATGTGTGTGTATGTATTTACAAATGCATATGTATATTTATACATGTATATATGTACATATATATGTATTTATATATGTATATGTACATGTATATGTGTATGTATATATGTATCGATGCGTTCACATGTAACAATTTATAAACACACACGTGGAAACTTCCTCATATAAAGACGAAGTAGCATAGATACATCCATGGAAGTTGATTCCAAAGTCGAGGCACGCAGCCGAATCACGGGGTGGGTGAGGGATACGTAGGGTGGGGTTCGGGGAGGAGTTAGGGATGTTTCGGTTCGTTGGCGTTCGTCTCCCCGAGTCAGCGGCCGCGTGACGGCTGGAATTCTAACGACGTCACGTGAAACTGATCTCCGGCGCTCGCTTGGCGGCGCTGCAGACGTCCGATGACTCAGTGGCGCCCTCTGCGCGCTTCTGTTCTGCGCGCGGCATACCTGATTGCGTGGAGGAGGAGGGAAGAGGATTAGGAAGAGCAGGAGGTGAATGCGAGGAGGAGGAAGAGGAGGAGGAGGAGAAGGAATAGGAGAAGGAGGAGGAGGGGAAAGCTGGAAGAGGAACAGGAGGAGGAACAAGTGGAGGAGGAAGAGGAGGAGGAAGAGGAGGAGGAGGAGGAGCGGGATTAGGAGATGGAGGAGGAGGGGAAAGCTGGAAGAGGAACAGGAGGAGGAACAAGTGGAGGAGGAAGAGGAGGAGGAGGAGAAGAATAGGGAAGGTGGAAGAGGGGAAGGAGGAAGAGGAGGAGGAAGAAGAGGGAGGAGAGGGAGAAAAGAGAAGGGAGGATGGGAGGGGAGAAGGCGGATAAGGAAGAGGAGTAAGAGGAAGAGGGTAGGAAGAGGCAAGGAAGCAATGGGAAGATTGCAGGAAGGATGTACGGCGGAGAAGCAATGGACGTAGAGAGAATAGGTAGAAATGGAGGCGGAGAGAGAGAGAGAGACAGAGAGAGAGAGAGAGAGACAGAGAGAGCAAGGGAGAGAACCAGAGAGAGAGAGAGAGACAGAGACAGACAGAGAGATTCAAAATCACTAATTCTATAAGAGGCAATGATGACCACGAAAGGGTATGAAGAAGATGGGGAGTAATAAAGATAAGGTGATGTAACTAAGATGATAAAATGCCGATAAAAATAAAGGTATTCAGCTGAAGATATCACAATGAAGATACGATACGAAGATGATATGATCTTCTTCATCCAGGTGTGGTTCCAGAATCGTCGTTCAAAGGAGAGGCGCATGAAGCAGTTGAGTGTCCTCGGTGCTCGGCGCCAATTCTTCCGCAGTCCTCGGAGACTGAGGCTCTTCCGCCCGGGAGATGAACTCATCGAAGGACCTCACGATCACATGGCAGCTGCCGCAGCCGCTGCTGCCTTTGGGTACTTCGCTGGACCAGTAGCAGGTCAGTTCCATCATCCTCGTCGTCGTTATCATCATCATTATGACCTTGGTCGTCATCATCTTTGTCGTCGTCGTCGCAATAAGCGTAATCGTAATCACCATTGTCACCAGGTGATCCTTATGAAAGTCAACTCCAACGCTATCACCACATTAATCCACTTCAGCATCGTTTTCGTCGTCGTCGTCATCATCACCATCATCTTCGTCGTCTTTATTATTATTATCATCATTATTATCATTATCACTGTCATCATCAGCAGCAGTAACATCCTCCTCCTCCTCATCATCATCATGATCAAGATTATTATCATTATTATCATAAACATCAATATCATCAATAACAATAACAATAACAACAATTATAATAACAGCAATACCAACAACAACAACAAAACAACAACAACAAAACAATAACAACAAAACAACAAAACAACAACAACAAAACAACAACAAAACAACAACAAAACAACACCAAAACAACAACAAAACAACAACAAAACAACAACAAAACAACAACAAAACAACAACAAAACAACAACAACAACAACAATAACAACAATAATAATAATAATGAGGCGCTGAGTCTAATCACTTTATTCCTGACTGCTATTTATAGATGGAGGGGATTTCTATCCCGGATACGGTCCAGCGATCTACGGAGCTCCGGACTTCTATCCAGCCACCGGAATCGATCCATCGCATCCTGTTCCTTGCTCAGCAGCTGGACTCGCCTTCCTGCCTCCGCCCCCTCACTCTTCTTCTGGCATCGGGGGGCACCAAGCGCAGGGTGTGACCCAGGGGTCACATCTACCCCCGCACCTGCACGATCAACTCCATCACGGTCAGCAACCACTTACGTTTACTTACTCACTCAAATGTTCCTATCAGTTCCTTCCGTCGTTCTTTCGCTCCTTCCTTCGCTCCTTCGTTCCTTTCTTCCTTCTTTTTTCCTTCTCTCTCTCCTTTCTTGTTTCTTTCTTTCTTTCTCAAATTCTTGTTTATATATTTAGAACATTGTCAAGTGTTAAGATATCAGCTCCTATGTATCTATTTATGGATGTATGTACATATGTATGTATGCATGCATGTATGTGTGTATGCATGTATGTTAGTATGTATGTATGTATGTATGTATGAATGTACGTGTGTGTATGTATGTATGCATGTGTGTATGTTAGTATGTATGTATATATGTATGTATGTATGTATGTATGTATATATGTATGCATGTATGTATGTATGTATGTATGTCTGCATTTATGTATGCATGAATATATGCATGCATGAATGTACATATATGTCTGTCTGTCTCTGTCTGTCTGTCTCTGTCTGTCTGTCTCTGTCTGTCTGTCTCTGTCTGTCTGTCTCTGTCTGTCTGTCTCTGTCTGTCTGTCTCTGTCTGTCTGTCTGCCTCGGCTGGCACGTTGACGTTCAGACTGATGTATTGACAGGAACACACGTTCCATCCTTCAGCTTCTGCGCCTTCCCCTAATCTCCCCTCCCTCCAAGCCTCTTTCGAAATCCTACCCATCTATCCTCTTCCCACAGATGGGTTATTATGACCTGGCCGACTCCACGAGGCAAGCGCTCTGGAACGCCTTCAGATATCGGAAGGAACCACCCTCGGAACAAGGTAGAGCGGCGGAAAGAGTCAAGACGGTAAAGGAAGAGTCATGACGGTATAGGAAGAGTCATGACGGTATAGGAAAAGTCATGACAGTAAAGGAAGAGTCACGACGGTAAAGGAAGAGTCATGACGGCATAGGAAGAGCCATGACGGTATAGGAAGTCACGACGGTATAGGAAGAGTCATGACGGTATAGGAAGTAAGAATTGTTGACGGTAAAGGAAGAAAGCGTCATGACGGTGTGGGAAGAAAGTCATGACGGTAAAGGAAAAGTTGTTGACGGTAAAGGCTCCGCTCTCTCTCTCTCTCTCTCTCTCTCTCTCTCTCTCTCTCTCTCTCTCTCTCTCTCTCTCTCTCTCTCTCTCTCTCTCTCTCTCTCTATCTTCACATCCCTTTACCCCAGACTTTGTTACCCCATCCTTTACTCGCAAACTGTATTCATTCATTTCTGTCTTCCACACACTTTTAACTCTTTCCCTTCCTCCCTTTAACCCTTTAACCCTTTTTGATTCCACCCATTACTCTTTCCATAACATACCTTACCATAACATCACATCAAAGAGGCGGTTAATTGCCGAGTAACAGAAAATCGATGAAGCGTGAAAAAGTGCATGCATGATCGAGAAACTTAGATGAATTTAAAAACACCTAACCTTACTTTACTTTATCTTAATTGACTTTATTTTATCACATACCACACATCTTACCTTGTCTTACCTTATAGCTAAGAGCATGTACCTTCTACCTTACCTGACGTGACATTACACTACCCGACCCTACCTTAAACCTTACCTCAGTTACCTTACCCTACCTTAGGTAAGGTAAAGGTTGTACGTATTCGTTACTCTTTCCATCCTCTCCTAACTCTATCCCTCCATCTTATCTTCTCTTTATGACATCATCCATTACTCTATCCATCGTTTTTTAACTCTATCGCTCTATCCCAATTATCTGACTCACCGTACGAAGTCACCAACACTTCATCTCTTGCAATTTCTGCGCAGGTCTTTCACTGAAAACTGAAAACATACCTCTTGCACAAATCCTACCCTGATTCTTCCTTTTCCCCTTATCTCACTTTCCGGTTCAATTCCAAACACCAAACACCGTAGTCGTCTGACTGTCTGTCTGCCTGACTCTTTGATCTTGACCTGGAACCGAACCCTTCTTGCCTATTGATTTTGTTTTGACTGAGCGCCTGTGAATAAGCTGATTCCCGCAACTTAGCTTTCGTTGGGCGCTGTAGAAATCTCGAGTTTATGATTACCTGGCTTCTCCTCAGTATTGTGACGCCATGTTGCTTTAGTTTCCGTCCATATGCCAATTGCCAGAAGTCCATGCCCCTCTGTAGCCACTGACCTTGTGACCCTGAATCCTCGAAGGTCAAGCAGGCGCCTCGAAGAGCGTTGAGCGGTGAAGACAGGTGTGAATGTGTGAATCGACGCGGGAGACACAAAGCTGGGGGTGGGCAGAGGGGAGGGGTGGCGGCGATATAAACACCCCGAGGGAGAAGGATGAAGGAAAGAAGAGGGGGAGACAGACAGGCAGACAGGCAGACAGACAGATGGAGACAGATACAGAGAGAGAGGGGTAGAGAGAGACAGAGACAGAGATAGAGAGGGGTAGAGAGAGACAGGCAGACAGACAGACAGACAGATACAGAGAGAGACAGAGTGAGAAAGGGTGTAGAGAGAGACAGAGACAGAGAGAGACAGGGGTAGAGAGAGAGAGACAAACAAACAGAGACAGACAGACAGACAGACAGACACAGCTGGCCTATAAGAAAGTAGGATGAGTTGGATGAGAAACTGGGACGATGGAAGGAAGAACGGAAGATTGTGGAAGAGAAAGACGGGGGGCGGAGAAAACAACGAGAGAAGAATGGAGGGAAGGAAGGAAGGAAGGATGCGGAAGATTCTGGAGGAAAGCAGGGAAGGAGAGAAGGAAGGAAGAAGGGGAAAAGGAAGGACGGATATGAAAGAGGACAGAGGGAAGAAGCAAAAGATTGAACGAAGGAAGGATGAAGGATGGACGGAAGGACGGAGAGATGTGGAAGAGAGGGAGAGAGGGAAGAAGGAAAGAAGGGAAGGAAGGAAGGAAAGAAGGAAGGAAGAAAGGAAGGAAGGAAGGAAGGAAGGAAACAAGGAAGGAAGGAAGAAGGAAGAAGGAAGAAGGAAGGAGTGAAGGAAGGAAACAAGGAAGGAAGGAATAAGGAAGGAAACAAGGAAGCAAGGAAGGAAGCAAGGAAGGAAGAAAGAAAGGAAGGAAGAATTTTAAGAAGGAAGGAAGGAAGGAAGGAGAATAAGGATTAAAGGAGTGAATGAAAACAGGAAGGCTGAAGGAAGAGATGGAGAGAGGAAGGAGGAAGGGAAGGGTGGGTGGGTGGAAAGAAGGATGGATGGAGTAGTACTGGCTGTCCAGGGGATGCATTTGCGCTAGCTGTCGACGGATGGGATTGGAACAGCTGGCGAGTGTTTTGATCGGGCCTTGTCAACCCTCGCTCGGCCTCTTTCCCCTTTCCCTCTCGGTCGGTCGACGCCCCTCACGCAAATGTTATCATTTGTCCATCCGCTCAACACGAAACATCAAGGCGCCAGTTGCCGTCTGTCTGTCTGTCTCCGCTGTCTGCTTGTGTGTTTGCTTGTATGTCTGTTTGTATGTAAGTTTGTCCGTATGTATGTATGTATGTATGTATGTATATACGTATGTATGTATGCATGTGTATGTATGCTTGCATGTATGCATGTATGTATATATGTATGCATATATGTATGTATGTATGTATTTTTGTATGTATGAATGTATGTGTGTGTCTATGTATGTATGTATGTATGTATGTATGTATGTATTTATGTATGTATGTATGTATTTATGTATGTATGTGTGTATGTATGTATGTATGTATGTATGTATTTATGAATGTATGTATGTGTATGTATGTATGTGATGTGCATGCATGTATTTATGTATGTACAAATTTCCTGTTACAGTTACGATTATGATTACAGCCCCAATCACGTTTACATTTACAGTTACGAGTTACGAATACATACATACATACGATTACAACTGCAATTACAACAGTTGACGTCATGCTTTTCAGATCGGCTGCGGGAGGGCGTCTATTTGACTCAACGGCTCCAATCTCCGGCGGAGGGGCTCGACCTCCAGACGGCACAGCCCTCGCCGTCCGACGCTCACCTCCAGCAGGGGCCCGGACCCCAGGGCCCGCCATCATTCCAGCCCCTTCTCCAGCACCAGGACTTCTCCTACGGGGGTAGCGGCCACCTCTCCCTCCCGTCAGGGCAAACGGGAGACCAAGTGGCACCCTTCGATCGATTTCCCCCCTCGCATGGGGTCGGCCACCCACAGACAACCACCCACAGTCACGGCCATCCACAGACGACCACCCACAGTCACGGCCCGGTCGCCGTAGCCACCTGGTGACGGCCCGCGAAACGAACGATCCGTGCGACATCTGGCGATGAATATCAGCGCTGACACGCAATGGGTTAATCACTGGCGGAACGAAGGAAGGGATGAAGGATAGGAGGAAAAATGATGACAGAACAGTAATAAGAAGCCGAGGTATAAAAGTTAAGTAAAAGGAAAGGAAAGAGAAAAGAAAACTAATGGAAAAAGAAATGGAAAAGAAAGCGAAAGGAGACAAAAAATAAAGAAAAGAAAAAGGGAATATTGAAGGACGAAAGACACAGAAAGAGATAACGAAAAGAAAGAAGGAAGAAGAGATTTGAAAAAAGAAAACGAGCCCATGGAAAAAGGGGGGAGGAGGTGTTTTGGTTTCTATCTACATTCGACTGCCATGGAGACAGTTTGACAATTGAAACCACGTTAGGTGATTTAGAATTTTGATTATTAGCATAATTCTCTTGTAAGTTGTTGTTTTACCCAAGTTAGAAGTATTAGTATCATTTCGGTTATTATTATTATTATTATTATTTTTTTTTAAAATTTTTTATTACTGTCGTCATTTATCCACGCATCCAGTCTCGCTCACCCATCTATTCATCCATCCATCCATCCATCATTTCGTCTGTCCATTCATTCACCCATCCATCCATCCATTCACATATCACCTATCCATCCACCCATCCATACATTCATCCATACATCCATTCACCTATTCATCCATCCATCCACCTATGCACCTGACCATCTATCCATCTTATATTCATCCATCCAATTCCAACAACCCATCCATTCATCCATCCGTCATTTTTTCATTCATCTATCTGTCAATTCACCCATCCATCCATCCATCTACCTATCCATCCAAGCATCCATCCAAGCATCTATCAATCAATCCATCCATCCACCTTTCCATCCATTTTCAATTAAATCTATCGCTTACCTTTCATTCACTCATTGATAGTTTTACTTAATTAATCGTTGCGAATAGGGACGACTGTAGCCGAATGAAGCTCAAGGGCCAGACTCCAGATGGAGAAGACTTCTCGGCGACAGATAATGATGCATCAGAAGATGACAAATGTGACCTTGTAAATAGGTAGAAACGCGTATATCTTCAGACTTCGGTATGAACTGTGTTTTCCAAAAAATCTATCGTCGATTGAAGAAACGTTCCTTTAACTGAAGAAAAATTTCCAGTAAAGACGGCGTTGACGGTTCGTTAATTAAATTAAATTGTCTTCAACTGTGAAATCCATTAATTAGAGTTTAGGTAAAACAGTCGAATGAAAAGTATACAAATTTCACATCAAAGAGGCGGTTTATGGCCGAGTTACAGAAAATCGATGAAGCGTGAAAAAGTGCATGCATGATCGAGAAACTTAGATGAATTTAAAAACACCTAACCTTACTTTACCTTATCTTACTTGACTTTATTTTATCACATACCACACATCTTACCTTGTCTTACCTTATAGCTAACAGCATATACCTTCTACCTTACGTGACATTACACTACCCGAGCCTACCTTAAACCTTACCTCAGTTACCTTACCCTACCTTAGGTAAGGTAAAGGTTGTACGTATTCGTTACGTTACCTTACTTTACCTTTGACCTCACTTAATCCGACCTAACTATACCTGATTTCACCAGATCTCACCATAGTTTACCTTGCATCATACCTTACCATACCTAATCTTATCTTATCCTATTCTACCTTACCTTGCCTTATCAATTAGCAATTAATTATAATAACAATAACAACATTAGATAAACCCCAGACATCAAACTGGATAGTTACTCAGAGGAGGAAAGTAGTGGTTGGCGGAAAAAATGAAACTTACCATACCATACCTTACCGTAGTAGTAGTTCCTCAGTTTAACGACATCTTATCATAACATACCTTACCATAACATACCTTACCATCTCTTACCTTACCATAACACACCTTACCATAACATACCTTACCATCTCTTACCTTACCATAACACACCTTACCATAACATACCTTACCATAACATACCTTACCATCTCTTACCTTAACATAACACATCTTACCATAACATACCTTACCATAACATACCGTACCATGACATACCTTGCCACAACATACCTTACCATGACACACCTCATCACAACATACCTTACCATGACATACCTTACCATACCTTAACGTCCGTTCTTTTTCGTTGCACTAAACAATTTTTTTCGGTTAAACTGAAGAATGAAACAAATTTCTCATGGATACGACTCGTCATCTAATTAGCGCCGTATCGATCGCCATCGATGCGATCGGGACATCAAAGAGCCGCCAATTCAGGTGAGCCAACAGGTGCCTCCCAGGTGATAGAGGCACCCGTTCACAGGTGATCTTGACGACTGGCTGTCTACCCCGCTCTATAGTTTGGTGACTTAGCGGTTTTTCGGCCCGCTCGATACACGCGGTGCAGCGTTTTCGATACCTCTGGTAGCAGAAGGCGGTGGGTACTGAGGCAGAGAAGAGGATGGATGAATGGATAAAAGGATGGAGGAATAGAGAGGATGACGGAGGGAGGGAGAGGAGGAAGGAGAGGAACAATGAATGGAAGGCATTCTTCGTTGGTCGATTGGAGAAGAGAGATGCGTTGTTTAAAATTGTACTTTGTTGTCTGATTACCTCACCTTACGTTGGCCGATCTTATCTTACCTTAGACTTCTAGTAATTGCCTTATCTTGCCTTAACTTACCTTAACTTAGACTTCTATTAATTACCTTATCTTGCCTTAACTTACCTTACCTTAGACTTCTTCTATTAACTGCCTTATCTTGCCTTAACTTACCTTACCTTGGGCTTCTATTCATTGCCTTATCTTACCTTATCTTACCAAAATAGTTATTTAAGCAGCGCGCTAATCTACTTACTGAAAGTCTGTAGATAACGCCAGAATTTTCAAGACTTTTTGTTGCCCGCATTCTTACCTTACCTTATGTTACCTTACCTTATGTTACCTTACCTTATGTTACCTTACCTTATGTTACCTTACCTTATGTTACCTTACCTTATGTTACCTTACCTTATGTTACCTTACCTTATGT
Organism: Norana najaformis; assembly: GCA_964023275.1. Lineage (NCBI taxonomy): Eukaryota > Metazoa > Annelida > Clitellata > Crassiclitellata > Hormogastridae > Norana > Norana najaformis. Next base: position 15,542,442 of record OZ029929.1, read on the forward strand.
TACCTTACCTTATGTTACCTTACCTTATGTTACCTTAACTTACAGTACCTACAATTTATCTTATTTGCCCTATCTTACTTTACCTTACCTAGCCTTATCTTCCCTCGCTGCATGCCTAAGCTTCGCATAATGAACACTTGTATGTGTGTTTTTCTGTGTGTGTCTGTGTGTGTGTCTGTGTGTGTGTGTCTGTCTGTCTATCTGTCGGTATTTCTCTTTACCTCTTTCTACGAACGCCGTCTATATTCACTCTCCTTCTTTACCCCTCCCACTTCTTTATCCCTGTCCCTGTCCCTGTCCCTGTCCGTGTCCGTGTCCATGTCCCTGTCCCTGTCCGTGTCCCTGTCCCTGTCCCTGTGCTTCTTTACCCTTTCCAACTTCTCCAGTGCCCTTCAGCATCAAATGATCACCACCCCTACGATCACAAGCGTCCGCTTAGGGCGAGCGATTAAAGGGTGGGGCGAATCGAGGGGCATACATCCACCGTAGCAAATCCGAGAAGGGTGCAGCAATCCAGGTCGTATTAAGCGCCCGTTCAAATCCCCTCTCCCAAACCCTATGGGCGTTCAGTCAAGGGTGACATTCACCCATGATGCAACCCCTGAGGGTCGATGCGGAACGGGGGAACGGGCGCGGCGACTATAAGTTGTCGATCAGAGGTTAGCTTTGATCTCTCCGGCAGGGCAATGATGATGCAATTAACCCCTAGGACGATAGGAAAAGGGGTGTGACGGCGGAGGGTGGAATCAGTGGGGTGGAAGCCAGTGGGTAAACGAACCCCGCCTGTGGCTAACCCCCTGGAAAAGCAAGATGGTCATTTGAAGCGAAAGACCGTGATCTTTGATGGTTGTTATCGTAAAATGATTAGAACATACACACACACGCACACACACACACACACACGCACACACACACACACACACACACACACACACACACACACACACACACGCACACACGCACACACGCACACACACACACGCACACACGCATCACTGCAGATACAATCGCCAAATAAACCCTATGAACGTGTGTTTACTTACAGCTGATATACATAGACTATACATATACAGTATATATGCATATATACATTATATACTATTATTATTTCTGCATTTATTAGGCGCCATGGCACTATCTAATGACTTAGCATCAATCGATGGCGCCGAGCAATTGTGAGTGAAGGACTTGCTCAAGGTCCCTACACAGCAACCGAATCGGGCGAGGCTCGAACCCGTACTCTCCGCCTTACAAGCCGAGCGCTCTAACCAATATGCTACCGTGCCCGTGACATATACATATACAGTATACTGGGGGTGTGAGCGATAGCATAGTGGTTAGTGTGCGCGACTGTCAGCCATGAGATCGGGATTCAAATCCTCGCTAGAGCAGACATTTATTTGGCGATTTCGGCTCCATCTACGCCCCCTAACGTACTCAACTATGATGAGTACATTGACCGTACACTATCAGTGGGAAGATGCATGAGACAAACGAGGTATATGGTCTTAGGTAAGGTATATCGTCTTAGATGAGGTATATGATTTTAGGTAAGGTATATCGTCTTAGATGAGGAATATGATCTTAGGTAAGGTATATCGTCTTAGATGAGGTATATGATCTTAGGTAAGGTATATCGTCTTAGATGAGCTATATGATCTTAGGTAAGGTATATCGTCTTAGATGAGGTATATGATCTTAGGTAAGGTATATCGTCTTAGATGAGGAATATGATCTTAGGTAAGGTATATCGTCTTAGATGAGGTATATGATCTTAGGTAAGGTATATCGTCTTAGATGAGGTATATGATCTTAGGTAAGGTATATCGTCTTAGATGAGGTATATCGTCTTAGATGAGCTATATGGTCTTAGGTAAGGTATATCGTCTTAGATGAGGTATATGATCTTAGGTAAGGTATATCGTCTTAGATGAGGAATATGATCTTAGGTAAGGTATATCGTCTTAGATGAGCTATATGGTCTTAGGTAAGGTATATCGTCTTAGATGAGGTATATGATCTTAGGTAAGGTATATCGTCTTAGATGAGGAATATGATCTTAGGTAAGGTATATCGTCTTAGATGAGGTATATGATCTTAGGTAAGGTATATCGTCTTAGAAGAGGTACACGATCTTAGGTAAGGTATATTGTCTTAGATGAGGTAAATGATCTTAGGTAAGGTATATCGTCTTAGATGAGGTATATGATCTTAGGTAAGGTATATCGTCTTAGATGAGGTATATGATCTTAGGTAAGGTATATCGTCTTAGATGAGGAATATGATCTTAGGTAAGGTATATCGTCTTAGATGAGGTATATGATCTTAGGTAAGGTATATCGTCTTAGATGAGGTATATGGTCTTAGGTAAGGTATATCGTCTTAGATGAGGTATATGATCTTAGGTAAGGTATATCGTCTTAGATGAGGTACATGATCTTAGGTAAGGTATATCGTCTTAGATGAGGTACATGATCTTAGGTAAGGTATATCGTCTTAGATGAGGTACATGATCTTAGGTAAGGTATATCGTCTTAGATGAGGTATATGATCTTAGGTAAGGTATATCGTCTTAGATGAGGTATATGGTCTTAGATGAGGTATTTGATCTTAGGTAAGGTATATCGTCTTAGATGAGGTATATGGTCTTAGGTAAGGTATATCGTCTTAGATGAGGTATATGGTCTTAGATGAGGTACATGATCTTAGGTAAGGTATATCGTCTTAGATGAGGTATATGATCTTAGGTAAGGTATATCGTCTTAGATGAGGTATATGATCTTAGGTAAGGTATATCGTCTTAGATGAGGTATATGATCTTAGGTAAGGTATATCGTCTTAGATGAAGTATATGGTCTTAGGTAAGGTATATCATCTTAGATGAGGTATATGGTCTTAGGTAAGGTATCTCATCTTCGACAAAGTATGGTCTTAGACAAGGTGTGTTTTAAATCGAGGTATTGTCTTTGACGAGGTAGAGACATCGTCGGTGCTTTATCGAGGTGTTCAAAGCGGCGCCTTTGTCTGCGACGGCAGGTGCGCAAGGCGGCCTCTGGCGACGGTGCCACTGGAAGAACAATGGCATCGCAGACAACGGGAGATGAACAACAATCCGATCGGAGGAAGCTGGAGGGCATCTTCCATCGTAACTCAGATTTACCTGCCTCCCACGCCTCCTCTTCACCTGATCTCCATATAAATGTTTCCCTTAATAACCTGGTAGTTTCCACTCCTTGTTATTCCGGTTTCTACCGTACCTCCCTTCTCTCCATTTCTTGCTTCTACCATGACTCCTACTGGCATCGCCAGCCACCTCCATTCCTACCTATAGTTCTTCAGTATCCATTAATGTATCCCTCCCTCTGTCCCTCCTTCCCTCCCTCTCTCTGCCAGCTCTGCCTCCATCCATCCATCCATCCATCCATCCATCCACCCACCCACACACTCACCCACCCACCCATCCATCCACCCACCCATCCACCCATCCACCCATCCACCCACCCACCCACCCATCCACCCACCCACCCACCCATCCACCCACCCACCCATCCACCCATCCACCCATCCACCCACCCACCCACCCATCCATCCATCCATCCATCCATCCATCCATCCGTCCATCTACTCAGCTTCCGTTTTCTCTCTGCTGCTCAGTTCGTTCATCCTTAATTACTCTGCGTCTTTATCAGTGCCTGCAAATGTATCGGTCTCTATGTCTCTGTCACTGTCTCTATCAATGTCTCTGTCTCTCTGTCTCTGGCTCTCTGTCTATGTCTCTCTGTCTCTGTCTCTCTGTCTCTGTCTCTGTCTCTCTGTCTCTGTCTCTGCAGATATCGCTGTATCACACTCCGTGACAGTCTACAAATCAGTTATGTATGGCAGAGAAATTTTGAAGTCACATATAAATGCATTCAATATAGTTATATACGATAGGCCTATTTTATTTCTAATTGCCTAATATAGACCCTATATATATCTGGAACATTTCATATATATGTTAAATATATACATATTTGAAACGTGGTTAGTTAACTGTGTCAATAGGTATATATCTATTAAAAATACATGTTAATATAAATATATGTATACATGTTAACACTGTCATCTAAATATATATATATATATATAATATACATCTTAATATATATAAGATATACATGATAACACGGTTATACTGTATATTAAATATATACATGTCAATATTTAGATATAAAATATATACATGCTAACACGTTGTATATATAAAATATATACATGTTAACACGGTTATCTATTTATATATATTTTTTAAATATATACTTGTTAATATATACATATATACACACATGTTAGCACGGTTATATATATGTATATTTTAAATATATACACGTTAAGATGGTTATCTATCTATATATATATATATATATATATACTGCATACATATATACTGCATATATATATATATGAGGTGGATATTTTTGGCGGGTAAACAACGGGAGTATGATGAGTCAAACGTCGTTTGCATTAAAGCTTCAGCGGCAGATCGGAAATAAAAAGGCGCCAGCTATGTTCGTCACCGGATTACCCATAAGGTGGTGCGGAGGTCAGAGCTCATTTCCGGCGCTTCCGGTGGACGTTTGACGTCCTTCCGGTCGCGAAATATCTCGGGGCAACGGTTTCTATGGCGACGCTGCCATGACGACCGCGTGACGAAAGAATTCTGCATGCGTCATCCGTTGACGAAGCGTGACGATGGCGTCACGTTCGGTGCCACTTAAAGGCGCTATATGAATATCCGGTTTTATTGGTTGCATTGTTAAGTATAAGTAAGTAAGTAAGTATGTTCTTTATTAAGCGATTAGCTATTGGTTAATAAAGAATATACTTACTTACTTGCTTGCTTGCTTGCTTACATATACTTTACAGTAAGGATCGTTTTGTAGTCGTGTTTGTAATCTTGATCTTCGTCTGGATTATGAGCACTATCATGATCTTCATTATCATCATCATTCTGATCATTATGATCATGATGGTCGTCGTCACCGAAAATCAATACCACAACCGACCCCCGCCACCATCACTATATATATATATACAAGTATCCCAACATTTACGCAGCGCCCTCTTAAGGCACCTTTCAATCCAAGTAGTATCCACCATTTAACGACATCTTGTGGCTGCCAGTGACATTGATGTCCACTTCATTTTATTAAATTCAACGAGCAATTAGTAGCAGTTCCGATGTTTAACATCTTATGACAGGCATCAAAGGCCGTTGACGTCGCCCTTCTCCTTTATCCAGGCTTGGAACTGGCACTACCCCCAAACAAGGCAGTGGCGGGGTTGTTCCAAACGTGCTGACATTAACTTTAGTATTTAGTGACATGTTACATCGACATTGCCTTTCTCCAGATGTTTTAAGAAACGCGAATACCGATTGCTTATATCAACGCCGTAGATACGTCGAACGGAATCGACGACTATAATGTCGATAAGAAGCAAATTAAAGGTGTCTAAACACATCCTTACTTTAGTACTGGTATTCACTATTTAGCAACATTTTGCAGCTGCCAGTTTAGTTGACGTCGAAGTACGATTATCCCCGAACTTTTAGTTAATGCGACATTCAACTAAGGTAACGGCTATAGCCAGGAATTATTCTGTTTGACGATATCCACAGTTAAAGGGTGTGAGCACTACAATTGCGCTGCGTTGGTCAGTGCTGCCCCTAGCGAATCAAAATTGAATCAGACGAAACCGTGTACAACTGCTGCCACCTGGCGATTGCAAAATAGGTAACTGCTAAACGCTGCGTCTGTATCCTCACTAAATATCGTTTTCGTGGGCTATGAATGAGTTAACAAACGAACGAATATACGAATTAGTGAGTGAATGAGTGAGTGAATGAGTGAATTAATTAGTGAAGGAGTGAGTGACTGAGTGAGTGACTGAGTGAGTGAGCCGTAATCGAGATATTATATTCCTGGTTTTCTATCCAGCTTCATTAAACAGCATCGCATGCAGTTCAAGTGAAATTAGCAGACAACGGTTCAATTCAGTGCAATCCTATGCAATTCAGTGCAATCCTATGCAATTCAGTGCAATCCTATGCAATTCAGTGCAATCCTATGCAATTCAGTGTAATCCTATGCAATTCAGTGCAATCCTATGCAATTCAGTGCCATCCTATGCAATTCAGTGCAATCCAGTCCACTCAAGTGCAGCTTAGTGCAACCCAATCTTATCTCATCAAATTCAATCAATTCAACCCTCGTTCAATCCAGTCTGGACTAATCAGCTATAGGCATGGGGGAAGGCGGTTCGCCCCCTCCATGCCCCTCTTAGTCATATGCCTTCAACCCTCGGATCACACCCTTGCATGGTGGACTGCATGAATGTGGCACCCTCTGGAAATACCCATGCCCCCCAACGCAAGCAAACCCGGAGCCGCCACTGAGTCTAGTCCAATTAAATCCGGTTCAATCCGGCCCATTACATTCCAGTTCAGTCTGGTCCAGACCAGTGCAATCCAGTTTAATCCAGTTCAATCCAGTTCAATCCAATCCAAAGCACACAATCTTTTACTGAAATCATCGTGGACTGCAAGAATGTGGCAAGCAATCCTGGAGCCGCCACCGAGTCTAGTCCAGTTAAATCCGGTTCAATCCGGTCCATTGCACTCCAGTTCAGTCTGGTCCAGACCAGTGCCATCCAGTTTAATCCAGTCCAGTCCAGTTCAAAGCACACAATCTTTTACTGAAATCGTCGACTTCTATAACCTCCCATGGAATTTTCCGCACGGTCTAATAAGGCTGATCGAAATCTAAGAATGGAGAAAGGCTTCGATCGATGCCGACCCAAATAGGACCCTCAATCGAAATATCTCAGGGCAACGGTTTTCATGGTGACGCTGCCATGACAATCGAATTCCAGAGGTCAATCTTAGGTCACGAAATCTGCCAATGAGTTATATATATATATATATATGCAAATTCATATACATTTATACATACTGTAAGAATGTATATATATTGTATGATCCCGAAGCATATATATCCGTATATATGGCTTTGAGCTTACATATATAACTCATATTTTACACACACTAACATATAGGCTTGTATATATAGATATACATTTAGTATAGATATATACAAATATATTTTATATTTATCACTTTGACCTAATGTTTAAATTATATAAGTATATATTTATATTCATATATATATATATGAATATATACATATATTCACACATATATATATATATATCTGGCTATCTACTTCATCTAAATGTATATGTTTTATATATATATACATGTTAACACGGTTACCTATATATATATATATATATATATATATATATATATATATATATATAACTATGCATGTTTGTATGCATTTATATCTGTCTGTGAACTAATAATATATGATTTATGTTGAGCTAAATAAAGCTCCCTCTAGGGACCGCGTTGCGGTGGCGAAGGGATGTATTGGCGATTTCATCTGATCGGTAGAGAGCGCCACGTTGTAATGGCTGCCCACTGATCAATAAATAGCTGAGAGACGAACCCAGTGCCGTGAAACCAACGACGTTGCACTTCCGCCATCTTAGTGCTAACGCACTGGATCCAGCCTACCTCGCTATCTCGACGATGACCGGAAGACGCAGATCAGAGGTCACGGGATTTCATAAGTTTTGCGCGTAATGAAGAGAAGGCAGGAAGAGGGTTAAAGGTCGAGAGGGGAAACTAGGTTTTGCAGAAATTGCCAACTCAGCAGAATCAGTTTTGTGATTTAGTCTCCTTAAAACCTTATGAGTGTTTAGAATGATTTTTGTTGTACTACAACTACTGCAATCATCACTATTACAATGATAATATAATAATCATGATGATGGTGATAGTGATGATGATGATGGTGGTGAATATGATCATGATCATGATCCTAATAAAGACAACGGTGAAGATGATAACCACGATTGCATGACGACGAAAGCAACAACGACGATGATTGATGACGACATGATTACGACAACGACGACGACGAAGCTGCTGCTGCTGCTGCTGCTGATGATGATGCTTTCAATTTTGCGGCGAATGGTTTGATGTTCCTATCGATGGCCGGCTCCGGCACTTAAACCAACCGGGACCATCGCTGACCAGACCCCCCTGCCCGGGTGGGACGCCTGACAGCCGGAATTAATTAATTCGACCCCCTCCTTGTTACCACCCTTGTGTTGTATGGACGAACGAAGGAGCAGAACAACTTTGGTCTCATGGATAGGTGTATGCGTGAGTGTATGTGTTTGTATGCGTGACTGTGTGTCTTTATGTTTGGGTGTGTGTGTTTGTTTGTATGCGTGACTGTGTGTATTTGTGTGCTTGTTTGTGCCTGTATGCCTGCCTATCTGTCTGTCTGGTTGCATGCCTTTTTGTGGCTGTATGCATGACTGTGTGTCTGTGTGTTTGCTTCTGTCTCTATGCGTGACTGTGTGTGTGTCTGTGCGCTTGTTTGTATGTATGTCGCTGTGTATGTATGCATCTGTGTTTGTTTTGCACGTGTGGATTTCTCTGTGCTCATCTGTGTGTTGATGTTATGCTCTATCTGTCCTTGTCCGTCTGTCTGTCTACCTGTCTGCTTATCTGTTTGTTTGTGTGTCTTTGTCTGCATGTCTACCTGTCTATCTGTGTGTCTGACTGTGTACCTTGTCTTAGTCTTCCGTCCGTCCGTCTGTCTGTCAGTCTGTGTCTGTCTGACAAGTGTCTGTCTGTCTGTCTGTCTGTGTCTGTCTGACAAGTGTCTGTCTGTCTGTCTGTCTGTCTGTCTGTCTGTCTGTCTGTCTGTCTGTCTGTCTGTCTGTCTGTCTGTCTGTCCGTCTATCCCCGTCCATTCATCTGTCTTTTTGTTTGTCCGTTTATCGGTCTATCGAAGGAGACAGGAAGTAGAAATATTCCGGAAATATTACATCCGGGGTTCGTTAGAAATCATTTTGATTGCCATGGTTACTGGAATATCTTTTTAGGCATCGTAGCCTACGAACACGATTATTAGAAAGTGGGTTACGCCATAAGATTTCAAAGCCACGCTTTTCCAAAGCAGAAGAATTTAGTCACGTGCCATCACTGCCTGCTTTCTAACAACCGTGTAGATGCGTCCTGCATAAATTAAATTGCGTGGCGGGTTCGTAGTCTGAATGGCCGAAGTATTGAGTCTCTGACCAGTTTGACAAGCTGCTCCACGTGCCAGCAGTTTGCTCTTTCTGCAGTCGCCCTTGTTTTGCGAAATGCGCTATATAAACTTAAGCCAATGACGTTACGGACGGCGTGCAGCCAATCAGAAGACGACTGCCCGGTGGGCATGTGACCGGCTTTAATGTCGAACGCAAATGGCAAGGTTTGGCTAAAAGATTTTCCCAACTAAATTAGTTCCGCCCTCCCTTAGACGCTTGTGTTAAACGTAATTGTAAATAAACACGTTTTCCTATAGTAAATTTATGGACTCAACCCTGTTCAGTTTTCGATGAATTCATCGGGTGAGATCCTTCACCACCGCTGTCCATTTGAATGGGCGCCACGCCTTTTTTAGTATTTAGTGCTTAACGACATCTTGTGACTGCAGGGTCGTTAACGTCAACCCTGTGAGCTTAAACATGTCAGATTGAACGAAAGTGACGAATGTATAGCACCGGATAAACCAGATTTAAAGGTGTCTAAGCATAAACTAATATTTGTAAGATATAAATGTAAATGTACACGTGTTTCTATAGCAACCGTATGGCCTTGACCCTGATCATTTTTCAATGAATTTATCGGGTGAGATCCTTCACCACCGCTGCCCATTTGAATGGGCGCCACCCCTTTTTTAGTATTTAGTGCTTAACGACATCTTGTGACTTGCAGGGTCGTTAACGTCAATCTTGTGAGATTCTACATGTCACATTGAACGAAAGTGACGAATGTATAGCACCGGATAAACCAGATTTAAAGGTGTCTAAGCATAAATTAGTATTTGTAAGATATAAATGTAAATGTACACGTGTTTCTATAGCGACCGTATGGCCTTGACCCTGATCATTTTTCAATGAATTTATCGGGTGAGATCCTTCACCATCACTGTCCGTTTGAATGGGCGCCACCCCAGTTTAGACGAGCAGTGAGGTTTTTTGGGGGGTATTCCAAGGCCCTCCCAATGTAATGTAATGTAATCAAAAATGTATAAAGCGCCTCTTCGAGGTAAACTCCACAGAGGCGCTCGCGGCCCTACAACCCAGAAGAACTGGGAAATAAGAAGGTCTTCAAGCGCTTGCGGAAAAGAGGGGGAGATAGACTAAGAAGTTCCTGGCGTAGGCCATTAGGAAGCCCATTCCAAAAAGCGGGACCAACCACAGCAAAACTTCTGCGCTGGGCCATAGCTGTTCGGACCGATGGGACAAGCAAGTCACCCCGTTCTGCCGAACGAAGTAGTCTACGGCCCGGAATGGAGGAGGCCAAAACACAGAGCTCCCTAAGATAAGATGGGGCGCAACCTAAGAGGCAATTACGTACAATAACCAGGATTTTAAATTTTATACGTTCCTTGATAGGCAGCCAGTGAAGCTCCTCTGAAATATAAGCAGAGATGTGGCCAAACTTAGGGATACCTCCGATCAGACGAGCAGCCGCGTGCAAGACAGATTGTAGTTGCGAGATGCAGGACTCAAGCCAGCAAAGACAGCATTGCCATAGTCAATCCTGGAACAAATAAACGCATGGACCAGAATGGTAGCAGCCTGATGTGATACCCTACTACACCTTTCTGCGTTTTCAGACCTTCTTCTTAACGTTTTTAAAAGAAAAATTATTTTTGGTTTTAATATTTTCCAGACTACGTGAATAAAAATTTGGTGCGGTATAAAATTGCTTAATGGCAATGTTAGTTTATTCTTAGACACCTTTATATTGGTTTTATCCGACGCTATACAAAGCCGCGATGTACACCTTGTTTGAGGGTAGTGCCAGTCCCAAGCCTGGATAAAGGAGGAGGGCGACGTCAACGGCCTTTGATGCTATAAGCTGTCGTTAAACTGAGGAACTACTACTTGCCCAGGATGACCTGCTTATACATCGCAATCGCTGTGATACTATTCAACCGCAGCTTGTTTTTCAACCAAAAAATATAAAATCAAAACTCCGATTTTCATTTTCAGTTCTACCAAGAAACCAAGAAAAATCACAAACACCTAATTTGTAGAGGTTTGATTTTGGCAAACGTTGGAAGTACTTTTGCACTCTTGATGAATTGGCAGATCTAGGACTGCTTGTTTGGGGGACAGCATTTCCAAAGAGGCGCCACACTCTGGCAGTTCACCAAGCATAGGTCAGGCCTGAGGGACGCCGGCATACAACCTAGTTAGCTGCATCGGCGGTAAACGCCTATTCCAATCGTAATCGTAATCGTAATTCCGAGATTTCTACAGCGCCCAACGAAACCCACGTCGTGGGGACCAGCTTATTCACAGGCGGTCAGTCAAAACAAAATCGATAGGCAAAAGGGTTCGGTTCCAGGTCATGATCCAAAAGTGAGGCAGAGAGACAGCTTGGCAGCTATGGGGGTGGTGTTTGGGGTTGGAGAGGATATATATATATATATATATAAGAGGAAGAAAAGAGGTGTCAGGATAGGATCTGTGAAGAAGGAATATCCCAAGGAGCCGCTGGGTGCGAGAATCCCCAGTTCACATCCCGATCGTGGCTTATTTCAGAGATTTAAATCTCGGGTTAGCATGGTATGTGTACGGGGACCTTAGGTGGCATGGCACCCTTTCAAACGGGTAGTGGTGGTGAAGGGTTTCACCTGATTAATTCATTGAAAAATAAGCAGGGTTGAGGCCATACGGTCGCCATAGGAAACCGTGTAAATTTACATTTACATTTTACAAATAGTAGGTTGTGCTTAGACACCTTTAAATCGCTTCCTCACCATGCTATATGTTTATCAGCTGCAGGGTTCACCGAATATGTAAAAACCTTGAACATCTGTTCGAAACTACTCAAACGGGCAGGGGTGGTGAAGGATCTCACCCGATAAATTCATTGAAAAATGAGCAGGTTCGAGGCCACACGGTGGCTATAGAAAACTGTCTACATTTACATTTACATGTACCCATTACGAAATCTGTTCCCTTTCGTCAGGGCTTGACTGGGACCCCCTTTAGATAGACATCTTTAAGGGCGCTACATAAGTGCTTTGAACGAATGAACGAAATCGCACAAAAGCCAAGGCAATGCGCACACTTTCCAGACCGGACCAATTTTGACACGAATAAAATACTGCGCCACACCCAGACGTCTACCGATGCTATTTGACAACGCTTCATGTTCTTCACATGGCCAGAGATATCGTGAGGATTTAGCCAGAAAGCGAAGCCGTACTACAAAAAGCCCCGGCTGAGAACTGCTTAAACAAGAATACTTATGCATATATATACATATACATAAACCCCTGCATGCATACAGGATTTACGTAAGCCGTATATACACACATATCTATAAATATCCAGAGAAAGTCGTGCGTTTAGAGGAAAAATCCCTGTTTGCTGCGTTTGACGCCGGGAGGTGATGTTGGGCGTTGAGTATCGCTGCTTGGATATAAGACCTAAGAAAGAAATCGGCTTTAATGCCATGGCGGTTTCCTAAGGCGTCCATCCCGGAACCTTTCGAAGGGTGAGTATGCGTGGGTGTTGCAGGGTGGGATGGAGTGCTTAAACACATACACAGGCAGGCAGACATACCACCCTAGCACTTGAACATATGCACACAGACAGACAGTCGGACAGACATACATACAGACAGAGACAGACAGACAGACAGACAGACAGAGACAGAGATACATACATACATACAGACAGACAGACAGACAGAAACAGACAGACATACATACATACAGACAGACAGACAGACAGAGACAGACATACATACATACAGACAGACAGACAGACAGAGACAGACATACATACATACAGACAGACAGACAGACAGACAGACAGACAGAGACAGACATACATACATGCATACATACAGACAGACAGACAGACAGAGACAGACACAGACATACATACATACATACAGACAGACAGACAGACAGACAGACAGACAGAGACAGACACAGACATATATACATACAGACAGACAGAGACAGACAGAGACAGACAGACATACATACATACAGACAGACAGAGACAGACAGACATACATACATACATACACATACATACATACATGTATACACAAACATACATATATGCATACATACAAATACATACATACATACTAAATAAATGAAGACAGGGGAAGATGTTCACACGCAGAGACACCAACTTACAAACTCCCGCAGACAGAGACAGGGAGACAGAGACATACATACATACATACATACAGACAGACAGACAGGTAGATTGGTTGGTGGGGAGTTGTCATGAGAGCGATTTCGTGAGAGGTTGGGTGGGTATGTGTGTGTGTGAGTGCTGTCGTTAGATTGATCTTTGTCCCGGGGCAGACAGCTAGACAGACAGACAGACAGACAGACAGGCAGGCAGGCAGAAATACATACACTCATATATACTCATGCACAGATACACAGGCAAACACATAGGCAGGCAGGCAGACATACCACCTTAACACATGAACAAATGCACACAGACAGAGCGAAAGTCAGACAGACAGACATACAGACAGAGACAGACAGACAGACAGCCAGCCAGACTGGCAAAGACAGACAGTCGGACAGACAGACAGTCGGAGAGACAGACAGACAGACAGACAATACTAACGCCCACAGCGCACACCATGCACTACCCCACCCCAATTCTTCCCTTCAAAATCTCCCAACCATATTGACCCCAATGACCCCCATATAAAAAGACCCGTCTGCGCCTCTGTGACGCTTTTACGTCGTTTTCTCTGGCATTGAGCGACAACTCATCGCTTTATTCAAAACTCCTCGTCTAATTTCTTGGCAAATACAGCGCTCCTTTGCCAGGCTTCTGTTTGCTTCTGTTTCTGCCCCCTACTGTCCAGAATATAAACACATGGTAATTTTTTCGGCTACGTCCGGCTTCTTCGTTTTGTAATGTAATGTATTCTTATGTGCCTTTGCGCGGTTCGAAAGGCGCTAGATGAATTACCGGGCATGTGATGTGATGTGATACGATGTGATGAGATGAGTTAAAGTATGGTATGCAGTATTGTATGGTATGACATAGGGTATGTTATGAGGAGGTATATGATATGAGGTATGGTATGGTATGAAGTAATGGAATGCAATGCAATATGATGTGTTCTTAGCTTACTTTGACCCCAATCTTACCCCAACTTGTCTGATAGTGGTAGTACCTCAGTTTAACGACATCTTATGGCATCAAAGGCCGTTGACGTCGCCCTCCTCCTTTATCCACGCTTGGGGCTGGCACCACCCGAATATGGCAACGGCGGAGTTGCTTGTTATTATTTCTGCATTTATTAGGCGCCACTATCTAATGATTTAGCATCAATCGATGGCGCCGAGCAGTTGTGAGTTAAGGACTTGCTCAAGGTCTCTACACAGTAATCGTCTTGGAGGAGACTCGAACCCGTACTCTCCGCGTTACAAGCCGAGCGCTCTATCCAATCGGCTACCGTGACCTACATACAAGCCCTAGCGCTCTAACCAATCGGCTACCGTGACCCAGATAAAACTCTAGCGCTCTAACCAATCGGCTACCGTGACCCAGATACAAGCCCTAGCGCTCTAACCAATCGGCTACCGTGACCCAGATACAAGCCCTAGAGCTCTAACCAATCGGCTACCGTTATTGGTGATTATTAGTAGTAGTTTCCAGTGTTTAACGACGTCTTATGGCATCAAAGGCCGTTGACGTAGATTGGAAAAAATGTGTACAGTTCTCACTGTTACTTAAAATCTAACTCGTCTGATTCCTCCTAGCCTTAACCTTAACCCTAACCACAACCCCAAGCACAAACCTGACCTGCTCTATCACCAACGCTTCATCTCTTTCAGTTTCTGCGCTAGTCTTTCACTCAAGACTGAAAACATTTCTTTTCTATCTTATCCAGATCCTTCCTCTTCTTGTCTCTCTTCTCGCTTCGATTTCAAACACCATCCGCCGTAGCCGTCCGACTGTCTGACTGTTGACTCCTGGATCTTGACCTGGAACCGAACCCTTTTGCCTATCGATTTTGTTTTGACTGAGCGCATGTGAATAAGCTGGTTCCAGTGACTTGACCTTCGATGGACGCTGTAGAAATCTCGAGATTACGATTACGATTACGAAACACTAGATTACTGTAAAACACAGAAGAAGAGAAACATAACAATCTCAAGTGCACTTCGAAGCTGATCAACAGAAAACTGAGACTGAGGGCGAAAATGGCGTCGCTTCCGCTCTGTCCATTACCCGGAATTCTTTACGACACGTCACTTCCGGTTGGCTTTAAAGCGTCGCCTGGCCGAATAAAAGCGCGTCCATTTTAACCCGAGCGTCGAAGGTTCGAAACCCACAGCTTTACGTGAAATTGGGTGTAACCGCTAAGGTTGTCCGGGTGTTAAGTTACTATTATCGTGTTTGTGCCTCAGCCTCAAGATCCTTCAACCCCAGGACCATGCCTCTGAGGACTGAACGCCATACCTCATACCATACCTTACTTTACACCATACCCTACTTCATATCATACCTTACGTCATACCATATCCTATCTCATACAATATCCTGCATCATGCCATACCTTACTCCATGCTATACTTCATATAGTACCTTATTTCATACCATACCATACCTCATATCATACCTTACTTTATATCATACCCAACCCTACCTCATACTTTACCTATATCTTATTTCATACCATATCATCCATTACTTCATACCATACCTCAAGTCATATACTACCACATACCTTATGTCATACCATACCATACTGCATACCATACCTTACCTCATTCTTGATTCCTGTCTATTTCTAGCATATAACCGAATACCGCTCCTTCACATACCATATCACTGAGTCATATACCATAGTTTCATACCATTCCTTTCATATATCATACCAAACCGTACATTACCAGTCTATAATTTACTATTTCAATATACCATACCATGCTGTATCATAACTCATATTATATCATGCACCAAGCCGCACGCAATGATACCATACCATGTCATGTTCATGCCATACCATGTCATGTTCATGCAATACCATGTCATTTTCATGCCATACCATGTCATGTTCATGCCATTCCATGTCATGATCATGCCATTCCATGTTATGCCATACCATGTCATGCCATGCCATGCTAAACCATACCATACCACTTTTGTTTTTTAGGGCAGGTCATGTCTTAAAGTCGCGAATGGCGAGCATCACCCGTTTTCCACTCAAAACATGGTACTACCACCTACTCACCGGAACTCCCTCTGGCACCACCGCAACCCCCACCTTCGCCACCATCACCACCACCCCCAGATGACCGCAGAACTTCTGTCTACCCACCTGGCCGGCACCATATTCTCACAACGCCTACACGTCGCCCTACTCCTCCTACTTCCGGTAATCTACCCACCCCCGAACCTCACAGAAGCTAAGGTATTCGCGATCAAGATGAGCCAACGGGTGGTTACGACGCAGTACGGTAAGCTCAAGGGGATCCTCATCACCCTGCCTGACCCAGGACTCCCTCAGGTCGAGGCCTACCTGGGGATCGAGTACGCTTCCATCCTCGGCGGGGACCTGCGGTTCATGCCTCCGACGAGCCCCGTCGGGAAGTGGGACGGGGTTAGGTCAGCCATAAAGTTCAAGCCCGTCTGTCCACAAAGGATGCCCGACCTGGAGGAGCTGGAAAGGAGGATGCCTGCGGAGAGGGTGGAGCACCTGAGGAGGGTCAAGGCGTTCCTCGAACGACAGCAGGAGGAATGTCTCAACCTTAACGTCTACGTTCCTCTAGTTATGACCAATACAGGTAAGCACACCTTTATTAATCAATTCAGGTGACCAATTGCAGGTAACTACACCTTATGTATGTATGTATGTATTTATGTATTTATGTATGTACGTATGTATGTGTGTATGTATGTATGTGTGTATGTATGTACGTATGTGTGTATGTATGTACGTATGTATGTATGTATGTATGTATGTATGTATGTATGTATGTATGTATGTATGTATGTATGTATGTATGTATGTACGTATGTATGTGTGTATGTATGTATGTATGTATGTATGTATGTATGTATGTATGTATGTGTGTATGTATGTATGTATGTATGTATGTATTTATGTATATATGTATTTATGCATGTATGTATATGTATGTATGTATGTATGTATGCATGTATGTATGTATTTATGTATATATGTATTTATGCATGTATGTATATGTATGTATGTATGTATGTATGCATGTATGTATGTATTTATGTATATATGTATTTATGCATGTATGTATATGTATGTATGTATTTATGTATTTATGTATGTACGTATGTATGTGTGTATGTATGTATGTGTGTATGTATGTACGTATGTATGTATGTATGTACGTATGTATGTATGTATGTATGTATGTATGTATGTATGTATGTATGTATGTATGTATGTACGTATGTATGTGTGTATGTATGTATGTATGTATGTATGTATGTATGTATGTATGTATGTATGTATGTACGTATGTATGTGTGTATGTATGTATGTATGTATGTATGTATGTATGTATGTATGTGTGTATGTATGTATGTATGTATGTATGTATGTATGTATTTATGTATATATGTATTTATGCATGTATGTATATGTATGTATGTATGTATGTATGCATGTATGTATGTATTTATGTATATATGTATTTATGCATGTATGTGTGTTTGTATGTATGTATGTATGCATGGGGACTCTAATTAGCGCCTGTTAACTACCTCTCTGACTAGTTACTACCTAATTAATTAAACATGTCTGCAACATATTATGGATGTGTGATCCGTGCATGAATTCGAAACATGAACCCAACACATGAATCCAACACATGAATCCAACACATGAATCCAACACATGAATCCAACACATGAATCCAACACATGAATCCGACACATGAATCCGACACATGAATCCAACACATGAATCCAACACATGAATCCAACACATGAATCCGACACATGAATCCAACACATGAATCCAACACATGAATCCAACACATGAATCCAACACATGAATCCAACACATGAATCCAACACATGAATCCAACACATGAATCCAACAAACGAATCCAACACATGAATCGTGTGCGTCTTCTGAAATGAATATGCCGCTGGCTTCGTTAATCGTCGAGAAACAATGGTTCTGTCGATCGGCGAAGATTACATGACAAAAGCAAATGAGTAACGCACCCATAATATCTGCGCAGTAACATTTCTGATGTGCTCAGCATATGACGATATGCAGCCATAGCCATAAATCAGGATTATTTTCATACATTGTTGTGTGTGCGTGTATGTGTATGTTTGTGTGCATGTATGTGTGTGTATATATGTGTATGTATGTGTGTATGTATGTGTGTATGTTTGTGTGTATGTATGTGTGTGTGTGTGTTTGTGTGCATGAAGATATATGTATGTATGTGTGTATGCATGAATGCACGCATGTATACATATATGTATGAATGTATGTGTCTATGTATGTGTCTATATTTATGTGTGTATATATGCATCAAAACATTTAATATAGTGCCTTTAAATTACGTTTCAAAACTGCTATATATATATATATATATAGTTGAGTCAGTATATTCCATGCGAATATATAGATATGTAGTATATATACAGATATGTAGGCTATATATATAGTTGTGTCAGTATATTCCATGCAGTATATTCCACACACACACACACACACACACACACACACATATATATATATATATATATATATATATATATATATATATATATATATATATATATATATATATATATATATATATATATATATATATATATATATATATATATATATATATATATATATATATATATATATATATATATATATATATATATATATATATATATATATATATATATATATATATATAGTTGCGTCAGTCTATTCCATGCGAATATATAGATATTTAGTAGCTGACTTTATATTTCACTTAAGGAATATATATTATTTCAGGCATGTAAACTATGTATGTACGATATTTCTATATATATACATCAATGATATATACTTGATATGCATAAAATAATATATATAATATATATATATATATATATATATATATATATATATATATATACTCTTAAAATGGAAAGTTTAACTGCATAGTTGTTGAGAGCCTGTGTTAATGTCCTGTAGTTCTATCTGCGAATAACAGCCTGTTCAGTTGCATTCTGGAAATACACGAGGGAGAAATAATTCACGTCGCAAATGGCCAGCGGTGGGCGTATTTCTTCATAAGTGTAAAACCCGTTGACGTCAGACTTCCCTCTGTGGCGTCTTTATCCCTACCCTCATTCAAGGGCTGCCTCCCTAACTCCCCTCTCACTCTCTGGCTCCCTGTACACCCCTTCCCTCGTTCGCACGCGCTACCTATGAAGTTCGCAATAAGTAGGGCAAATTTTGTTACGCATGCGTGTATGGCTTGTGTTCGTGTGCGTATGTATGCGTGTATTTATGTATGTATGTGTGCGTGTATTTATGTATGTATATGTATGCATCTATGTATGTATGCATGTATGTATTTATGCATGTATGTTTGTATGCATGTATGTATTCGTATATGTATGTATTTATGTATGTATGTATGTGTATATATGTATAAATACC
>OZ029929.1:15567288-15597288 GCA_964023275.1 Norana najaformis
AGGCAGGCAGGCAGGCAGGCAGGTAGGCAGGCAGGCTATGGTGGGTGGTGTTTGGCACTGGATCTGGAGGACAGATAAGGGGAATTGTGGTTCCGGGACCTCTTGAGGTCACCGAGACCATTTCAGGTGGTCCGCTAGGTCTGAACTATTTTCATAATAATATTAAGATGTTAGTTTCTTCTGTTTAAGAAAATATAGTTACTTTTCAGAAAAATATGTTTTTATGTATTAGCTTTGTTATTATTTTGTTATTAACTACTACAATGATTTATCTGTTTTAATTTCTAATACACTAAATATCAACAAATATAACCCACATAAACGAAGCTCTTTGGAGCCCTCAACAAATTTTAAGAGTGTAAAGGGGACCTGAGACCAGAAAGTTTGACAATCGCTGGATTAGATTAAAGCGGGGCTGTTGGTTGCATTTGCATTCGCCAGGTGGCGCCCTTGCGTTCGCATGTTAGGCTGAAACTGGGCTATTTGTTGCATTTGCATTCGCCAGGTGGCTACCTTCGCACACCAATTAGACTAAAGCGGGAAGCTGTTGGTTGCATTTGCATTCGCCAGGTGGCGTCCTTGCGTTCGCATGTTAGACTGAAACGGGGCTATTTGTTGCATTTGCATTCGCCAGGTGGCTACCTTCGCACACTAATTAGACTAAAGCGGGGAGCTGTTGGTTGCATTTGCATTCGCCAGGTGGCGTTCTGGCGTTCGCATGTTAGACTGAAACGGGGCTATTTGTTGCATTTGCATTCGCCAGGTGGCTAACTTCGCACACTAATTAGACTAAAGCGGGGAGCTGTTGGTTGCATTTGCATTCGCCAGGTGGCGTCCTTGCGTTCGCATGTTAGACTGAAACGAGGCTATTTGTTGCATTTGCATTCGCCAGGTGGCGTCCTTGCACACGCTTTCTACCCCGAATCCGGAGAGACCCACTTCGACGAGGAGGAATACTGGACGGACGGAACGAATGAAGGAATCAACCTGATGATCGTAGCCACTCACGAACTGGGCCACGCCCTCGGCATCGGTCACTCGAACGTTCAGGGGGCTCTGATGGCCCCCTACTATCAGGGCTACGACCCCAACTTCAAGCTCCCCTACGACGACGTTAGGGCCATACAGACGCTATACGGTGAGTCACGTGGCCTCTGACCCTCAGGGCTTCACCTAGCTCCCTAGACTTGTGTAGGGCTACATTACATTTACATTACATGAACTGGCTGCAGCTTACCTTACCTTTCCATAACGCCCTATAACATACCATGCCATGCGATTGTTAGGTACTTTAAAGGCGCTACATTTAATGTCTTCATGCAGACATACATACATACATACATACATACATACATACATACATACATACATACATACAGACATACATACATACATACATGCATACATAACATACAATACTAGGTTTCACCTGGCGTTTTCTTTTCTTACCTTACCATATTCCGTGATAAAACGTAGCTTATCTTAATTAATCTTTGCCGTACTATTGAGTTCCATACTGTACCATATTGCAGCATGATTGCTCTTACCTTACCTTGCCTTACCTTACCTTGCCTTACCTTACCTTGCCTTACCTTTTTGCCTTACCTTACCTTGCCTTACATTATCTTACCTTACTTTGTCATACCATTCCATATCTTACATTTCTCACCTTACTCTACCCTGCCCTGCCCTCTACTAACTTACCTTACCCTATGTTACCTTATCTACCCTTATATTACGTTATGTTACGTTACCTTGCCTCACTCTGTGACACCATACCTTACATTCCTCTCCTTACCCTTCCCTTCCCTTCCCTACCCCACCCTATCCTATTTTACCTAAACGTACATCACGTTACGTTACCTAATCTTACTTTGACTTACCTTACCTTACCTTACCTAACATTATTTTATTATTGATGAGAAGAACGCATGCCGTCTGTTTCATTTTCTTGTGTTGACTTTTTAGGGGGACCTGTCGCGGCTGAGCCGTCGCAGTCCACACCCGCCCCGGTACCGACCTCCGTTAAGCCGACCACCGAACGATCGAACCCGAACCCTCCCTCTGGAGGTCCGCCCAACATCTGCGAGGTAGTCTACAAAGCCATTACGCAGAGTAAGTCGTTATCATTGTCGTCGTTGTCATCGGTATTATCATCACCCGATGACGTTGGTGATCGTAACGACGATATCATCGCCTCCATCTTCACCAGCTTTGATCGATTTGTTGATTGACTCATTGATTGGTTGATTGAATAATTTATTGAATAATTAGTTGAATTATTGATTTTATCAACTGGTCAAATGACTGACTGACTGACTAAATGATTCATTGAATGAATGAATGAATGACTGATTGACTGGCTGACTGACTGAATGAATGAGTGAATAAAATAATGGATAAATTGAATGAATGAATGAATGATTGATTGATTGAATGAATGATTGAATGATTGATTGATTGATTGATTGATTGATTGGCTGACTGACTGATTGATTGGCTGACTGACTGACTGACTTGATAAATGAATTAATAATTGAATATGTCAGTGAATAGCTGAATGACTGATTGAATGATTGACTGATCGATTGATTGCAGCCCATGACTACCGCATCTACGTCTACAACGGTCGCTGGATGTGGCGAACGAGTGAGTACGGACTGGACCAGGGCTTCCCTCTGACGATCTCCACCTACTACGAAACCCCACCGGACAACATCACAGCTGCCGTCTTCTCCTGGAAAACCTCCTACACCTACTTCTTCAAAGGTAAAGCCGACTCCGACTCGGTAGACAGACAGACAGACAGACAGACAGGCAGGCAGGCAGACAGACAGACAGACAGACAGACAGACAGACAGACAGACGGTCAGTCAGGTAGGTAGGCAGGCAGACAGACAGGCAGGCAGACAGACAGACAGACAGGCAGGCAGGCAGGCAGACAGGCAGACAGACAGACTGAGAGACAGACGGTCAGTCAGGTAGGCAGGCAGGCAGGCAGACAAACAGACAGACAGACAGATAGATCAGCAGAACAATAGAACAATAGATCAATAGATAGATTGATAGATCGATCAGTCAGCCAAATAAATAAATAAATGGCCAAATATGTAAACAAATTTTCAATCAATTCAGTTAATCGCTCGCTCGACAATTCGTCAATGAATGAATCGGTAAATTAATTAATCAATCAGTCAATCGATCAGTCGGTTTGTCGCTCAGTCTTCGCTATGAATAGATCAATCATCAGCGAATCGCTCTTAATAATCAGCTAATCGATTAAAACAGCAATTGATAATTATTGATCAACCAGTATCAATATCTATCTATGCTTGAGACATATTTAACGTCGTGTTTGAAACCTTGAAGGTCGGAAAGTCTGGAGATACTATGGCTTCCAGTTGGCCGACGTAAAGACGATCGCAACCTCTGGCTACCCAGAAAATCCAAAGGCTGCCATCGCATCCAAGGACAATACCCTCTTACTTATCAAGGTCTGCTTCTGTTATTTTTGCAATACTGTACCGTACAGTGTATTGTAAGGAAGAGACTGAAGGCCGAGATAGAGAAATGGGCGGTTGGATAGTGAGTAGCTTGCTAATGTAAGAAGGTTAAGAAGCTTGAAGATAAATGTAAATGTAATTTTTTTCTATATCGACCGTATGGCCCCGAGCCTGCTTTTTTCAATGAATTAATCGGGTGAGATCCTTCACCAACGCTGCTCGTTTGAATGTAGTAGTAGTTCCTCAGTTTAACTACATCTTATGGCATCAAAGGCCGTTGGCGTCGCCCTCCTCCTTTATCCAGGCTTGGGACTGGCACTACCCCCAAACAAGTCAGTGGTGGAGCTATGCGTACATCGCGGCATTGTATAGCGTCGGATAACACCGATATAAAGGTGTCTAAGCATAAACTAATAGTTCCTCAGTTTAACGACAGCTTATGGCATCAAAGGCCATTGCCGTCGCCCTCCTCCTTTATCCAGGCTTGGGACTGGCACTACCCCAATCAAGGCAGTGGCGGAGTTTAAACTAACATTGCAATTAAGCAATTTTATACTGCACTAAATTTTTGCCTGTTTAAATATAGCGTCGGGCAAAACGATTTAAAGGTGTCTAAGGGCAACCAAATATTTGTAAAATATAAATGTACATGTTTTTCTACAGCGACCGTTATGGCCTCGACCCTGCTCTTTTTTCAATGAATTGATTGGGTGAGATCCTTCACCACCGCTGCCCGTTTGAATGGGCGCCACGCCATTTACGGTCCCCGTGTACGGACCGTGCTAGCTCGAGATTAAAATCTCAAGCAGGTTGACTTGAAGAGATACAGATCTGAAGAAGATGCTTCGAAGGACCTTCAGCGAATGAAGGGTGTATGTTCATTCAAGATCCTATCCTGATTCCCTTCTTCCTGTTATCTGTCTTTCCGCTCCACTCCCAAATACCACCCACCGTAGCCGCCACGCTGACACCCGCCTGACTCTTGGATCTTGACCTGGAACCGAACCCTTTTTGCCTATCAATTTTGTTTTGACTGAGCGCCTGTGAATAAGCTGGATCCCGTACGTGGCTTTCGTTGGGCGCTGTATAAATCTCGGAATTACGATTACGATTACAATTAAGTCATGTCATATCGTGTTATAATTTGTTATGCTTAACTCTGTAGGCTGGAAACGTGTGGAAGTTTGACGAGGATTCACTTGATGTGATGGATGCGTCGAATCCAACTCCTTTCGACAGCGTATTTCCAGGAGCACCGAAGGCCTTTGACTCGGCCGTCCGCCTTGTCAATGACCCGAACATCTACTTCTTCAAAGGCCTCAAGTGAGATCTTCCTGCCTTTTCTTTTGTTGGGACACGGTAACTGATTGGCCAAAAAGCTCCTCTTGTGCAGGTTTCGAGAGTACGGGTTCGAGAGTACGGGTTTGAGAGTACGAGTTTGAGCAAGAAGGGAATCCTTCTTAAAATCATTGTGTTCGAAAGTGAGGGTTTGAGAGTAAGGGTTCGAGAGTACGAGTTCAGGCAAATATTTAAAGAAGGGAATCTTTAAAATCTTTGAGTTCGAGAGTATGGGTTTGAGAGTACGGGTTCGAGAGTACGAGTTCGAGCAAGAAGGGAATCATTCTTAAAATTTTTGAGTTTGAGAGTAAGAGTTCGAGAGTAAGCAAATATTTTTTAAAATGAATGCGATTTTCAACCGTTTTGGTAATTCATTCGTTCGTTTTTTCGTTCATTCATGGGTCGTGTATCTTCTGATGCAACCGGCGTTGCGCTGTTGTACACTTTTCGGTTGTCGGTTGTCTGTTTACAGCTACTACAAATACAGCGAAGACGCACGCGAAACAGTCGAGGGCTACCCCAAAGAAAAGGCCGGTCCCTGGATGGGCCCAGCATGCGGGGCAAAACCATACACCCCCAAGTAGCCGAAGACGATGACTTACAAGACCCCGGGGACGGGGTCATCGCATTATCTAGCGCCAATCTCGGGCGGAAATTTCACTTCAGACTGTTTACCCAACAATATTGGGTGTTACCCTATCGAGGATGTTAAATTTTGATTCTCATATTGATCGGATTCATAGTCAGGTGCGTCAGTCTTTATATGCCATACGAATTCTTGTAGCACATGGCCTAACTGGCCCTCGGCTCTACGACGTTGTCCGAGCCACAACACTGGCCAGGATGCTGTACGCCTCTCCCGTGTGGTGGGGCTATGCTGGGGCACAGGCTAGAGCTCGGCTTCAGGCTTTGATGCGGAGACTTGTGCGTCTCCGCTATCTTCCTGGGAACTGCCCAACGTTCGATGAACTCTGTGGCACAGCTGATGCTCGTCTCTTTAAAGCAATCTTGAACAACCCAAATCATGTCTTACATCAGCTACTCCCACCAATTAAAACCCTCAGTTATTCCCTACGGCCCCACACCCATGATCGTATTATTCCTTCTGCTGACAATTTAGCGCGTAAATGTTTTATTGTTAGGATGTTGTATGAATATTAAGTTTTCTTGCGTTCTTAAATACTTGTAAACCGATGTGCGATTAGCTACTGGTTAATAAAGAATATACTTACTTACTTATCTAGGTCTTGTATTTTAAAGTAAACTGTTGACTAATAGTTAATGCAGAAACCAAGCTGTAGCTCATATTGTTTATCGACATTCAATGGCTGCCAGGGTTGTTGACGTCGATCTCGGTAATCGTATCGTGATCATAATCGTAATTCCGAGATTTCTACAGGGCCTAACGAAAACCACGTCACGAGGACCAGCTTATTCACAGGCGCTCAGTCAAAACTAAATCGATAGGCAAAATGGTTCGGTTCCAGGTCAAGATCAGCTACGGTGGGTAGTGTTTGGGATTGGAGCGGAAAGAGATACGAGGAAGAAGGGGTGTCGGGATACCTTTATCTCAGGCTAGCACGGTCCGTACACGGGGATCTTAAACAGCGTGTGGCACTCAAACGGGCAGCGGTGGTGAAGGTCCCCGTAGAAAAACATGTACATTCAAGCTTACATTACCTTGTGACTCCTACACAAAGAAAATTATTCGTAACTCTTGCAAAGCAACTGCTCAATGGCCCTAACGTACTTTGGGCCCCTCACTGATGGCAAAATTTGTGGGGTCCATTGTAAGTCTATGTACGGCTGGCCAAAGGATTATAGAATGCAGTTTCAAGTAGAAACAACCACTGATCAAAACTCTATACAATTAATAATAATATAGTAACTTCTCATGCGCTGGTTGCACAAGGCATTAACCGACGGCGCACCATAGCCAAGCCGCAATCAGGTCAATATCCAGGTCAGCGCAGAAGGTCATACGTTGCTATGGAAATTTCCAGATCGGATTAGTATTGACCGCTATTTTCTGATAATATTTTCAAGTTTCCAATTCCAAACATCATCCGCTGTAGCAGTCTGACTGACTGCTTACCTGACTTTTGGATCTTGACCTGGAACCGAGCCCTTCCTGCCTATCGATTTTGTTTAGACTGAGCGCTTGTGTATAAGCTAGTTCCCGAGACTTAGCTTTCGTTGGGCGCTGTAGAAATCTCGAGTTTACGATTACGAAGTCTCTTAGTGATGCCACGAAAAAAACAAATTCAAAATTGGTCCATTTATCCCGAATTAGCCAAAGCAAAGCACACGACTTACTAAAAACAAAGTCTAAAAGAATAAAACGCAAAAGCAAACTCTGCATACATGTATGCAAAAATCCACGCAATTATCAAGATACTTTATAAAGCGCCTTCTAATAATAATAATAATAATAATAATAATGTGCCAGCCTGGACGCCACAGCAGCTCTAGTTGCTCCAGCAACAATAGATTTGTTTCATAATTGAAGTGACGTAATAATAATAATAAATGTAATCTAGCGACTTATATAGCGCCGTTATCATAATGCACAAGGCATCGGTCGATTGCTTCATATGAGATAATACTGAAACATCACAATTCATGGGATATACCGCATCAAGGTTGCCTGACAGAAGCATACATATGCCGATGGACACGTGACGTGTTAACAAATGAATTACTTACTTACTTACTTGCATAGATGCAAACATACACCATAACTTCATTATATCGCACGTGATTTTGTTGTGAAATCTGATACAAGGTTGGTACGTGGATCTCAAACCCAATTCCGCTTAGGATAACATTAGCCCCACTGAATACAGCGTCGGTGAAACGTTGTACCGGCACTGACTTTAGATAGCTTCGTAAAAACCTCTGGTATTAATTAACACAAGTTGCATCCATAATCATATTCAGAAATTTGTATAGCGCCACTTCCATAGGAACCGCTCAGAGGCGCTCTCTGCGCTACCCAAAACAATGTAACAAAGAAGCAAAGCTTCAATAATCCTAAGTAGGTGCCTTTTCAACTCTTCGACCCTTTAGCAGACGGGGGCCGAATCCCAAGGTCCTGGACAGGGGACTAGTGCATCACAGGGCTTCCCGCTTGGCAGTAAAGACAAGCGTGCACGAACAACTTGCTCGGGGTTGTTACACTGAGTCTTCTCTGCAGTCTCAAACCAGCAATCGTAGGATTACATACTAAGCTTGCTACTGAAATACTACGGTGTTGTAGAATTGCAATAATGGTTCTGAAAACTAACTGAAAGAAACTGAGTGAACAAAATGCACTCAATACATTAAATTAGACTCAACATCGCAAGGAAACCTTGAAGATAATTTAAATGCAGTCATTTGAGAGATATGTTTATCAACAAACAACCTGATCACGTAAATTGTAAAATATGCAAAAAATATCCATACACCATAAATTTCACATATGACAGGAACATATGTTTAACATAATTCTCTAACGTAATTGTAACATGTTTAATCTAAATTTTCCAACATGATTGTAATATGTGTTTAATCTAAATTTTCAAACATGACTGTAACACATGGTCAACGTTATTTTCAAACATGGATGTAGCACGCTTAACATAAATTTTCAAACACGACTTTAACATGTTTAGAGTAAATTTTCAAACATGACTGTTATATATTTCGATTAATTTTTCCAAGATAAATATAAATACGTAACAGCAAAACTTATGAAAACTCATCTGTAAAAACTTGACAGAAAACAAATAAAAGTCAATCTAACAATCTAACGTCATTCCCATGCTACGGCAAAGCAAGATTACTAAATTCTTTAACAGTAAGAAACCGAGCAAGGTAAGATAAGGTACAGTAAGACAGGTAAGTCACGGTAATTTAAGGAAGGCAAGTCAAGGTGATGTAAAGATTAGGTAAGGCAAGGTAATAAAAAAGAAGTTGGGGAAGGCGAGTCAAGGTAATAACAGAAAAAGCAAGGCAAGGTAATGTTACAAGGAAAAAAGGCAAGGAAATGTAAAGTTTAGGTAAGGCAGGGTAAAATACGGAAGTTAGGAAAGGCAAGTCAAGGAAATGTCACATAAGCAAGGCAAGATTACATAAAGAAGGCAAGTCAAGGTAAAGTAAAGATCAGGTAGAGCAAGTTAGGAAAGGCAAGTTTGGCAATATCAAAAACACAAAGCAAGGTAATTTTACAAGGAAGGCATTACAAGGTAATGTAAGGAACGCTAGTTAAGGTAACATAAAAACACAAGGCAAGGTATTAATGCAACCTGAGGGAAGGTAATTTAAGGTGAGGTAATAACAAAAAATTTAAGGAAATGGCCAATTACTTGAGCAGTACTTTTAAGAACTCAGTCTTACATTACATCAGTTTTACACAAGGCAAAACAAAATTGAATCCCAGACATAAAGTGTACATGCATGCAATCATTCACAATCTTCTGTCATTGCAATGTCTAGAAAACTCAGGCACTAGTGTGATCAAATATCTCTACAACTATTGTCTGAGTACTGGAAACATAAAAGTCCACTACTGCACAATAATTCCTTATCAAACAACAAATACCAAAATATATTACATAAATATAATAATTATATAAACATATAGATATATATTTATATATATAAATTTTAAAATATATATGTACAGATCTGATTCGTAATAAAAAACAGACGGCGTAACGTAGCATAACTTACCAACTTCCCCTTAACTAACAACTTATAAGCCCAATCCGAGGCACTTGCAGCACAGATAAAAGCAGGTTTTGTGATAAAAGGGGTGCAACCCCATGGCGCAAGAATCAGGGTAAAGAGAGGCATGGTAAAACCAACCACAGCAAGTCTCATGCTATGCAGCAGACTTGTTTGTTGTAGGGGTGTCAATTACACCTCTCTCCCCTACTCCTTCCGTTCTTGGCTTCCCTTACCCCACAATCCCCTCCAGTCCTCCCATTCTTGCCGCCCTAGTAATTGTAACTGTATTGTAATTTCAAATTTGCATAGCACCTTTGCGAGAAAACTGATCAAAATTACTTCTGGCCTAACAACACAAAAACATGATCAACTACAACGGTTTTCAATAGCAACAAAGAAAGAATGAGATATTTTTAAACGAGTTAGTCTTGCTCTGTCATCATCTATGGTCCCTGAATTGCTCAGTTTCTTATGAAAACGTGGAGGACTCCCACGGTACAGAAATCCTTGGGTGTTCTATCCTAATTACCTTAACGAAACCTAACTAACCTAGGCTGCAAGTTGAACTGTTGAAGTCCTGATATGTGGAATGGAACAGCGAACTGGACTGGATTGGAATGGTGCAGAAAACTATGCCAGGAAGTGGACGATAGTGCCAATTTCATGAGGCTCAGTTTCAGACACTAGTCACTTTCAAGTGTTAAGTGCCAATTTCATACTAGTCACTTTCAAACGTTAAGTGCCAATTTCACACCAGTCACTTTCAAACGTTAAGTGCCAATTTCACACCAGTCACTTTCAAGTGTTAAGTGCCAATCTCACACTAGTCATTTTCAAATGTTAAGTGCCAATTTCACACCAGTCACTTTCAAACATTAAGTGCCAATTTCAGATGAGTGATCAGGACATAGTGAGCAATATTCCGTTGTCATTCAACGTTCACAAAGTCAATTACACTGGAGCGAATAAACGAGAATCAGGCAACAAGACAGATTTCCTGCGAGGCAAGAAGTCTGGAACCACTAAAGAGGAAGCGGGAGATTACATCGAAATCGACTTC
Source organism: Norana najaformis (assembly GCA_964023275.1). NCBI lineage: Eukaryota > Metazoa > Annelida > Clitellata > Crassiclitellata > Hormogastridae > Norana > Norana najaformis. Next base: position 15,577,903 of record OZ029929.1, read on the forward strand.
GTACTACCTCACCGGTTCTATATTCACGTTTGGGTCGCTGGCTACAGTATGCAGTTGCTGAAATAACAAACAAAGCAAGTAATAATTTAAACTGTAAGAGAAATGTAGTCACGATAAATGTATCTGAACACTGTAACAGAACGTACTGCTTTCTAAGTACCTCACAAAAGTGCTGTAACATAACGAGGATTTGCATACTTATGATGGTCCCTTACCTCTATAATTACCTATAGATTTATTACTGTTATTTTTTGGTAAGCACCAATTTCACACTAGTCACTTTCAAACATTAAGTGCCAATTTCACACTAGTTCCTTACCTCTACAATTACCTGTACATCTATTTCTGCTATTTTTTTAAATTAATAGTTAATAGTATTATTAACACCATGTCTAATCTTCCCATCTCCACTCAAATGCTAGGAAGCACAAATGGAACAGAAATTTTGAAAGAACTTTCTGCCCTGGTCAGGACTTGAACCCCAACCTATCTGGTAGGAAGTGCATAAAAAGACCTTATGCGCATAGAAGTGTATAAAAAGACCTTATGCGCATAGGAAGTGCATAAAAAGACCTTATGCGCATAGGAAGTGTATAAAAAGACCTTATGCGCATAGGAAGTGCATAAAAAGACCTTATGCGCATAGGAAGTGTATAAAAAGACCTTATGCGCATAAGAAGTGTATAAAAAGACCTTATGCGCATAGGAAGTGCATAAAAAGACCTTATGCGCATAGGAAGTGCATAAAAAGACTTTATGTGCATAGGAAGTACATTTGTGCCCATAACAAGTGCGCTAAACAATAAAGTAAGTAAATAAATAGAGTGTGAGAAAGTCAACATACCTGCATCGGTCTTCCCTTGGTCTCGATCGGAAGAAGGAAGGCAGAAATGGCGCAGAGGAAGCACAGGCAGCCGTACAGACCTAGGCCGAGTCTCACGGAATGGGCCAGCAACACCTGGAACACACCATCACCATTATTACAATTATTTTTATTATTATTACTATCATTATCATTATTATTACTATTATATTATTACTATTATTTCTTTTTTTGTTTTTTTATGCCCGAGGTACTTATGATCCCTCGGGACATTATTATTATTATTACTATTATTATTATTATTATTATTAATATTATTACTATTACTATTATTATTATTACTATTATTAATATTATTACTATTATTATTATTATTATTACTATTATTAATATTATTACTATTATTATTAATATTATTACTATTATTATTATTATTATTACTATTATTATTATTATTATTACTATTATTAATATTATTACTATTATTATTATTATTACTATTATTAATATTATTACTATTATTATTATTATTATTACTATTATTAATATTATTACTATTATTATTATTATTACTATTATTAATATTATTACTATTATTATTATTATTATTACTATTATTAATATTATTACTATTATTATTACTAAGAAATTTTTTAATGCAAAGTCACACAGAAATGTGTTGTGGAAGCGATGATGATATAGTGTTGACTTTCCAGTTTTCTGCTTACATATGAACTCGTTCTTAACGAACTTCAACACAGATAGAACGCCACAGTCCGAAGCCATGGCAACTACCAGTCATAAGTAATTAACTAAGAATGCAAAAGAAAATGGTTCATTATTACAGTAATTAAAAGAAATTAAAAACACAATTATATTAATTATTAATGAATCAACGATATAAATTAGGTTAATCAAGAATTAATGATATAAATTAGGATAATCAAGAATTAATTATATCAATTAGGATAATCATGAACACAATATTGCTAAGAACCACAACAAAACATGCAGCAGTTATCAGAATAAAAGATAACGAGTATAGGTGTTGACAGGTAGCACATACAGGTAACATACCTGAGCAATAAACGGCGTTACCATGCATCCGACTCTTGCCATTGCACTGCAGCTGCCAATCCCAATGGACCTAATCGTTGTCGGAAAGACCTTAGACAAAAATAGGAATGTCTGTTTCGCTTTTTTGGTATTTAGTGTTTCAGATGCTTTTGTTAAGTTCACAGAAAATTGGTAGATAATTTTATGATCATGCTAGTCTGTTCATTGGTTTTTGAATAATAATAAAAAAATATTAATATTTGAGATGACGCTCGATGCAATGCGCAGGCTCCGCTTTTACGCTAACCCAATGATCTTAAATAACAAATCTTAATTAGTATAGTAATAATAACAATAACAATGATTTCCAGTGCCTATCAGTTGTCATCCAATGTTTTAATGCTGTCGCCTTTCACAGCACTTTCTCTCCGCCGAAACCTGACGAGATTTAGCCAACCCAGATTTTATTTCTCCGTAGCCTTTTAACAAGTCCTGAGGGCTCATAGTTCCTCGGTTAAGTTACCTCGCATAAAAAGACCTCATGTGCACAAGAAGTGCATAAAAATACCTTGTGTGCATAAAGAAATAAAATAAAAAATAAAGAAATAAAAAAATACTACTAATTTTTTCATTCCTGAGGGACTATTCTTACCTGGGAAAAACAATAATAGTACATCGCTTCTCAACAAGTTCTAGCCATTCGAGAAACTTTATTCTTCAGAGTTTTTTAAAGATTTTTTGTTCTGCAAAAGGTGCTATATATATATATATATATATATATACACAAATACAACATGACACCATACAATACAATGCAAATACCATACAAAAAAGCATCGAGCTGCTACCTCTCCAGTGTAGATATAGATGACGTTGAAGCAGCCGGATATGAAAGCTCGGACACAAAATATGAACACGGTTAGGATAGTTGTGGTTGTGCAGATCTGGATGAGGAAGTAAAAGACGCCGGCGAGGCAGAAGTTCAACCCTATCGACGCCCTCCGTCCAATCAGATCAATCGTCATGAGATTCACAGGGATAACTGCACAAAAACACAGATTTAAGTAAATGTAAATGTTTTTCTATAGCAACCGTTTGGCCTCGACCCTGCTCATTTTTCAATGAATTTCTCAGGTGAGATCCTTCACCACCGCTGCCCGTTTGAATGGGCGCCACGACATTTAAGGTCCCCACGTACGGACCGTGTTAGCCCGAGATTCAAATATCTGAAATAAGACACGTAGGAATTGATTGTTTAACAAGATTCCTTTAAACACTGTCTTCTGAAGCCATAAAATTATCAAGAATTGCCTCATTAGTTGATTATGCTGCTTATGATATCACCAACAAATAATACATTATAGACATCTGCATACTTACAATACAACCTTTACAAACTACCAGTATGCATACAGTCATACAATAAAAAGCATTTTTAATGCATACTCGCAAGTATGCATACAGTTGTGCACATACAGGAATTTTTCAATGCCTACTTGCAAGTTCTCCGATCGTAGCAACGATCATGCTAATGTAGTCGGACCAGTCGTGATGCTGACAACGACACGATTCCTCTCCTCCTTCAGATATCTTGGCTGCAATTACAGAATGAAGACATCTTTAACGAAGAACAAAACCAACCACAGCTTCCATGGCGCCAGCCACTAATAGTCAAATTCAGCTTCTATGGCGAGTTCGTACAGTCAACAACAGTCAAAATCTAACAGTCAAAATCAGTGCTTGCTCAGAGCTGAAGTGTTTCTTTGAGGTAAGGTATGGTGATGCCTGCCAACCGGACTTGGGGTAACGACCTTGGACCAGCCGTACTTGCAATTGTAATTGCAAATTTATATAGAGCCACTTCAGGACAAACTCCACAGAGGTTGTCCCAACATGACAACGTAAAACCACAATCAAAAAGAATGGTTTTCAAGCGCCCACGTAATAGAGGTAAAGAGAGGCCAAGTTGTTTGTTCACATGCCTTGTGCCTCATATTCAGAGTTACTGACCTTATGCACATAAGAAGTGCATAAAAAGACCTTATGTGCAAAAGAAATGCATAAAAAGACCTTATATGCACAAGAAGTGTACAAAGAGACCTTATGTGCACATAAGTGCATAAAGACCTTATGTGCATAGGAAGTGCATGAAGAGACTTATGCACATAATAAGTGCATAAAAAGACCGTATGCACATAAAAAGTGCATAAACATATTTTATGCACATAAAAAGTGCATAAAAGACCTTACGAAACTAAAAATAAATAAATAAAATCAGACACAAAATGCACATAAAAAGTGCACAAAAAGACCTTATGTGCACACAAATAAATAAATAACTATAAATAAAATGACCTCCACAGATTCCACCAATCTCGAGGAGTTCTGACTGAACGAGGATGATTCCATAGTAGACAGACGCAACTCCAAACCACATGAAGAGCAGCTGAATTGTAGTACGAGCATATGACCTGGTGAACATGTCTTGGCAGCGCCCTCTAGGAACCTAAACAAACACAATTACTGGTAGAATAACCACAGAAAATGATACAGTAATAAAGTGAAAGTAAAGCAACCTAAATGTAACAGCTGAAAATGACCTTATGCACATAAGAAGTGCACAAAAAGACCTTATGCACACAAGAAGTGCATAAAAAGACCTTATGTGTATAAGAAGTGCATAAAATGACCTTATGATAAAATGATAAAGGTAAAGCAATAAATATCTGAAAGGAACAAAGGTAAAAAGGTTAAGGTAAAGCAACACAAGATAAATGACAGAAAAGCTAAAGGTAAATGGGAACAGTCATTTAGTCTAATCTAGTGACTTCTATAGTGCCATAAACACAATCAACAAGCCACAAATCAATCACGTTACGTGAAACCATAATCAATTCATAATCTGCTGAAGTAGTCAGGCTAAGGTCAGTAAATAGGGTAAACGTAAGCAGAAATTCCTCTGGGTGGTCTTTTCTCGTAATAAACAGTTCTTGATTTTTGTTTAACTTGACTGCTGCCGTTTTTACCATTCACAGGCAACCTCGGAAAACCTACCACTGGTGAAGCAACTAAATCTCCAGCTGGCAGCGTCTTGCGATTTGTTCGGGCTATCTGTTTCAAGACTTGGATTGCATCTTGTCTCCTGCCAGCAGCCAATAAGAACCGCACAGATTCGGGCAAGGTCTACAAAGGCAGTTAAAGACCCAGCTTAGTAATCCAATCTAATGACTTTTATACTCATTAGTAAGAATATCAATTTTAACTAATAATAATAATAACAACAATAACAATACTAATACTACTAATAATAGTAGTAATAATAAAATTATTATCATTAATATTATTACTACTATTATTATTATAATAATAACAACAAATACTAATAATACTTCTAATAATAGTATTAATAATAATATAAAAATAATTATATTATTATTAAGCTATAAACTCCAAATTTCTGAAGCGCTATTTAAAAGCCAAAAACGGCATAAATTCATTCACAAGCGCTATTACTACTACTGTCATTTTTATTATTAATCATTATTATTATTACTATTATGATGCTCCAGAGAGGAGCACACCACAGAATTATAATAATAATAATAAAAATAATACAATAATAAGAATAAGAATAATAATAATAATAATGTACTACTAAAAAACGGGAACTGACCCAGACACAGAAGAGGGTGACAAATGTAGGTATGGCTGAGGCGATGACCAAAACTCTCCAGCCATACCTCGGAATGAGAACGTAGGCCAAGAAGATTTCGAACAGGCAGCCTCCAGTCCACATGAGCTGCAAGAAAAAAGCAGTCCGCGTAAAAACTAAGTAACGTATGAATGTGAACATTTATATAGTGCTTTTAATAAAGAACCTCTTGACATATTGTAAGACCTCAAGTGCACAGGAAGTGCATAAAAAGACCTTATGCATATAAGAAGTGCATAAAAAGACCTCATGCATACAAGAAGTGCATAAAAAGACCTTATGCATACAAGAAGTGCATAAAAAGACCTCATGCATACAAGAAGTCATAAAAAGACCTTATGCATACAAGAAGTGCATAAAAAGACCTTATGCGTAAAAGAAGTGCACAAAAAGACTTTATGGGTATAAGAAGTGCATAAAAAGACCTTGTGTATAAGAAGTGCCTAAATAGACCTTGACATATTGTAAGACAGCACTACAATTTACATAGGACTATTCATTCAGAGCAATCATACAGCTCCAGTGTCCCTGGCTCAAAGGCGATCTTGTCTTTGTCTTGTCTCGTCTTGTTTTGTCTCGTCTATCTTTTTGTCTTGTCTTGAACTGTCCTCGAGCCGAGGATTGGCTGCATTTATTTTGTGCCATCAGCTTCTGGCCCTTGTATCTGGTCAAGATACAAGGTCGAACAACAATTCAGTCTGCGATCTAGGGAAGGGCTAATCCAGGCAGTTGGCCCAACCATTAAAAAAATGGATACTTTGCATTTCTCTTACAATCTATGACATCAATTACAGGACAACTGTTAGTACTATCTGTGTTTACAAATTCACATTACTAAATTCGCCTCAAAAGCACGGGAACGTGGAAAGGACAAGTCTGAGTTGTTTTGCAAAACGAGAACAGAAACAGAGAAGGTAATTACTGAAAATGGCAATTTGCATACTGCCACTATCTGTGCCTAGTCAGGTATCAACAGATGGCACTTACAGTGGAGTTAAATTTTACTAAATCCCAAGACTGTGACTTAAAAGATCATTTTGAAAAGAGGTATTTAATAAATAAGCAATCGTCTGACCTTGACTTACCTTCCCATACCTTGCCTTCCCATATCTTGCCTTCCCAGACCTTGCCTTCCCATACCTTACCTTCCATACCTTGCCTTCCCATACCTTGCCTTCCCAATACCTTACCTTACCTTCCCATACCTTGCCTTCCCATACCTTGCCTTCCCAGACCTTGCCTTCCCATATCTTACCTTCCATACCTTGCCTTCCCATACCTTGCCTTCCCATACCTTGCCTTACCTTCCCATACCTTGCCTTCCCATACCTTGCCTTACCTTCCCATACCTTGCCTTACCTTCCCATACCTTGCCTTCCCATACCTTGCCTTCCCATATTCTACCTAGCAAGACGATGAAAGGCTGAGTTACCACAAGACCTGTTACCCAAAAAAACAGAAACCCCAACTGGTATCTTCAAGGTACAAGTTAACAGTCACTAAAGTTGCCTGGCAATCACAATATGGAAAGTATCAAACCACGGCGTTCCAGAGAAGAGGTGAAAAGGATCTGACATGAAGTCAATACCTCAGTCAACAGATGTTGCTGACCTCGGCAGCTTAGTCAAAACAGATGCAAAGCCATCCTTACGTTTGACAGGATCAACAGTTTTGCTCGGTATTTGGAAGGTAGGTACTCACAGAGCAGAGTAAACCTACAAACGACAATTACACGTAACTGTAACATAAAACAATTTACTGAATCATAATGTAAAGACAGGTACTCACAGAGCAAAGTAAACCTACAAATAACAATTACACGTAACTAACATAAAATACTAGGCTTAATACTAGATATTAAATACTATAGTATCAAATACGAGGTATTAGATACTACACACTACGTACCATGCACTAGATACTGGCCATAGATACTTTGTACTAGATATTAGGCACTAGATACTAGGCACTAGATACTACGTACTAGATACTACTGTAGATGCTAGGCTAGGTACTAGATAATGCAAAGAGGTTCACATTTATTACTATTATTAAGCAGACTAATAATGACAAAGCAGAAATCGATGGTGCTGAGCAATTTCATGCATGAACGACTTGCTCAAGTCCCTTGACAATAATCGTCTCAGCAGAGGCTCGAATCCTCGTACTCATGTCGAGCACTCATAGCACTCATACCAATCGGCTATTGTGTCAGAGACCAACCACTGGGACAAGATGAAGAAACTCACGACTGGACTGCACCGCCAAATCCAGTTCCGACGAGACCTCGAAGGATGAGAATCCAGACGTAGTTGGGACTCTGAGAGGTCAGGATACCAAAGTAGCAGATCCAGAGAGCAGCTGCGACGAGCGTCTGCAACAAAGAAAACAATCAAGAAAACAATCCGAGGGGATAAAGGCATCACGAACGACTGCAATTGCATCCTTCGTCGTTCATAACTTTTTTCATTAGATCAATAAATCAATTCTGCTAGATTTTCCCAAAAGTTGTGGATCTGTATTCTGAACTAATTAACCATAATTATTTTATTAAGTTGTCATTCAGGCCCTATTTTACGTTGTTCATGTCATTTATTATATAGCTGTGTACACTGTTGTAAAGTGTGGGCATCTGATTCATGCTAATAAAAGAATACTTACTTTCTTAATTGTAATTAGGAATTAGTATGGTGCCATTTTGCGAGAAATTTATCGAAGGTGCTTCCAATTTGACACCATGAGACTTCAATCAAACAGAATACGGTAAGATACTCTGTATTGTAAAGTAAGACAGGTCGTAAGGTCAGGTCAAGGAAGGTAAGGTGATCAGGTCACTTATATCGTAATTGTAATCTCAAAATTTCTAAAGTGCTACTTAAAAGCTAAGCGCAGGGTACCAGCTTATTCACGAGCACTGCGTCTAAGTCTGTGGGGTTGTCCAAAGATGCCATCTCGAGAACCAAGTCCAGTTGCCAGAAGACCAGAGACAGGAGGGAAGAGGAGGCTAGGGTGGGTCGTGATTAACAGGTCAAGTCGGATAGGGCAGCTAAGGTCAGGTCCAGTATGGTATGGCAAGGTAGGGTAAGGTTATGTAGGGTCAGTTCATGCTGGACAGGAGAAGGCATGGTCCAGAAAGGTTAGGTAAGGTATAAGGTCAGGTAAGGTGAGGCAAGGTTGGGTTAAGTCAGGTAATAAACAAGGTAAGGTCACATCATGAAAGGTAAGATCAGCTAAGCAAAGACACGATAATTGCCTATATATATGATGCCTCTATCAAGACTTCGTCAGAAGTCTGGTCTTGTACCTGAAGGCGCTATCGGCCTACAAATCCAACGCTGATCAGCAATTTTTTTAATTCAAATTTCTAATTTTCTAATTTTCTGTGTTGTCTGAACTATGTTACCTGAACTCACCAAAGACTCACCAGTTGGCTACTAAAGAGTGCTACAAGAATTTTTCCACCGCATTAGAATAAACTGAAGATTACTCCAGCGCAAGCAAGGAAGCTAAACTGTCTTACTACTCGTCGTCCGTAGGTGTCAGCAAAAGTTCCCCAAGCATTGGAACCAAGGAACATCCCAACAAAAACAATCTACAACAGAATAAAAATCACTTAATTAATTAACTAAATTAATTAAATACAACAGATTAGATAACCAATTTATCAATTAATAAATTAATTAATTAATGTGGTTTTTATATAGATTCAGATATTAATTATATCGATATAGAATATATACACAACAGTATATGTAGTTCATTTATATTTATATATATAGCATTTATATAGCATAAATATAAGATACACAATATATATATATATATATATATATAAACATAGGACATCAAAGCAATCATATTATTCACCAAATACTGCCATAGCTGGAACATATACCCACACACTCGTTCAAGCCTTTTACTGCACAAATGTAAGTTTCTATCTGAATATTTATGTCTGTTAGGAGCCTATTTTTATATAAAAATAAATTATAGGCCAATTGACGGATTGACTGACGCAGTTCTTACAGTTGTGATAAGCGCCACCTGCCATTCCTGCAAATGGAATTCACACCTGAGCTCAGGCGAGAGAACGGACAGGAGTAACATCTCCAAGGCGTCCGTTGCCTAGAAGCACAAAATTGGCAAATTGTACACAGATTCATGCAACAGATTCTAATTTCTATGCATCTATGCTAGATCCATTAATTCTACTAAATTTCTCACCCATTAGGAAATCACATATAGACTTTTTCTCTCGATTTCACTGATTATACGAGGATTTCTGAGCACCTGAGTTCTTCTTGATTCCTATTATTATGATTTTATTATTGTTACCATTATTAATATCATTATTATTATTATTATTATTAGTAGTAGTAGTAGTATTATTATCATTATTATTATTATCATTAGTAGTAGTATTATTACTATTAATAGTAGTAGTATTAACATTATTAGTAGTATTATTATCATTATTATTATTATCATCGTTTTTATTATTATTGTCATTATTATTAATATTACCATGACAATTATTATTCAAACAACTTATATGGTGCCATAAAGTAAAACTCAAGACAAGGACTGCTTGCAAAGACAATAGGAAAAACCGAACCATTCCAGTCCTTCAGTCATATAATTCGTATGCCATACGGATTAATAATTTACCTTTTCTTCCAAATGCATCAACACTAGATATATTTTTGATTATGATTACCACAGTGATTATGTTACAAAATGAGTACCTGGAACAGTCCGACTACCCCCATGACCTTCAGCTGGAAGCGTCCAAAGCCAATGTGCTCGATTGCCTCTTCCACCGTGTAATGACAAACATCCTCCCCATCAGAAGATGGCTCCTCAAAGTACGCTTCTAAGACGTAATGTAAGGCAGATTTATGTACAGCCTTGTTCTAACTGTATTAAAACGCCGCAAATTCTGATGCATGCATGTAATGTATGTGTGTGTACGTATGCATGCATGTATTTATGTATGTATGTATGTATGTAAGTAAGCTTAGCTTTTGAGTAGTGCTTTAGAAATGTGTTTATGATTATGATTAAGAATCTTTGCCATTAAACATGTGGCATTTTTTTTAGATTGCCATTGACACTCACTCCTAAACCACAAGTTTTTAAAAATTAATTAAAACACAAGGCCCTTATAACACAGCATTTGCTTTAGGCCCAAAGGCCGTGTTATAAAGAGATTTATAAATTGACAGTTCTACCTCTGATGTCACTGATCAGTGGCTGAGAATCTGGGGCTAAGTCCTCATCCGAAGACACAGAAAAGTCATCACGATCCTCGTTGTGATGGTGGACATTCGCCAAAGGCTCCATTTCGGCTTCTGAGGACACGTGCCGATGTCGAAACGTTCCTGGAAGGCCGTCCATCACTGACACAGAAGAAAAGTTATAAGTTGCTGAACAGCAGTCAGTCAGTCTGTCAGTCAATCAGTCAGTCTGTCAGTCAGTCAGTGTCAGTCAGTCAGTCTGTCAGTTAGTCTGTCAGTCAGTCAGTGTCAGTCAGTCAGTCTGTCAGTTAGTCTGTCAGTCAGTCAGTGTCAGCCAGTCAGTCTGTCAGTCAGTCAGTGTCAGTCAGTCAGTCAATCAGTCAGTCTGTCAGTCAGTCTGTCAGTTAGTCTGTCAGTCAGTCAGTGTCAGCCAGTCAGTCTGTCAGTCAGTCAGTGTCAGTTAGTCAGTCAGTCTGTCAGTTAGCCTGTCAGTCAGTCAGTGTCAGTCAGTGCATACATTAAAAGTTGCTGACTTGACTGGTCAGTCAATCAGATCGCACATGAACCGTGGCATGCATATACGGTCGCGTTTTTCTATAACGACCATATAGCGGCGACCCATTGTCGTATTTTCAATAATTTTATTCAATGATATCCTTCACTACAGCTGGACGCCACGTCCTTGGTTCACCATGTAACGAAATGAATTACAAATCTCTAAAATACAGTTACCACCGGTAAGCTTTCCGACGACTTCCTACGCACGACACCCTACCAATGTTGCTATTCGGTCCATTTCAAAATAAACGCTGCCCTACGGCACACCAATAAGTCATCGTCAAACCTGGTTCGTTTCGAAGCGATCGTGTCACTATTTGACAGAAATAAGTCCAGAAGAAGCAACAGTTTAATTTATTTATTATTATTTAATTTATTAATCTATTGCGGCATTGGTCTGGTCAATAAAAAAAGCCGTTCAGGAGACTTACCTGAATACTCGTATTTGAATGATTTCCTCAACTGCCGGTGCCGCTGTGAGAACACAGGTGCAGGCTAGAGTGTAGCTATAGCTTAGTGTTCAAATATCGCGTTCTATCATCAACAGAAACGCCTTAATTCTTAACTTAAAGTGAAGTCACCAAAAAGTTCAGTGTCCACTTAGATTTTCGGAAACATTTCTCGCAAGTTTATGTAAACAACAACAGAAAAACTTTTGACGTACACGATTGGGAAAAATATGAGACAATTTAACCGCGGGTAGGCACTACAGCTAGATTCATAAGTAAGAGGAGTTTCACAAATCACAGCACTGGGAAGATCCAATCATAATTATATGGATATGGACATTTATATGAATTTAACAATAGAAAGCACGAAGGAGGTCCTCTTTTGCGAGGCGAGTGCTTGTTGTATAATTTGTTAATTCCATTCTCACACGGCAAATCGGCCTCAACTACGCAATGAAAAACCGTTCATTGTTAACGTCGTCATCATCATCACCACTATCATCGATCATTACAAAAGGCCAATGGAAGAACGAACGAATAAAAGGTTAGCGCTGCTTTGCAAGCGCTAGCATTCAAAGCGCTGCCTTCACAAACAGGTTTCAGATAATTATCAGACGGTATCTCCTGGCGTAATTGGCTGCCTTATAGTCTCAGTAAGAATATATATATACATCGCTGAAAACAGTAGGCCAAAGGCGTTATATATATGTGTGTATATATATGTTTACATGTATATATATATACGTACTCTCTAACCCACCCCCGTAACTCGCCTAAACACCCATATATATATATATATTATATATATATATATATTATATATAATATTATATATATATATTATATATATATAACTCGCCTAAACACCCATATATATATATGTTGTATATATATGTTGTATATATATATATGGGCATTTAGGCGAGTTACGGGGGTGGATGGGTGGGAGAGTACGTGGGATTAAGATTCGATTGGATGAAAGGAACGCAGAAATCCTACAAATAATGGAACCGACTGCGGACGACATCTATCGATCGGCGCCAGGAATTAAACGCCCTCTGGCGATCACGTTCAGTCAATTCCGGTTAGAAATCCCCTTCGAGCAGCGGACAAACACATCGGGTGCAGTAAGTAAACCGGATGAGGACATAATGCCAATATATGTATACAGTACACACACAAACGCTCGCGTACACGCATGAGTATGTATGTATGTATGTATGTGTGTGCATGTATGTATGTATGTATGTATGTATGTATGGATGTATGCATGTATGTATGTATGTATGTATGTATGCATGTATGGATGTATGCATGTATGTATGTATGTATGTATATATGTATGTATGTATATATGTATGTATGGATGTATGCATGTATGTATGTATGTGTATGCATAACTGGACATTTATATGGAGCCACATCGAAAACACTGGACAGTGTTCTCACACTCACACTCACTCACTCGCCCACCCATCCACCCAGATCCTACCCACCCATCCACTCACTCACTCACTCACTCACTCACTTACCCACTCACTCATGTTCCCTGGATAGTCTGTAGCGCGCCTAGTCTTGCTGTACCCGGTGCAAGTTGTTCGTTCCTGCCTGCCTCCCCTCCGCTTCACCTTCATTAGCATCGCACCTTCCTATGCTACGCTTTTCAAAACACCGGTCGAAGACTTCTAAAAGTATAATGTCGCGTAAGAGCAGATACTTTTGAGGCTGGAACATTCACAGGCCACAGTACGTTGGCCTTCTGCATTGCCAGAGAAACCCGATGGTTTTAAAAACCACATTATAGTGCACATTAGTGTCTGCTATTTCTAGACATCTGAGCTGTTCTGATATATTCCAAAAAGATGTATTCTAAGCTGATCTAATCTAATCTAATCTTATCTTAGCTAAACTGATCTAATCTATTCTAAGCTGATCTTATCTGAGCTAAATTGATCTATTCTATTCAAATCTAATCTTATCTTATCTTAGCTAAACTGATCTAAACTAATCTGCTATGATGCGTTCTGCTCTAATCTTCTCTGAACTAATCTATTCTGATACAATTTGGCATAATCTAATCAACCAGTTTGGCTTTTATCCATTTTAATTTGATAGTTACCCTTAGCTGCCACGCTGTCTCTCCGTCTGACTTTTGGATCTTGATCTGGAACTGAACCCTTTTGCCTATCGATTTTGTTTTGACTGAGCTCCTGTGAATAAGCTGGTCCCCGCGGCGCGCCTTTCGTTGGGCGCTGTAGAAATCTCGGAATTACGATTACGATTATGTAGTTTGAAACACGAAGACCTTACTTAATCAAGGTAACGACTATTGCCGGTAAAGTAACGAAACCTGTTGTAAAAAGTGCCATCCTTACGACATTTCCTCTGCGGCGACCACGGAAGAGGCTGAGTCGTTTCCAGTGCTTCTTTTTCTAGAAAAAGTTTCCGGAACTGAACAACTATACCTAACATATAAATAAACAGTGAAAACAGTGTTAAGTTGTAAACACTGAAATTGAATTAAAATAAGTTACTTGATATTACATAACTAAAATAACTTCGTAACACTAAATTCTTTTATTAATAACTAAATTATTTTTTATTAGCCGAAAAAGGTGCCAGAACGCTGTTCCGGAGCGTTCCGCCTGAAACAAGAACTGGTCGTTTCCTTTAACAGTGTTCCTCCCTTTGGAGGGGCACGATAGCATATTGGGTAGAGCGCTCGGCTTGTAACGCGCAGAGTACGGGTTCGAGCCTCCTTCAAAGAAGGTTACTGTGTAGGGACCTTGAGCAAATCCTTCACTCACAATTGCTCGGCGCCATCGATTGATGCTAAGTCATTAGATAGTGGCGCCTAATAAATGCAGAAATAAAAAGGAAGCCGCCCATTCTGATCCTCGCTGGAGAGAACAGAGTAAAGGCAAAGTTGGTACGGGATGGCTATTCGTCATCTTCATCGGAACTAGAAGGGACTGGGAATCTGGGTGTCAAACAGGGCTGGAGTAGCCTCCCCTCAGCTAAATTATGTATGGACTGCGATCGCCGCGCATAAACATATGTCTGCCTGTCTCTCTGTCTGTCTGTCTGCCTGTGTATGTATGTATGTTTGTATGTATGTGTGTATGTATGTATGTGTGTATATATGTATGTATGTATGTATGGTTGTGTGTATGCATGTATGTATGTGTGTATGTATGCATGTATGTGTGTATGTATGTATGTATGTATGATTGTGTGTATGTGTGTATGTATGTATGTATGTCTGTATGTATGTATGTATGTATGTATGTTTGTATGTGTGTATGTGTGTATGTTTGTGTGTATGTATGTATGTATGTGTATATATATGTATGCATGTATGTGTGTATGTACGTATGTTTGTGTGTATGTGTGTATGTGTGTCTGTATGTATGTATGTATGTGTGTGTGTGTGGATGCAAATTTAGGACTAGAACCTAAACGTCAATTCCTACGCTTTTTCCATTAGAGAAACCGTGTCTATCCAAGACCCCATGTTTTCTCCACGAGAGAAACCAAACCCAATGTTTTCTCCACGAGAGAAACCAAACCCAATGTTTTCTCCACGAGAGAAACCAAACCCAATGTTTTCTCCACGAGAGAAACCCCGCCCAATACAGGACCGAACGAAACAGGCGCGCCACGCACGGCTTCTGCTCTCCAACTTTCCCAGACATCCGCGCGACGTTCGCTCTGTACAGACGACAGCCCCTACACTTCAGCAGCGTCATTCGTCGATACGTCCCTTAATATCGCCCAATCCAATCCAATCCACAAGCAAGCCATCCGTTAAGAGCCCGGCGTATTTGCCAGCGGCAATCCATCCAAGCCGGCGACACGTCCAGACGGGAGCCTATCACCAGACAATTATTGCATAAGGAGCGGGCCCCATATACTAAAGCGTTCGTCCCCACACATGGCTCCATTCATCCACCCATCCATCGTGACGGGGTTCCCCGACGACAGCTTCCAATGAAAGCGTGTATAAATGAGAGCTTAAAGCGTTGAATTGAGGTTTCGC
Source organism: Norana najaformis (assembly GCA_964023275.1). Classification (NCBI taxonomy): domain Eukaryota; kingdom Metazoa; phylum Annelida; class Clitellata; order Crassiclitellata; family Hormogastridae; genus Norana; species Norana najaformis. The sequence continues at coordinate 15,593,777 of OZ029929.1, forward strand.
GGCAGTCGCCGGAGCGTTCATCGTCGAGCGAGGATTTGTCTAATATCCGATGAAATCGGTCTTTAATTCTCGTCTTAATGAAATCCTAGGTAGACAGGCGTGTAGAGCCGTTGAATAATATGTAGTTTCCGTCAAAAGAACGCGCCAAATGGTTCGGGAATCGAGCTGTTGACTGCGTACGAAAGTCATTGCTTTGGAAAGCGTTTTGGAATTACTAGAACATCCGGTTTCGTCTTAAAAACGGCATAAACGTGTCTCGTTTACATACTTGTTTTCTGCGCTGAGCGAGACATCGATATAAGTGCACTCTTAATTAATTGCTTTCTTATTGCTACGACTCTCCAACGAAGAGATTCTTCGAGTTGTTTCTGGACGGAGACACACAGACGCTCTGGCGGGACAAAGATACATAATCCGTGCACAAGCCTAAGCCGGAAATCTGTCAAATTCAGTGCTTACCGATCTATATTTTTAAATATCGAACAGGTAAACGTTTGTTTTATTTTAAACAGCGTTGACGCTTAGATTTCGAAAACATTCAGAAGATTTTTGCATCTGGCAAAAGGGAGTAGCAACGTAGCAACAGGTGTTGCTATCAGCCTTTAAAAAACGCGTTGATGCTGCATTTCCAAGTTACGTATTACATCTTTGACGAGGTAACAGAACTGTCGCTGTTAGATTCGGAAGTTGAACTTTAGTAGGCAGGTAAGCCTAAAGAACTGGAAATGATTGTTAACATTTCGACAGTCTGAATTAAATTTCGCGTAGGTGTGGAAAACTGAGCTGTATTTTAAACGAAATTCTAACGTTTCATCTAACTCTAAACAACGGAGCGTCTAAGATTCAAAGAGTCTTGAATTCAAGTCGAAAGCCATATGTTTTGTAAAATACTTTGAACGATTCTTCAGCGCATTGTGAGGAACATAATAGATACATACAACGAAAACTTGACTTTTCGCGAACGTGTATCCTAAATTTGGAGAGTTAATCAGACTTAGTGAGTTGGCTTTGACTTTAAGTCAAAGCGTCATATACTTTGTAAACATACTTCGAACCTGAAAACTTAACTAACATATGTGTGCAAATTGGAGAATTAATCAGACTGCATTAGCTACGTTAACTTCAAGTAAATCGGAGAATTAATCAGACTGCATTAACTACGTTAACTTCAAGCAAATCGGAGAGTTAATAAGACTACATTAGCTACGTTAACTTAAAGTAAATCGGACAGTTAATCAGACTACATTAACTACGTTAACTTCAAGATTTTGGGGTGTGTAAATCGGACAGTTAATAAGACTGCATTAGCTACGATAACTTCAAGTAAATCGGAGAGTTAATAAGACTACGTTAGCTACGTTAACTTCAAGTAAATCGGAGAGTTAATAAGACTACGTTAGCTACGTTAACTTCAAGTAAATCGGAGAGTTAATAAGACTACGTTAGCTACGTTAACTTAAAGTAAATTGGACAGTTAATCAGACTACATTAACTACGTTAACTTCAAGATTTTGGGGTGTATAAATTGGACAGTTAATAAGACTGCATTAGCTACGATAACTTCAAGTAAGTCGGAGAGTTAACAAGACTTATCGAGTTACTTTTGAACTCAGAATCGAAATGTTGTTCAAGAGATTTGAGGAGATGGCATCATCCATCTGTTCACCGGCCCACCTGGTCGCCGAGTCCATCTTCTTCCTGTTCAAAATCGGAGAAGCCCTTCTCGAGCCCTCGGTCCGTCTGTTCATTTACCAGGCGGTCTGCAACCAGGAGTACCCGAATGATACCTCGTGCAACGAGCTGCACCGCTATCCGGACCGCGAGGATCAAGTCCAACACGTGGCCGCTGCGTACTTCATGTACTATAAGCTGATCCTGAACCTCCCCGTGATCTTCGTCGGCCTCTTCTGCGGGGCTTGGAGCGATCGCATCGGGAGAAAGATGCCCGTCTTGCTCTCCTCATTTGGCACCATTCTGGCCGTCCTCTTCTTCCTGTTGGCTATGGTTACGGACTCCCACGGCGTGCCGCTCCTACCTTTCGTCTTCGTAGGGGCTGCGATCCGCGGTGCGTTCGGCAAATCGGCGATCATGACGATGGCGCTACACAGTTACGTATCGGACATTAGCAGCGAGGAGATGCGAACGCAGAAGCTCGGGAAGCTGCTATCGATGAACTACTTCGGCTACTTCGTCGGGTCGTTGCTGGCCGGCGGAATCCTCGAGCGGTCCGGCTTCGATGTCATCTTCTGCCTGGTCGTCATCTTCAACTGTCTCTGCGTCGTCGTCACGGTTCTCTTCATGCACGAGAGCGTCCCGCCGTCCAAGTCCGAATCGTCGACGGCTCTTGCGGACGCCGCGGACCCAGCACCCGAGGAGCAGGGGCCGTCATCCGCCGCCGGGCCTCGCGGCTACGGCAAGATCTGCCTGCCGTTTCGTTGGAAGCACGTGCGCGAGTCCGTCGACGTCCTTGTCCGTTCGCGACCCCACCGCTGCCACATCATCTTCCTCTTCTGCACGATCTTCATCCAGCAGATCTGCAAGTCGGGCGAGGTCGACATCACCCTCCTCTTCGCGGAGAGGGCACCGCTGCACTGGCGCAAGTCTCTCTACGGGTATCTTCTCGCGACGGACTACGCGATGCTCGGTATCGCTTCGGCTCTCCTTCTGCCCGGTCTGATACGGTTCCTGCAGCTCGGGGACACGACCCTCGTCGTCACGGGCGTCGCGTTCAAGATGCTCCGGCTGCTGGTGCTGGCCTTCAGCAACCAGACCTGGATGGTGTTTATGTCCGTCGTCGTTGGATGCCCGAGCGCTCTGATCATTTCCTGCGCCAAGTCGCTGATCAGCAAATCGGTTGGTGAGGACGAGATGGGAAAGACCTTCTCGCTGCTGTCCTGCGGTGAGACGCTGTCCAACTTTTTGGGATCGATCATATTCACCAGCGTTTACTCGGCCACGGTTGCCATCTTTCCCGGACTGACTTTCGTTGCAGACGCCGCGGTCTTCTTCCTTCTCTTCCTCGCTCTGCTGCTCCTCGCATGGGACATGCGCAGGACGTCGCAGACCCAACTCGTTCAAGACATCACCGATGCCAGGATGCTCGATTACGGCTCTACAGGTGGCTGTCGCGTGCCCAGCATCCTAGAAACGGTTGCCGTGGAAACTGATCCCATGGAAACCATGATTCCCATGGAAACTGAATACATGAAAAGCGCCGATCTCGTGGAAAGTGATCCTACGCCACTGAAAACGATTCCTACGTCGACTGATGCGGTCTCTATGGAAACGGTTGCTATGTACGTGGCTGACCTGGCGACGTCATCACAGTCGTGTAGCGACGACGAGGAGTGCTTTCTCAAGTCGGATACGGAGGCAGACTTTAAGGATGATAAACGTTTGTTTGGAAAAACCAATAACAATTAGATTTAGATGCTTTTAGGTGCATACAAACATCTTACTAGTTATGTAGAACATCTATTATATATATGTTTAACATCTATTATAAGTATATA
>OZ029929.1:15599788-15644788 GCA_964023275.1 Norana najaformis
TAACTTAATTAGGCTAGAGGAAGTTATATAATTACCAAAATACCGCTTGGCGTATTTGATCTATAGACTTATGATGAATAAAACTCATGATAATGTTGGGGAACCTGGTGGTGATTTTCCAACTCCCCAGGCTGCCCGAAGACTTAACAGAACGGCATATTGACAATGTCACAGTTTAATTTCTTTAATGTGAAGGACTTCAGCTGCATCAGACCCTAACCCTGACCTTAATCCTAACCCAATTCCACCCACCATAGCGCCTGCCTGCCTGCCTGCCATCTTACGAACTCACCGTCACTTCACCCCTTGCAATATCTGCGCAGGTCTTCCACTCAAAATTGTAAACACTCCTGTTTCGCAGATCCTCTCCTGATTGCTCTTCTTTCACTTATCTATCTTGCAGATCCGATTCCAAACACCACCCACCTTAGCCGTCTGACTGCCTACCTGCCTGACACTTGGATCTTAACCTGGAACCGAACCCTTTTTGTCTATCGAATTTGCTTTGACTGAGCGCCTGTCAAATTAGTGGTTCCCGCGACTTAGTTTTCATTGGGCGCTGTATAAATCTCGAGCTTACGATTACGATTCGTGCGCGTCGGGATCATCTCGTCTTCAGTGCTACGCGATTTTCTCTTCTTTTTTGCCCTGGCGAAACCTAGCGTCAGTTTTTGCAACCGCTCAGTCTCCCAAAATCACAACAGTTGCAAATGCACGTCGTAATCCGAGATTTCTACAGCGAGATTTCTACAGCGTCCAACGAAAGCCACGTCACGGGGACCAGCTTATGCACAGGCGCTCAGTCAAAACAAAATCGATAGGCAAAAGGGTTCGGTTCCAGGTCAAGATCCAAAAGTCAGACGGAGAGACAGCATGGCAGCTGGGGGGGATGGTATTTGGGATTGGAGCGGAGAGAGAGATAAGAGGAAGAAGGGGTATCAGGGTAGGATGTCTGTTATCATCGTCTACTTCATGGTTTAATACTCGCTTTACTCTGAGGCTAAACGAGGAGGTGCTGGAAAGAGTTGGGAAGAAAGATCTATGATAGCTACATTGAAGAGTCGACAACGAAAATGGATTGGTCACATACTGAGAGGGAACTTCCTCTTGAGAACCGTAACTGAGGGCAGAATGGAGGGAAGGAAGACAAGAGGAAGACCCAGACAGATGCTGCTGGATTGAACAATAACGGACAGATACAGCAGGATGAAAGAAGCAGCTCAGCACCGAGAGGAGAACCAGAAGCAGAAGACTCTGAGGCAGTTTTAAAACTGACGCTAGGTGTCGCCAGCATAAAAAAGAAGTGAGAACCATAGAGATCTTTCCATAACACAGAGTCTGTCATTCAAGAGCCATGTGTTATTCTTCGACGGTGACCACACACATCGCCAATCTGTGCCATATCTCACAATATTCCATTGCAAAGCTCGGTTAAACGAAAGCGCTCGGATAAAAGACAATTTCTCCGAGTGCTCGCAAAAAACTCTCGATTGCGTCCACCAAGTGACGTAGTCAATGCTAATCAAATCTCGCGAGACCAACCGAAAGCGCTTAGCAACGGAACGTCTGCTATTAGCACGACGCCATTACGGTTGCACCTGCGCCTGTTCGATTGGCAATCAGCGGTGATTGGCAATTCAATTACCCCGCTGCGCGAGGCAAGTATTGGAATGGACAGCGGCGCACGCAATCAGCGCTATATAATTCAGACGGCGTCAATGGTGTATTTATGGTGCTCCTTTCTTTAGACTCACCATCACTTTTCTGCCTGACGATCGTCGCTTGGTTCGCCCGCCGGTTCATTCTTCCCGTCTGCTTCTCAGCGTTAATGTCGTCAACATCAGTCAATCGTCGTCGTCATCAGTGATCCATCATCATCATCATCATCATCATCATCATCATCATCATCATCATCATCATCATCATCATCATCATCATCATCATCAAGGATTCAAAAAAAGTACTAGTATTTGTCCAATGCATATTTCTTAAATACCTGCATATAGTTTTTTCAACAACAATGTCATAAAAAATTAAAATATCCAAAAGTCACTTAATTAAACTAAGTATGTTATGTTAATGTACTGTACTGTACTTACAACAATTTTTAGAGCATTTTGAGTAGCAAGCTACTTCTAGGGTTCTTTACAATGTCATGTCAATAATAAATTTAACAGTAACTAATGATGATGAAACTACATTTGTCGTGTTGTTATGCCCCCAATTTAATTTAAGGGGATTGCCTTACACCCACAATTTCTGCATACCCCATCTGAGTTCATGAATGTTGGGAGTTGTTGAGAAAAGGGCCAACCTACCCTAGTCATGATTATCAGCAGCCGGAAATTGTAACAAATGTAAGGAGTAAATATTACACAATTAACCACTACTTAATGTGATGCAAGAAAACATTTATATAGCGCCAAAACAGCCTATGTTTCATACCCTCTTTGTACAAATTGCTAAAATTAAGAAAACTGATATAGTGTTCAAAAATATATATATAATACATCAAAATAGAAGTTACTAAGAAACTCCCCTAACTTCCTCTTATATCTCTTTCCGCTCCAACCCCAAACATCACCCACCGTAGCTGTCAGGCTGTCCCTCTGTCTGACTGTTGAATCTTGACCTGGAACCGAACCCTTTTGCCTATCGATTTTGTTTTGACTGAACGCCTGTGAATAAGCTGGTCCCCGTGACGTGGCTTTCATTAGGCGCTTTAGAAATCTAGAGCTTACGTTTACGATTACGACCTAGTAATTCTGCAGTATTTTTAAACAATTGTGTGTTCTGGGAAGACCGTCTTTGAAGTTACTAATCTGTCTCTCGCCTCTTTGAAAGAAACTCCTCATGAGTTGAAGGTCAGCTGGATGAATTCGTCCATCGTGAAGCTGGCTTTTGATGAAGCATCACCCGATTGGCACTGGGAGTTAAATATCTCTGAAATAAACAAACCAAACGGAAGTGTCAAGCAAAGGCGTAATAATAATAATAATAATAACAACAATAATAATAATAATAGCAACAATAATAATAATAACAATAATAATAATAATAATAAAAGTTGAAGTTGTAGTAGTAATAATAATGATACTGATAATAATATTGATAATAATGATTATTAATAACAACAATGATCCTGAGAGAGATCATTCATAACAATTGGGTACACAGGTCTCCCTGCTCTCAATGTTTGGAGCGAAGAATATCATACCCCCATTCTTTCCTACTGCCAATAAATAGTGCCATTTAAGTTTGGTATTAGCCTGGCATCATCCAATGACTGACTGTTCATGCTATTAATCAATTAGCAATTATTATGCAGAAGGAGGGTTAAGAAATTGGTCCCCCCCACTGCTCTCTAGAACAAAGCTACGCTTCTGTTGTTAGGGAGAATCACAGCACAATGACAACTGCATTCTAATTAGTACTGAACTTTGAAACATCATACTGTCCTCAGAATAATGGTAACAGTAATAATAATAATAATAAATAAATAAACAACAATAACAGTAATGACAGTATAACTACTACTACTATTAATAATAATAATAATAAACTAGCAACAATAATAACAGTATTAAGGAAGAAACTTTCCATACCAAATAAAGTTCTCAGTTTAATGATGGCCGATACGAAGTCGTCATAGCGAACCTGTCCTTCCTTGTTGCTGCATCGTACCACAATTGTACTAAACGTAGCATTACTCAGCCTAAAACCTAAACATCCAGAAAACACTCAAATTACCACCGCCACAACCACCACCACCACCACAACCACCACCACCACTACCACCGCCGCCACCACTACCACCGCCACCGCCGCCACCACTACCACCGCCACCACCGCCACCACCACCACCACTGCCCTAGTTAGCTGCATCGGTAAGCGCGTACGCCAAGGAAACCTCTGTTTGTGAGGATTCCAGGTCGTGGCTTATTTCAGAGATTTGAATCTCGGGCTAGCAAGATCCGTGCATGGGGACCCTAAATGGCATGTGGGGGTGGTGAAGGGTCTCCCCCGATAGGGTCAAGGCCATGCTGTCGCTACAGAAAAACGTGTACAATTTACAATTTAATTTTTTACTACTACTAGTACCACTAATAATAATAGTTTGTACGTAAGTATTTATCACCAGCTTAATATAACACCTTTTAAAAAGCAGTTTGATTTTATAATACCATTATTATTGCTATCACACGATATTTAATTATGAATAATTTTCAAGTGGTAGTAGAAGCAAAATGTTGTTACATACCGACTGATGTCAATGCTTCTCGAAGTTCGTTACTATTGAAATAACGGCTGTTATCTTGGTCAAACTGCAGATAAACGACCTAAAAGGTATGCATAAGCAGAAAGGTTGGATCAGATATTCAAAGTAAGAGTTCAAAACCCCTCTGCGATTCTGTTCACCATAGATTGGTAAGGTAAATTAATGAAATTTAAGGTAAGGTGAGATAAGGTAAGATGATGTAAGGTAAGGTAAGGTAAGGCAAGGCAAGGCAGGCAAGGAAGATAAGGCAAGGCAAGGTGAGGTGAGGTAAGATGAGGCTAAGTAAGGTAAGGTAATGTGGGAGAGTAAGGTGAAAACGGTAAAAGTAATGCAAGGTAAGGTAAAGTAAAGGCAGGTAAGGTAAGGTTAAATATGGTTAGACAATGTTGAGAGTAAATCATTTGTTATATGTCAAGTCACTTAGGTAAGGAAGGGATCAGATGAGATTAGATTAGATTTGATTACCTTCCACGACTGAAGGTCACTCCAAAGTCGTTTGAATTCTGTCTTGTCTAAAAGACCCGACTGATTAACCTTTATTGGATTAAGGATATGAAACCAAAATAACCATTCAGTGGTATTTGAGAAATTAATTAGATCAAGTCAAAAACTGGACCGGATCAGAACAAAATAGACTGAGTTAGACAAATCAAATGTGACGTAAATAAACTCCCTCCAGAACTGCGACAATAATCTGACCCATCATACAAACTCATCGATGCTCCACCACTTGTAATTTCTGCTTTGGCCTTTCACTCGATACTGAAAACATTCCTCTTTCACAGATCCTATCCTGACTCCCCTTCTTCCTCTAATCCCTCTTTCCGCTCCAGTCCCCAAACACCACCCACCACAGCTGCCAGCCAAGTTGTCTCTCAGCCTGACTTTTGGATCTTGACCTGGAACCAAACACTTCTGCTATCGATTTTGTTTTGACTGAGCCCCTGTGAATATGTTGGTTCCCATGACGTGGCTTTCGCTGGGCGCTGTAGAAATCTCGGGATTACGATTACAATTAGGGTTTTAGCCCAAAACGAATGCAATGTAACATTAGTGTAGTTTAAAAAAATCTCATTTAATAGAAAGGATACGTCATTCATGGCCACTAAACTTCGACATAAGGTGAGATCAAATTCGCCAAAATCAAAATCTGAAATTTGAAAAACATCAGCACACAATCAATGATCCAGTTAGACAGTAACTGAAACTGCTAGTTAGCAACCAAGTAGCTAGCTAGTTTGATAGGTAACTTTACTAATCACTAACGTATGTATGCATCCGAATGTATGTAGGCATGTGTGTAGGCATGTTTACATATATGTATAATGTGCATATGTTTGTATGCAAGTATAAATGTATGTATATATCAATCATGTATGTATATATCTATGTATACATGGCATGTTTGCAAGTACAGATGTTGTGGGGTATGATAGCATACTGGATAGAGTGCTCGGCTTGTAACGTGGAGAGTACAGGTTCAAGCCTCCTCTGAGACAGTTACTGTGTAGGGACCTTGAGCAAGTCCTTCACTAACAATTGCTTGGCGCCATTGACTGATGCTAACTCATTATATAGTGGCGCCTAATAAATGCAGAAATAATAATGTATGTATAAATGTAAACCGAGAAACCTTTCGTGAAGACGTCATTCAGGATCTTCTGAAGTTCGAAGGCGTCGATCGATCCATCTTCTCCACTGTATTCCGCAAACTTCTGTTCCGCTTCGGAGAGGAATTCCGAATCATCAGCATCAGCAACAACCGACTGATGGATGCTCAAGGCCTGGATAAGAATTGCATCAGGTCAAACAAGGTCAGGTCAGGTCGACTGAGGTAAGGTCTGGCCATATCAGGTCAGGTCAGAAGAAGCAAGGTCAGGTCAGGTCAGTTCAGAAGCAAGGTCAGGTCAGTTCAGAAGAAGCAAGGTCATATCAGGTCAGGTCAGAAGAAGCAAGGTCATATCAGGTCAGGTCAGAAGAAGCAAGGTCAGATCAGGTAAGAAGAAGCAAGGTCAGATCAGGTCAGGTCAGAATAAACATGCAAGTCAGTTCGGTTCGATTCATTCGTTCAAGCGTTCAACTGTTCATTCATTCAATTCAACAAACTATTCTATTCATATATTTATTAATTATTTTATAGATTTATAGATGAAAATGTGCTTTGCGTGTTTAAATGCTCATTTGTAATGTAATGTGATGGAATACAATTTATGTAGCACCCAATCAAGATATTTACTCATTCACCAACAAACAATCAATCACATTATATCATCATCGTCGTCGTCGTCATCGTCATCATCATCATCAATCAGTAAGAATGAGTTTGGCAGCAACTGCGACAATGATGATTATGTATACTTACCTCTGGCTTTATGACTGAAGTCTCTTCATCAACTTCCCTATGAAGAACACCAAAAAAGGTTACGCTGAAGCAAGGCAGGGTACGGTAACTTAAGGTAAGGCAAGTTCCAATAAGGTAAAGCAATGCAAGATATTATTATTTCTGCATTTATTAGGCGCCACCATCTAATGACTAAGCATCAATCGATGGTGCCAAGCAATTGTGAGTGAAGGACTTGCTTAAGGTCCCTACACAGCAACCGTCTTGGAGGAGGCTCGAACCCGTACTCTCCGCATTACAAGCCGAGCGCTCTATCCAGTATGCTGCCGTGACCTACTTACAAGCCGAGCGCTCTAACCAATCGGCTACCGTGACCTACTTACAAGCCGAGCGCTCTAACCAATCAGCTACCTTGACCCACATACAAGCCGAGCACTCCAACCAATCGGCAACCGTGACCCACATGCGTGGACACCTAACCCTGCCTCATCGTAACTTGTCTAACTATCCAGTATGCTACCATGCCCCACAAGATAAGGAACCATACAGCAAGATAAGCCACCCACCATAGCCTGCCTTCCGTGACCTTTCAGAATTCGACCCGGCTTCTCCAACGGATTATGATTGCGATTGCGACTTTCACATGAAGCGACCATCGACTGATGTTTAGGCATTATTATGATAACGGTGCTATAGAAATCTTTAGATTAGATTAGATTATTTAGACACATAAACATACTTATCTGACAGGCCAGCAGGGGTAACTGGTGATGCCTTGGGCATTATGACAACGGCACTATAGAAGTTTCTAGATTAGATTAGATTAGATAAGATTAGATTAGGTGTAGACACACAAGTCTTACGTCATTTTCGCTTCTTTTTCTGTAAATATTCGCAGAATGAAGTCCGCCTCTTCGTTTGGTTCAAAGGTTGTTGGCACGACGATGTAGTTGCCAGGTGGCAACCGATGACGTCCACAAACTTCGCGCATGTCACTATAGGTAGGCACCATAGCAAATGGAGCTTTCGATCGAAAGAAGTCTCTCGTCATTGTTTCATGTTCGTGATCATCGACCTTTAGATTTAACACGTGAGAATATAATATTTTAGGTCTAGCGTTCATGAGTTTTGAATTTAACATGTGAAAAAACATTTCACATTCACGTTTATCAATCTATTGGTTCAACATGTGAAAAAACGATGCTTGTTAAGTTTAATGCTTTACGCTGTTAATACAAGAGATATGTATGTATGTATTTATGTATGTATGTATGTATGTATGTGTGTATGTGTGTGTATGTAGGTATTTATGTATGTATGTATGTATATGTGTATGTTTTGTGTACGCATGTGTGTGTGTATGCATGTATTTATGCATATGTGTATGTATGTACGTATGAATGTATGCATGTCTGTAGGTATGTATGTATGTATGTAGGTATGTATGTAAGTATACACTGTATGTATGCGTGTATGTATGTATGTTTGTATGTACGTGTGTGCGTGTATGGATGTATGTCTGTATCCAAGCACTTATACAGCACGTTTTAAGAACCTTACCAAGGCACTACGGCATGGCTATCTAGAAGTTCCTGAAGAGGTACGTCTTAAGAAGGGCCGAGAACGTTTCCTGAGCTATTACGGTACCTCAAAGGCGCTATACAGATGCCCAGTTTGGTTACATTACCTGGTAGATATTGTAGCCAATGGTCAGTTGATTTCGTCCCTCGGTCCTCCGTTTTCTTCCTCCCTTCTGGAGCAGGCCAACGACGACAGTTCCAAGTTCCTCATCATCATCATCGTCAGCATCTTTTATGCGGATCTGATACTGTGGATTCGTCCAGAAGCTCTCTGCCCACGAACAACAACAATGTAAGTCTACATAATGTAAGTCAAGGTAATTTACAGTCTGTAAGGTAATACAACTTACGGGTGGGCAAATATAGGCAAGATACAGTAGCGTAGTGTAGGCTGGGGCAGCAAGGTAGGGTTAAATAGGAAAGAGTATGGTTTTAGGATGAGGTAGGTAAGGTATGTCAATTAAGATGGGCATGGTATGGTAAAATGTGGTTGTAGGGATTTTTAGGGTAGGGTATGGAACCGAACCCTTTTACCTATCGATTTTGTTTTGACTCAGCGCCTGCGAATAAGCTGGTCCCCGCGATGTGGCTTTCGTTGGGCACCGTAGAAATCTCAGAATTACGATTACGAATTAAGATGGGCAAGGTATGGCATTATATGGTTGTAATTTGTAATTGTAATTTGAGATTTATAAAGCGCCTCTTAGAGGATAAACTCAACAGAGGTGCTTCCGACCCGAAAAAGTTAACTCACTTCCGTAGTAGAGAAGGAGATATCTGGAAATCTTTGGCGTATGGAGGAGAGATCGATCTTGGGTCTTATTACAGTTCAAGCAGAGGGGTAATGTAGGGTAAGGTATGTTAATAAAGTTGGGTATGGTATGGTATGATATGGTTGTAGGGTAAGGTATGTTAATCATGGTATGTCTTACCTTATATGGTTGTAGAGTATTGTAGGGTAAAGTATGTTAATTAAGGCAGGGAAGGGCAGAGTATGGTGGGTATGATCCAATACAGTAAAGTATGGTATGGCAGGGTATGATAAGGGTATGATAGGAAAGGGTATGATAGGAAAGGGTAGGGTTTATGGTAGGGAACTTCGATCACATACTTTCCTCAATGCAACTCAAATGACTGCTGTTGATGCTGAGCTCAGAGATGACAAACCTGGATAATTTATGCATCCTCCAGCATTGGTATTCTTTTCCCAGCTTCCCTCTTGGATGCTAGACTGCCAAGTGATGTGGTCGTCGTTCGTGGAAGCCAGTTCATCCGGTCCTAAGTTACAGATTTCAACGCGATGGAAATAGGTGCTGAAGTCGCGAAAACTCATCCTACACAACAAGACGTTGCACTCTGTTGAACGACCTTCGTTAAGTCACTTTCTCACGTTTGCCTCTTGCCCTAAATTCGGTTTTACTGACCCTTGAAATCCAGTGAATAAATCTTACTTACCTATGTGGGATGCGGTGGTGTAGTGGTACGTTCTGTGCCCTGTAACCGGAGGGTCGTGGGTTTGATTCTGCCTTGAGCCACTGCATAGTGACCTTGGACAATTTCCTCTGTGAGGAAGGCAATGGGAAACCACCTCACTCACCTCATCCCCGGGTGGCATAAAGCCAATGGACCTGCCTTCAGGCAGAGAATTCATCATCATCATCATCATCATCATCATCATCATCATCATCATCATCATCACTTAGTACTTAGTCCTTGCTGTGTAGGTCTGCACATCGGGCAACGCAGCTTATCCATTCATCTCTGTTGACCGTCAATGGCCTTTGATGCCATAAGATGTCGTTAAACTGAGGAACTACTTTCTCTTATACTTTTATTTGATATTCCATCACAACTAATACTAAATAATTATCCAGATGGCAGAGGGGACATACCAAAACTCGCCGTCATGAGCAAACACGAGTTCGAGCGATTTCTTCTGCTCCTCTGTGAGTTCCTTCCACTCAGGCGACCTACAAAAGAACTCTTAATTTAAATTTTTTACATTGTAAAGTAACTCTGGACACTGTAAAAATTTCCAAACTATGTTCTGAATCCTACAAAGCCAGGCCACAAAAACTTCACAGTGAGAAGGTCATTGACCCTGAAAAGTACTCAATTTATTAATAAATGAATGCATAAATAAATCGTTTAATAAATAATTTATTATTCAGTCAGTCAGTCAGTTAACCAGTCAGTTTGTCAGTCAATGTGTAAGGTGGCTTACTCATCACTCCAGGCTCCCTTCCATTCGTGCTGGTTGCCCCAGGGGTTTCTAACCCTAACCAACCCGACTTTCTGGTTCCTCACTAAGGATACCTAAACAAATTGACAAACAACTGAGCAACAGATGAAGAAGCCATCTTCAAGTAATGTAGTGTAACAGACAGACAGACAGACAGACAGACAGACAGACAGACAGACAGACAGACAGACAGACAGACAGACAGAGACTGACTGACTGACTGACAGACAGACAGACTGACAGACAGACAGACTGACAGACAGACAGACAAGACTGACTGACAGACAGACTGACAGACAGACTGACAGACAGACCGGCAGACAGGCAGAAAGACTCCCAGGCAGGCAGATATACTGACAGGCAGACAAGCAGGCAGACAGACAAACAGGCAGACATACATACTTGCAGACAGACAATAGTACACAGGCCAATACCAACCAGTTTGACGCCAGTAATAGAGTAGGCATGTCCAATAATCAGGCCATTTTCAAGTTTATCTTCTATATGCCCAGAGTCTGGCTACAAAATAAGAAAAAATACCATTAAAAATAACAAAAACAGTAATATAATCCAAATAAAAGAAAGTAACAAAGGATTCGATCAAATGAGATTAGATCATGTGCAATTAGATCACAAGACTGGATCATACGAGATTAGGTCACACGATTAGATATACAAGTTTACATCACAAAGATTAGATCAAGAGTATGAGATTAGATCACGAGATTATATAAGAGATTAGCTCATGAGAATAAGTCATGAGACATTAGATCACGATATTGGATTACACTCAATCAAATTTTAGATCATTTTAGATCACACATGATTCCATCACACAAGGTTAGATCAAGTGAGATTGTGCAATCAGTTTTTGATTGTGACTCACGTCAATCGAGCAAGACATGAGCGAGTGTCGTTCATGGGCCTTGATCAGAATTTGCAGCATATCATCCGGAAGTTCTTCACGGAAGTTAAACCGTTCGACGATTCCACCGGTGAAGTCGGTCATTGCTTCCGAAGCGAGGCCTCCAGTCAAAGCCTCGTACGAACCACAAATCCTGCAGCACCAGGAACAAGAACAGGTCATGTAACACATGTTTCACAGCAGTTATATAGTGCCGTTACAACACCTCTCATCTGCTAAAGTAAGGTATGGTATCATTGTAGGATTGGGTAGGATTGTAAACTCGATTTTGTTTTGACTGAGCAACTCTGAATAAGCTAGTAGTCGCTCGACTTAGTTTTCGTTGGGTGCTGTAGAAATCTCGAGTTTACGATTACGATTACAATTACGATTACTCACTTGGCATAAGCCTTTTCCAGCAAAGCCGACCAGAATTCGTTGTTTTGCTGTGAATGCATGTAGACCAATTTTCCGTTGATCGTTGGAAGACGATCATCAATACAAACATCCAACCAAGTGCCATAACGCCACAGGCAAAAGTGAAATATACCTACACACACAAGAACCAATAAATAAATAAATAGGTAATTCAGTCAGTCAGTCAGTCAGCCAGCCAGCCAGCCAGCCAGCCAGCCAGGCAGGCAGTCAGGCAGTCAGTCAGTCACGCAGGCAGGCAGGCAGGCAGGCAGGCAGGCAGGCAGGCAGGCAGGCAGGCAGGCAGGCAGGCAGGCAGGCAGGCAGGCAGGCAGGCAGGCAGGCAGGCAGGCAGGCAGGCAGGCAGGCAGGCAGGCAGGCAGGCAGGCAGGCAGGCAGGCAGGCAGGCAGGCAGCCAGCCAGCCAGGCAGGCAGGCAGCCAGCCAGCCAGCCAGGCAGGCAGGCAGGCAGCCAGCCAGCCAGTCAGGCAGGCAGTCAGTCAGTCAGTCAGTCAGGCAGTCAGTCAGTCAGTCAGTCAGTCAGGCAGGCAGTCAGTCAGTCAGTCAATCAGTCAACAAATAAATCAATTATACTGCTCAACACAGCAGTTAAAACAGCTAACCATTATTATAAATAATTAATAGTCTACCACTTATTTAAACAAGTGCATTACGAATGAATGAATGAATGAATGAAGAAATGAATGAACAATCAACCGAATAAAAAACTAATGAACGATTGAATAATAGGAAAATCAATCCATCATTCTATCAACCACCAGTCAACCACCAGTCTATCAATCAACCTGCCAATCAATCAGCCATCAGACTATCACACAACCTGCCGATCAATCAACCATCAGCCTATCAAACAACCTGCCAATCAATCAACCATCAGCCTATCAAACAACCTGCCGATCAATCAACCATCAGCCTATCAATCAACCTGCCAATCAATCAACCACTAGCCTATCAATCAATCCGCCAATCAATCAACCAGCCAATCACTGAATCAATCATTAGCAACACATGGTAATACAAAACAGACCAGCGTAGTCTTGGTCGAACGATTGATCGGGTGGTACAACGCGGTGTAGAAGCTTCTCATCCGAAGTCAGTGATGCCACGGCTGCCAACAGCCAACAGTCACCTGGAAGAAGCAGAGAGTCATACAGGTATTTCATTCAAATACCATTGAAATATCATTCCTTTCCTCTATCTTCTTCCTTTCTTCCCTCCTTCAATCCGTACCACCTTATCACTGTTCCTCGCTCCTCTGCTCCATCCATCTCTCACACTGCTTCCTGCCTGACTGCCTGCTTGTGTGACTGCCTCCCTGTGTGCCTACCTGTCTGCCTGTGTGTCTGCCTGCCTGCTGTCTGCCTGCCTGTATGTTTGCCTGCCTGCCTGTGTATTTGCCTGCCTGTGTTTGCCTGCCTGCCTGTGCATTTGCCTGCATGTGTGTGTGTGTGTTGCCTGTGTGTTTGTCTGCCTGCCTGCCTGCCAGTGTGTGTGTGTGTTTGCCTGTCTTTCCCTCCTGTCTGCATACTTCAAATACTCAAGATGCTCCAAATGACTTACCCAACAAACCTTGAACGACATCAAATCTACTCGCTCCACCAATGAACAGCTGAGGTGATTTACAAAGTTCCTGATTCAACAGACAACAGAAGAAATAAATGAGTAAAAGAATAAATCTGTAAATTATTGATGAGTAAAATACACTTTTCACAGCATTCCTAATCCAAAAATTATGTCTGTAAGTATGTACGTATCTATGATGTACTTATATCTGTATGTACATATATACATATGTATGTATGTATCTGTGTATGTGTGAATGCATTTATGTGTGTATGTATCTGTGTATGTATGTATGTATGTGTCTATGTTAATATGTGCATAAGTATGTATGTATCAAGAAACTTAATATAGCATCTTTGAACCACCACTCAAAAGCATTGCACACAGGCCCTATGCGTATCTAACCGATTCACGCAGTATATGTGACAAGTCACACGGCATCACTTATAAGTCATAGTGTCAACAATCAATGGGAATCACGCATATATACATACAAACATGCACACATACATGCATACATGCACACACACATACATACATGCACACATACATACATATATGCATACATACAAACATGCATGCTTATATACATACATACATACATGCATACATACAAACATGCATGCTTATATACATACATACATAAATACATACATACATACATACATACAAGCAAACATACATACATATATACATACATACAAACATACATACATGTATGCATGCGTACATACATACAAACATGCATACATACAAACATGCATGCTTATATACATACATACATAAATACATACATACATACAAGCAAACATACATACATATATACACACATACATACAAACACACATATATACATACATACAAGCAAACATACATACATATATACATACATGCACACATACATACATACATGCATACATACAAACATGCATGCTTATATACATACATACATACATGCATACATACATACATACATACAAGCAAACATACATACATATATACATACATACAAACATACATACATGTATGCATGCGTACATACATACAAACACGCATACATACAAACATGCATGCTTATATACATACATACATAAATACATACATACATACAAGCAAACATACATACATATATACACACATACATACAAACACACATATATACATACATACAAGCAAACATACATACATATATACATACATATATACACACATACATACAAACATACATATATACATACATACATACATACATACAAGCAAACATACATACATATATACACACATACATACAAACATACATACAAACATACATACATACATACATACATATAATAAATCATAGTGAAACAATTCAGCATGTCAACAGAAAAGATTTAAACTCCAGTGAAACCCACTTTCGGTCGTTTCCAAACAATCTTTTCCTCCACTGGTGGTTTGTGGAAATAAAGGGATCCCTCATTCGCTGGAAAGTCCGGATCCTCCCAAAGTTTCCCTTCCGCGCAACAAACCCTCCGGATCTCTGTGTATCCCAGCTTTGAATCCATCGCCGCCCCGCTAATGACCCTGACTGTGGTTCTCTCTTCGGGGGCTTTCTGGGGTTTTCCCCAACCCTTGAAGAATTTCCTCGCCGAAGAAAATATTGACTGCTGCTCCTGTTGCTGAACTCTGACAACAGGTGGCGCCACTGAAGCTGCGCTTGGCAACGCGCCAGATGGTTGCTTAGCAACGACTGTGTTCGTTGTCTTACGGATTGGTTGCCTGGATGACTTCAAATGTTAACAACAAACAAAGAAAATGTAACATGTAAAATTGATCGTGCAACATAAATATATAATGTAACGTAAATATGTAATGTAATGTAACGTATATGTTAGATTATGTTAAACACGTTAAATTTGTTAAAGATGTTAAACTTATTAAACATGCTAAATTTTCCATGGTCTTAAACACACTAAATTGGTGAAACACATTAGTTTAACTAACTAACTAATTAATTAATTAGGTTTTAGTGATTCACCCAAAAATTCCATATTATGTACCAGGATTTGAACCTGCAACACATAAGTTCAACACACCAGTCACTGTGTAAGAGGTTCCGAAATGGTGCTATACAAATATCTTGATACTTACATACCTAGGTCTGTACATGGGGCCCTTAAATGACATGGCACCCATTCAAACGGGTAGCAGCGGTGAGGGATCTCACCAGATAAATTCATTGAAAAATGAACAGGTTCAAGATTTGGTACCGTCGCAGTGGGAACACGTGTACATTTACATTTTACAAATAGCAAGTTGTGCTTAGACACCTTTAAATCGCTCCTTCCCGATGCTATAATTACGTTTCTCAACTGCCGCCGTTCAAGTGAGTCCCAGAATACATCGTCTCCCAGAACGCCTTTGATGCCATAAGATGTCCTTAAACAAGGGAAACTAATCAAAGGGGCAGCGGCGGGGAAGTATCTCCCCCTATCAATTCATAGAAAAATTCTCAGGGTCGAGACCATAAGGTCGCTATTGAAAAACCGCGTACAATTAGATTTATATTTTACAAATATTAGGTTGTGCTTAGACACCTTTAAATCCATTTTTCCCGCCGCTATATATTTATCTATTGCACTCATTCAAATGGGCAAACTCCGCCACTGCTTTGTTTAGGGGTAGTGCCAGTCCCAAGCCTGGATAAAGGAGGAGGGCGACGGCAGCGGCCTTTGATGCCATAAGATGTCGTTAAACTGAGGAACTACATTCAAATGGGCAGCGGTGGTGAAGGATCTCACCTGAAAAATGCATAGAGGCCATACGGTAGCTACACTATACAAAAACGTCCACATTTACATAATACACGCTTATGCTACTGAAAGAGGCGCTATATAAATGTTCTGAATGTAGTGAACTGCAAGTGATGGTCACCTGTGAAGAGGTAGACGCTGGTGAATGATTGGTGCGATGGTCTTTGCCAGATGGCAGCACTGTGTTAAGCGTTTCCATGATATCATCAGGGCTCATTCCCCAGACGTTGATTTGAGTCCCAGATTCATTTATGAATTGTGGACTGCTATCTTTTGATGGAAGAGATTTTGCCAGAGATTTGGTCATGGATTCTTTGCCGATGTCGCTGTTTCTCTCGCTGAATT
Organism: Norana najaformis; assembly: GCA_964023275.1. Lineage (NCBI taxonomy): Eukaryota > Metazoa > Annelida > Clitellata > Crassiclitellata > Hormogastridae > Norana > Norana najaformis. The sequence continues at coordinate 15,616,269 of OZ029929.1, forward strand.
CCCCACTGGTTCTCGTTCTGTCGTTCTTGAGAGCAGCGTTCTTTTCGTTCTTCTTGGTTTCGGGAGGTGTTTTGTTCTCACTTGTCTTTTCCTTTTGTTTATCTTCGTTTTTCTTTTCTTTACCTTTCTCATCTTTCTTTTTCTTGTCTTCCTTTTCTCCTTTCTCACTTTTCTTTTCTTTTTCTCCCATCTCTTTATTCTCCTTTTCTTTCTCTTCTTTTTCTCCTTTCTTTTCTTTTCCTCCTTTCTTCTTTTCTTCATTCTCCTTCTCCCCTTTCTTCTTTTCACCCTTTTCTTTCTCTTCTTTTTCCTTCCCTTCTTTAAACTTGGCTGCAGATTCTACAGTTTTTTCCTTCTTATCCTTTTTCGATTTTTCATTTCCTTTATCATCATCCTTCTTTTTTCTTTTTGACTCATTCCCTCCTGCATCTTCCAAAACTCCTTCTGCTGAATCTGAAGAGGAAGACGACGATGATGACGATGAGGATGATGATGAAGAGGATGAAGAGGAAGATGGCGACTCGGTTTCCTCAGCCAGTTTTGCCTTCCTCAACTTTTCCTCCTCTCTCTGAATTTTGCTCCTGGGCTGACCTCTGACCCTGGGGTCATGAACCCTATGACCATGACCCACATCCCATTCCATGTGCTGATGGGGTTCAAATCTTGTCTTAGCAGCCCAGGCATATTTTGGCAGAGCGCTGTCACTCCTGGCACTCCTGGGATCACGCACCCCTCGATCCCAGCTGCCACTCCTAGGATCATGCACTCCTCGATCCCAGCTGCTTCTTCCTTCCGTCAACAGAGGGCCGTGCCATCCGGATGAACTGGAAGCCAGTGCAGACCGAAGAACCGGCTTTGTGGATCGGTAGCCGACCTGGAATTCTCCACTTCCACCACGACGGTAAATGGCTTCAGAGGAGGGCACGCAGGCTTCGTCCATCTGGAACCGTACCCTTGGGGTTGGCGTCAGTGGTAGGGCAATTCGGGAAGGACTGTAATTCCTGGGATGACTTGTTCGAAAGTAGTTGTCCACTTCAGTATCCAGGTCAGAAAAATCGTCTGCAAGATGACGGCTTCGTTGAAAATCACCGAAGCACGAATCCAGCAGAGGATCAGCTCTGTTCAATGGCACCCTGTCAGAGAAAATGAAGTATTACATGATACTGATACTGATCAATGATACTGCTGCAGATGATCAGGAGATGATAATGACAACAATGATCACATACATACATATATACATGCATGGATACATAAATACATACACACATACATACACACATACATACACACATACATACACACATATATACATACATGCCTGCCTGCCTGCCTGCCTGCTGCAGGCAGGCAGGCAGGCAGGCAGGCAGGCAGGCAGGCAGGCAGGCAGGCAGGCAGGCAGGCAGGCAGGCAGGCAGGCAGGCAGGCAGGCAGGCAGGCAGGCAGGCAGGCAGGCAGGCAGGCAGGCAGGCAGGCAGGCAGGCAGGCAGGCAGGCAGGCAGGCAGGCAGGCAGGCAGGCAGGCAGGCAGGCAGGCAGGCAGGCAGGCAGGCAGGCAGGCAGGCAGGCAGGCAGGCAGGCAGGCAGGCAGGCAGGCAGGCAGGCAGGCAGGCAGGCAGGCAGGCAGGCAGGCAGGCAGGCAGGCAGGCAGGCAGGCAGGCAGGCAGGCAGGCAGGCAGGCAGGCAGGCAGGCAGGCAGGCAGGCAGGCAGGCATCATCCACTGCTCTACATAGTTTAGTATCATCCGCAAACTTTTGGATATTTTCGATTTTTGGATAAAATTCCATCATCAATGGCGTTAATAAAAATTATAAACAGTGGCCCCGATCCTTGTGACAGGCAGGCAGGCAGGCAGGCAGGCAGGCAGGCAGGCAGGCAGGCAGGCAGGCAGGCAGGCAGGCAGGCAGGCAGGCAGGCAGGCAGGCAGGCAGGCAGGCAGGCAGGCAGGCAGGCAGGCAGGCAGGCAGGCAGGCAGGCATGTATGTATATATGTGTGTATGTATGTGTGTATGTATGTGTGTATGTATGTGTGTATGTATTTATGTATCCATGCATGTATATATGTATGTATGTGATCATTGTTGTCACTATCATCTCCTGATTATCTGCAGCAGTATCATTGATCAGTATCAGGCAGGCAGGCAGGCAGGCAGGCAGGCAGGCAGGCAGGCAGGCAGGCAGGCAGGCAGGCAGGCAGGCAGGCAGGCAGGCAGGCAGGCAGGCAGGCAGGCAGGCAGGCAGGCAGGCAGGCAGGCAGGCAGGCAGGCAGGCAGGCAGGCAGGCAGGCAGGCAGGCAGGCAGGCAGGCAGGCAGGCAGGCAGGCAGGCAGGCAGGCAGGCAGGCAGGCAGGCAGGCAGGCAGGCAGGCAGGCAGGCAGGCAGGCAGGCAGGCAGGCAGGCAGGCAGGCAGGCAGGCAGGCAGGCAGGCAGGCAGGCAGGCAGGCAGGCAGGCAGGCAGGCAGGCAGGCAGGCAGGCAGGCAGGCAGGCAGGCAGGCAGGCAGGCAGGCAGGCAGGCAGGCAGGCAGGCAGGCAGGCAGGCAGGCAGGCAGGCAGGCAGGCAGGCATATATACATGCTTGGACACATACATACATACACACATACATACACACACATACATACATACATACAAACAGATAGACAAGCATATAGGCACAAATATATGCTTGGACACATACATACATACATACATACATACATGCATACCTTTGGTGCATTTTTTGAGCAACATCAAATTCCTCCAGTCGTGGAGTCATGTCCGTGTAAACATCCGACACAGTGCTGCTCCAGTCTGCCTCCGAATCCGTCTGTTGGCATGGCAAATCCGCCCAACTGCGTTCAAACTGTAAGTAATCATCTGCTGAATTCTTTTTGAAAGCGGAAGGTTCGGAATGAAAGTCAAAAAAGTCGTCTGAATTCGTATTTGTAGTCAGTGAAGAGATTTCACTCAGCGTCTCACTCGGCTCATCCAAGTCTTCAACAACTTTAAAGACACGCTTTGATTCTTGGCTGCGTCTGTGGTTTGCTCTGGAGTTTTGAAAAATGCAAAGAATAGAATTTGTCACTAAGGAAATCATTATTATTATTTCTGCATTTATTAAGCACCACTATCTAACGACTAAGCATCAATCGATGGTGCCGAGCTCTTGTCAGTAAAGGACTTGCTCAAGGTTTATGCACAATCAACTGCGTCGAATAAAGTCCATCCGCAGACTGATTCCTACATCGACAGCCATCACCTTGGTCAACAGCTTCATAGTCTCCAGGGTTGACTACTGCAACAGCTACTATCGGGGCTGCCTGCTTGCCAGCTAGATCGGGTGCAGTCAGTGTCATCCACGGCCGGACACCGTCCGATCATATTAGTGACCTGCTGCTTGGCAATCTAAACTGGCTGCGCGTTCCTCAACGGATCACATACAAACTATGTCTGATCAACTTCAAAGCACTTGAATGGCCTCATGCCGGACTACATCTACATAAATTGTCTTATTATTATTATTATTATTATTAACCATCTCAGGGCAAAGCTCGAACCTGTACTCTCTAAGTGCTCTAACCAGTCAACTACCGTATTATACCATATACTTAGTATTTCTTGAACATGCAAAAAGAGTCTAGAAAACTAACAGTGGATCATGCAAGCTTTCATAAGGCTCGGTGGCTGGTGTGAACAGATTTTGTGCCTGAGGAAGTCATTATTGTACCTGTACTCTTCAACATCCAAAAATAAAGCAGAATTAAGGAAATCAAGTTATTTGCAATCGAAAAGTCTAGATTTCTCATGTTCAGACAATAGTAAGGCAGGCAAAAGAACAGATAAACAGACAGTAGAACAAACCTGCAAAGAGCCACGACGCTAACCACTCGTGTTCCACTTTTCAGTTTAAAGGGACCCTTGTATTTGAATGTTCTTTCGACCCCATCCACGACCCGGTTTTGAGGATCTGGGGTCAAACCATCCGTGGTAAAGTAGAGCGCACAACCTGGGGTGACTACAAAAAAAACAGAGCCAAATATGTAAAATTATTCTCATTCATTTTGTAGCTGTAATGAAAGTAAAATGCACAAAATGCTAGTAGGCTTAGTAGTGGTTCCTGTCGCTGCTATGGTAAGGGTTCTATTCCAGGTAAGAGGAAAGTCAATTAATGTCTACCATGTATTCCTGGTTACTTAGGCATCTTTATTTTACCATCCCATATGCTCTTACTCTTACTGGGTGGCCAACTCACTATTTTTGAAATTACGTAGAGTTAGTCTTTTTTCCTGCCTCAGCACATTGCTGCCTTGAGGGTTTTTCACTCTTATGCATGATCACTCCCAGGTCCCTTTCTTCCTCATTCATTTTCGATACCCAATCTCTAATTCATACGAAAACTCTCTGTTTCTCTTCACCATATGCATCACCGATCACATTTCTATATTTAAAAAGCATCTGTCAGTCTAGACACCATTTGAACGATTTTCTCAGATCCTTTAGTAGTATCTCCACTTCTTCTCCATCATCCACTGCTCTACATAGTTTAGTATCATCCGCAAACTGTTGGATATTTTCGATTTTTGGATAAAATTCCATCATCAATGGCGTTAATAAAAATTATAAACAGTGGCCTAGATCCTTGTGACACTTTGCAGATCACTCATGATTACTACTGAGAATCGAATGCTAACCTGTGTCTAGTTTAACGTATGTATTTGTTGTAATGACGTTTCTTCCTCCATTCCTTAAATCTCTTGAACTTTTGTCGTTTCTGTCAACCAAAGTGGTTATAGAAGGAGCTGCAACATGTCCAACTGCGTGCGGCATAATTCTCCGCAACTTTTACAGCTTAATTTCGAATTCGAATTCAAAATGCACGTTGAAAGACTAAGTTTAAGCTGTTTAAACAACTTTTATGTTAGAATGGTACATGTTAACATTTCCAACTCAACTGTAATTCAAAATTTACAATTTGCTGAAGAAAATTGTTTATATGTTGCTAATGGGCACTAGAAAATTTTCGTCTGCTTAACTGCTTCTCGCGTCACTCGAGGATTCATGTGGCGCTATAACTCACGCTAAATAAGTATGGAAACTCAACAAAGTTATTTGGGTCTATTTAAATCCGCCATATAATATTCGGTATTTAAAATTAGTTTTTTATGTTTTATAATCTTCGTCTAAAAAGGCTTAACACCCTAGATGGCTGATCTATATTTCATTTGAACTGTTTATCGGAACTGCAGGCCTGTTTTCTAAATTATTAGTTTCTAGTTATATTTGATCAGCATAATTGTTTCGATGTCTTCAGTAACTTTCTGACTTCATTGAATTGTCTTAACGACAACGCCCGCCTCTCGTAATCGTGATTTTGATATTCTACAGCGCACAAACAAAGCCAAGGCCGGGAACCAGATTATTCACAGGTCAGATTCGGTTTCAGGTCAAGATCCAAAGTTCAACCAGGCGGGCAGACAGTCTGACGGCCATTGTGGGTGGAGTTTGAAATAGAAGCGGCGAGAGAGAAAAGGGAAAGAGGGAGAATCTGGTTTTGACCGAGACTACTGCAGGAATTGTACGAGGCGCAGTCTTGGTGAATTCTTAGGATGAGTCAAGTAATTCTCAATATTCTGGCAGAAGTTTATTCCAGAAGGGCGGTGCAGCTCGGGCTATTAACGATTTCCGAGTCTTAAAGACGAGGTTACGGGAAGGCGGAGAAGTGTTATGGCGGAAGAGGCCGAAGTGTCTGTCTGTCTGTCTGCCTATCTGTGTTTGTCTGATATGTCCATATGTGATACTTTTTCAAGTGTTCACATGTTGTTATCATATGGTCCTACGAACCACACCCAACTTTCTTCACATGTCTGTGTGTTTGTCTGCTTGCGTATTTGCCACCCATTCACTGCAATAATAAAAAGCTGCATCAACCGCATGGCTGCCTGTCGGCCACAGTGTCTGGTTGTTTTACTGCGGCCCACATATGAGTATTCTGGTCACATTAATTTATTGTCTGCTTTTAGCAAGCATTATTTTCAATACTGAGAGAACTCATGAACTTTAAAAGGTCGTTATGTCTACAGTAATCGTAAACTCGAAATTTCTACAGCACCCAACGAATGCTAAGTCGCGGGCATCAGCTTATTCACATACGCTCAGTCAAGACAAAATCGATAGGCAAGAAGGATTCGGTTCCAGGTTAAGAACCAGGCAGGCAGGCAGGCAGTACATCAGAACAAGTTTCCGAAAGCAGTTCACTTGTTACCAACATCCCCGACAACAACATTAAACCGCTATAATATCTTTATTGCTTCGAAAACAAATGAAATAATCGCAAAATGAGTCAGATACGAGTACAGTAAAACCTCTAAAATGTCAATCCCACCAAAACCTTAATACGTCGACCACAGAAGCCACTGCACGCAGGCAGTTCGCTGTAAAGCAAGTTCTTCACTCTAACTGCCCCAGGGAGCGGTTTCTATGGGCAAATGATCCCCTCCTTCTTGGTTCAGACTACCTTCCATTGAAGTTACACTCCCCAATGCATTCGCTCTGCCCTTAAGTCTACTCGCCATACATTTTCCCATACATTCCCCACACATTTTGCTCCCTCTTGCCCACAGATCTTCTCCCCATAAATTTTCCCCATACATTTTACACCCTCTTGCCCATAGAGCTTCTCCCCATACATTTTCCTCCACACATTTTGCTTCCTCTTGCCCATAGAGCTTCTCCCCATACATTTCTCCCATACATTTTGCTCCCTCTTGCCCACAGAGCTTCTACCCATACATTTTGCTTCCTCTTGCTCATAGGTTTTCTCCCACTAAGACGTTTGTCTCCCATACACTTCGTGTCAAGTGTCAATTTTAAAGTGGTAAAACACACATCAAACATCGCAACATCTCATAACATTATCGTACCATTAATCATGATAAGCAAATCTGTTTAAGGTGTAAATTACAATACACCAGTAATGTTATGTATTTCAAGTTAACCTGATATAGCGCCATTTCCAGAAAGGCAAACGTCCCACTCAATTTAACAGTAACTCGTCTAAGTCGGCACTATGCGCCTCAAACCCACCCTAAAATGTCCAACGGAACATGGAGCTTTTCAAAACGGCTACAAAAATGTAAAAAACTGTCAAGGGAAGTGAAAGCTGTGCCAGACTCCCTCAAAACCCCTCACCATTACTTTGCCCCACAACTTCAAACCTTTCTGCACAATCTTCAACCCGCATATTCAAAAATTAATCGCGGCATTATCAATATACCGTACGTACTCTTTTTTCGCCCACCCTATACGCATGACATTACATACGTCGAAATTATGCATATTTATGTACACGCTCTTTATCGAACAGTTCAATTAGCATATTTATACATAAATTATACACAACATCACACATACACACGCACATCCTTTTGGGTATTGCTTTTAGAGATTAATATATTAAAGATTAATATAATTATTAACGGTAAAAATGTACAAAAATCATCGGTAAGTGCAACAGACTTTAACAAGAAGCAACATTCTCCGGTTAACATCGTTAACCTCCAACTTTTCTGTAAATTATCATCGTTGTTGTTGTTTTTATCGTTATCACGAATATTATCGCTATTATTGTACCTGTCATAATATCGTCAGACAATAGACAATTAAGTGATTATTGATAATACGAAGATGTTTTACTCCGGTGACGTCATGTTGGTGATAAACAATTTAGATGATAGTAAGTATGTAACCGTAATCGTAAACTAACAATTTCAAGAGTGCGAGAGACGGAGAGAGCGACAGCGAGAGAGCAAGAGAGAGCGAGAGGAGAGAGAGAGAGAGAGAGAGAGAGAGAAAGAGAGAGAGATGGTGATGCTTGGGTGTCCTGGTGACAGCGCGGACAAGTGAATTTTGGATGAGTTGAAGACTTAATTTTAGTGGATTCAAGGATAATTAATTAAAAGAGAATTACAGTAGTCAAGCTTACAGTGAACAACAGAGGTAGCGATGTGATTATTAGCAACAGCTACAGATATAACAAAGCATTAATAATTAATAATTAGTACATCATTTAACACACAATAAAAGTGATAAGCAAACTGTTTCAGTTTCCAGATACATATGCGGCTGTAGACAATATTTAGCTGAACAATTTTTGGCAACACATATACATCTTGAACTTTGTATCGTAACAGCGCCACTACGGGTGACAAGGCATCAGCAGATGGCGCTGCAAGAACTGCACTTTAATATCTTGCACAAAGTTCCAGTCATCTCGCAGAACCTTGAACCGGCATTGTGGCAAATTTGAAACGGTTATCAACATTAACCAGACATGCAAAATTATAAATCAATGCCAGACATTGGGAATGAAAGAATACAGTTCTCATGGCCACACTCATTTTCGACTGCACACACTACTGTTGAGTGTTTGATTATGTCTAGCAGCAAAACACTGGCACATTTTACTGCAAAACGTGTGTAACTACTCGACCACTAAGGAGTTTCGACCCAAAAATTCATGGAAAAAGTGAGGCTGTCGAAAAGATTGGAATGATTCAGGCTGCACAAAAAGTATGGAACATCTTAACAACACGAAAAGAGCATAGGAATTTTATGTAAGCGTCATAACATAAATGTGTAATGTAATAGTTTGCTCAACCAGTCATATAGCATTGTCGTAACGTAATACGAAAGGACATTTATATGGCGCCTGTTAAAGATATCCACTCAGAAATATTCAGTACACAAAAGGTCAAGTACTGTTCCATTCCATCAAGCACTGATTCATTACTTCGCTTTGTTAAACACTGTTTTGCTTCACTAAGCACGGTTCTGCTCCATTAAGCATTGATCCACTCATTCGAACATCTTTCTGCTCCATCGAGCAGTTCTGTCTACAACATTCCTGGTTCCGTTTCAAGCATTTTTCTTCAGTCCATTTCATCGTTCAGACACGGCGCCATTTCACTAGGCAATGTTCCATTTCAACGAACTTGAAGAAACGTTCAATACATTCAAGTTAAGCCATAGCAACTGAAACTCTTGGAGAAACAGATCTTTCCATCAGATCTGTGTACAACTCGTTGGCTAAACTCAATACATGGAGATCATCATTAACTCTTCAATGCATCACATAAATAATATTATCTTCCAAAATATTTTAAAATATCAAATAATAATCATCAACATAATATGAACAAATATGTTTTATAATAACTATTTTTTAATAATCATCATAACAATAGTAATAATCCTCAGAAATAATAGATTCATAATAATAGTAATAACAATAATAATAATAACAACAACAACAATATAATAATATTGGTTAGGGTTGTAGTAGTAGGAATATAGTCACCCAATGAATTAGTAAATGAATTAACAAGCCAGTGAGGGAGTCAGTCAGTGAAAAAAATAGTCAAGAATTAAAACAACTAAAATAATCAATCCAACACAATCAATTCAACCAAACAGCAAGCCTGCAGCAAATCCATTTGCGAAAATATCCAGACTCAGATTCGCTGTCCCTGCAAATATCATTTACCCCATTGTTTTAATAACCTGGTTTAACAAATTAAATAACACCTTTGCTCACATTTAGTCAACAAAGTGTAACCAAAAAAGAAACTCAATATGTGAGCATCGTTTAAGGAAAACATTCAGACAGTTTTTGTTTAAAAGACAGAATCATTTTTAAAACATAAACATGGTACTGTTAAATTATAAACATGGTCATTTTTTTTAAACATACAGTAGGCCATACTGTTAAACTGTAAACGAGCACAGTTCAGACGATGAAACACTACAAGTACTCTTAAATAAAATTCGTAATCGTGAACTCGAGATTTCTACAGCGCCCAACGAAAGCCAAGTTGCGGGGACCAGCTTATTCACAGGCTCTCAGTCAAAACAAAATTGATAGGCCAAAAGGATTCAGTTCCAGGTCATGATCCAGGAGTCAGGCAGTCAGACAGCTACTGCGGATGGTGTTTAGGATTAGAGCGGAGAGATGGATAAGAGGCAGAGGAAGAATGTTAATAATAAATTGTAAAATATTTCAAAGCCCACTAAAGAGGCTGTACAAAAACATGAGAACATAGTAACCTTTTACCGCGACAATTTCCCATTAGCAGTCACAAACTCAAGATTTTATTAATGAATTAATTTTTTTATTTACTTTATTATGATAAACAAACCGCAGAGATGAAAAGGTAATTTCAAAAGTTTCATTTAATAAAACATAGATTGTATCACTCAGAGAAAAAGAGCTTCATTTAAGGAAACATAGGTTTTAAAAAGATAAAATAAAGCATAAATACTTCAACACATAAATTAAATCCATGTTTCATTTAAGAAACAAAGATACTTAATGCAGATGAAAAAGATTCAAAGAACCGTAAATACTTAAACATACATACAAAACACTGTTTTATCTAAGGAAACATAGATATCTAAAATGATGCAAATTCATGATAAAAACTGGCTTAAAATCTGACCAGAGGCAGAAAAATCAATTGCTTAAGAATTTAAACATTCTGACAGCCTCATTGGCTGACCTTTAACCTCTGACACTGTTTGACCTTTAACATTGGCTGACCTTTAACCTCCGACCTTGCTTGTTTGTGCTATTGCTAGTAGCACTTTATGCACAATCATAAACATCAGACTGTAATTATTCTGCAAAATCTCGTTTTGTAAATTCGCGTAACAGGTTTAAAATTACACAGAAATATTACGTGATGTAACACAGAATATAACTCTGCACAAAGACATTACGTAAATCTGTAATTTCATCCATTACAGCAAGTTTACATCACGTAAATCGTAAACAGAACTAAATCACAGAACAACGTAATCGGCTTACATCAAGTTATTACTTTACAACAGTTTAGGTAATGTAACAAACTGATAAAATGTAATAAAAGTCCATAAATTAACAACTAAACAGCACAACTGCAGTAAGCACATGGACCGTAACCTGTAATCAATTTACAAAGGCTGGAGTGTTACAGAAAGTTACAGAGTTGTGTGCCGTAGCATATCCAGAAAGCTAACAACCATTTTTAATATAATGTAATACAGTCTGATATGGAGTCCTTTATATAGCGCCTTTATTACAGAGGTGCTTCACAGATTCAACTCAGGTATGCACGAGGATTCCGGTTCGCAACCCAATCGTGGCTTATTTCAGAGACTTGAATCTCGGGCTAGCACGGGCCGTGCGCGGGGACATTAAATGGCGTGGCACCCGTTCAAATGGGCAGCAGTGGTGAAGGATCTCACCTGATAAATTCACTGCAAAATGAGCAGTGTGGAGGCCACACGGTTGCTATAGAAAAACGTGTACATTTAACATACTAAACATAACAAAACGTAACATCCAGTGTAATCTCCAACATAAACGGGTGGCGTAACACGCAACGTTACAACGCTAAGTTAATGTGCAACAGGTTTATGTGACAGCATAATCCAATAAAAACACAACTTGATAATTTATGTTAAAATAACTCTTGGATCGGTGTAACATAAAAAATGAGTTGAGACTTACACAGAAAAAAGGTCAGAAACTTGTAATTTTTTACAGTGTTGCTCCGAATCGTGTGCGCAAAATCGTTCTTGTACAAAATTTCAATCGACTCACACGGAATTGCAGAAACATAATCATCGTGATCAGAGATATATGAGTAAGTCTTTGATAACAAATATCGATCGGACTCGTGGTCACCATGACGATGCACTTGTGATCGGTGTCGCCATGGAAATGCTATCTGCAGTCTCATGGCAACGACGATAAACAAAATCTGCAAGAAAATGAGACAGCGAAGATGATGTTGTGACATGCAGTGTCAAAGGTTAATTTTGAAGGTCAGTGTTAAAGGTTAATATTAAAGGTTGATATTAAAGGTCAGTGTTAAAGGTTAATGTTGAAGGTCAATGTAAAAGATTAATGATGTTTCGGCACGCAATGTCAAAGTTCAATGTTAAAGGTCATTCTAAAGGTCAATGTCAAAGGTTACTTTTGAAGGTCAGTGTTAAAGGTTAATATTAAAGGTTGATATTAAAGGTCAGTGTTAAAGGTTAATGTTGAAGGTCAATGTAAAAGATTAATGATGTTTCGACATGCAATGTCAAAGTTCAATGTTAAAGGTCATTCTAAAGGTCAATGTCAAAGGTTAATTTTGAAGGTCAGTGTTACAGTGTTAAAGGTTAATATTAAAGGTTGATATTAAAGGTCAGTGTTAAAGGTTAATGTTGAAGGTCAATGTAAAAGATTAATGATGTTTCGACATGCAATGCCAAAGTTCAATGTTAAAGGTCATTCTAAAGGTCAATGTCAAAGTTTAATTTTGAAAGTCAATGTTAAAGGTAAATCTCAAAGGTTAATGTAAAAGATTAATGTTAAATAATGATGATAACAATAATGATAATAATGATGATGATGATGAGGAGGAGGAGGAGGAGGATGATGACAATGATAACAATAGTAACGACAATTTATATTTTTTCTATCCCATTGGTGACGATGTTGTACTTGGTGGTCGCAGCCGCTTGCTATTCGAAACATTCACCGCTTCGGGACGTTGAGCTGTGTCTTAATGAACAGATGTTTAGCACCGCACTGTGCCATATAAATTTGGAAATATGGAAAATACTTTGAAATAAGACATGCCTCTTCTTCTGCAGTAATTCAGTGTCCACCGTTTGGAAAAGCAGCAGGCAACATTGTTCCCTGGAAAATCACACAACGATTTAGTGATCAGATAAGGTAAGGTAAGGCTTGATATGATCAGGTAAGGTATGGTAATGCTTGATATGATCTGGTAAGAAGAGGTAAGAAAGGTATGACCAGGTAACGTAAGGTAATATCAGGTAAGGTAGAATAAGGTATGATATGATCTGGTAAGGTAGGGCAAGAAAAGGTATATGATCAGTAAGGTATAGTAAGAAAAGGTATGATATGATCAGGAAAGGTAGGAAAAGGTATATGATCAGGTAAGGTATGGTAAGAATATGTATATGATCAGATAAGGTAAAGACTGACCGACCTACTGTCTAACAACCGACCAACCCACAAACTGACCAACAGACTGACCACTGACCGACTATGGACTGATCAACCAACTGTCCGACTGACCGCTGACTGACTGACCAACTGACCTCTCACTGACCAACCAACTGACCAATCGACTGACCACTGACTGATCAACCTACTGAGCACTGACTGACCAACCTACTGACCGACAAACCGACTGACCAACCGAATGACCACTGACTGACCAACCTACTGACCAACCTACTGACTGACTGATCAACCTACTGACCACCGACTGACCGCTCACTGACCAACCTACTGACAGACTGATCGACTGACTATGGACTGACCCCAACGGCTGCGAATGTGATCGGCTGTGGACTGGCAGGTTGGATGTAGCTGAGTCCGTTAGCGTTGTAAATGTCCATAGCTGCTGGGCTGTTGACCTGGGTGAATCCCTGGGGAAGGGTGGGCGACAGGCGGGGGGTGTAGGTCGATGCATATCCGTTCATCACAGACAAAGCGCCTCCTGCCGTCAAAACTACGCACGAACACACATCTTTACATGTAAAAGTAACTTCTGCAGAGCCCAGGGCTAAAGCACATCTGTGGGATGTTCTGATTTTCTGCCTGATATAAATTCAAGTCATGTAACTGGAACATCGTTGTCGTCATCATCGTCGTCTTTGTTGTCGTAGTCACCATCATCACCACCACTGCCACCGCCGCCATCATAATCATGATTTCCTTAGCCATGCAGATAATCGTCATCATCGTCGTCGTCGTCATCAAACACCATAATTATCATCGTCGTCGTCGTCAATCACATCATCACATCATTATCATCATGTGTTAATGTGGCCATATTACACCTACACATCCTGGCCACACCAGTGTCCAGTTTAACCAGATACACCGTCGTATCTCGTGATATGTGTACTTTACCACACATCACTTCACATTTCATCACAGTACTTCTCACCTCACTTTACCCAGCCCACCCTACCAATCCCTACCCTACCAGTCTCTACTCTACCCTACCCTACCAATCCCTACCCTGTCCTACCAATCCCCACCCTACACTGCCCTACTTTACCCAACCATAACCTACCCTACCAAACCCTACCCTACCCTACCAATCCCTACCCTACACTCCCCTACTTTACCCAACTGTAACTAACCCTACCAAACCCTATCCTACCCTAACAATCCCTACCCTACACTCCCCTACTTTACCCAACTGTAACTTACCCTACCAAACCCTATCCTGTCCTACCAATCCCCACCCTACACTGCCCTACTTTACCCAACCATAACCTACCCTACCAATATCTACCCTACTCTACCAATCCCTACCCTACACTGCCCTACTTTACCCAACCATAACCTACCCTACCAATATCTACCCTACTCTACCAATCCCTACCCTACACTCCTCTACTTTACCCAACTGTAACCTACCCTACCAAACCCTACCCTACCAATCCCTACCCTACTCTACCAATCCCTACCCTACCAATCCCTACCCTACCAATCCCTACCCTACATTGCCTTACCTATCACACCACACCATACCATACCATACCAAACCACACCATACCATACCATCCCAGACGACACTAACCAAAGTCCATGTTGGCGTAGTCGTGCAGGGAGAAGAGCGTCGCTTGGTTCGGGGTCGACGTCGTCACCAACGGGGTCGGTCCCGTCGTCTGAATCGTGCGTTGAATGAGGTACTGTTCTCGGTGGTGAACGGGGGACGTCGACCCCTGCAGGGCGCCGCCCTCGCTCCTGGCCACGCCCCCTAGGGTGACCGACGCCGGGGCCATCTGGTGACCGTTCATCAGCGCCGGATTCGTCGTTGGCGGCGGCGCCACGGCGGCGCAGTAGTCGGCATAGAAGCCAGTCGCCTGCGCCGGGTGGCTGGCGCCGGCGCCGAGGGCAGCGTCCGGGGGTGCGGCCACCCCGATCGACGGCGCACTGATGTAGCTGTACCCTGGCAGCGCTGTAATACGTAACGTAATACGGATTTCAAGTATTGCAATTGTAATTCAAAGTAGCCCATGGCAGTAATGCAGTGCAGTCTAGATAAGCATGGTAAATCTAGAGTGGAACCTCCATACCATACCACGAAGCATTGCTCTGTGGTATGGTATGACATCATATGTTACGATCTAAGGGGCAGATGCAAGCAAGGTAGTGCAGGCAAGGCAAGTCAAGGTAAAGGAAGGCAAGGCAATGCAGTGAAAGGCAAGGCAAGCTCAGTAAAGGCAATGGAAGGTAAGGTAAGGTAAGGCAAGGCAAGTCAAATCAAGGCCAGGCAAATCAAGGCAAGGCAAATCAAGGTAAGGCAAGGCAAGGTTAGTCAAGGTAAGGCAAGGCAAGGCAAGGCACATCAAGGTAAGACAAGGCAAGGTTAGTCAAGTTAAGGCAAGGCAAGGCAAGGCACATCAAGGTAAGACAAGGCAAGGTTAGTCAAGGTAAGGCAAGGCAAGGCAAGGCACATCAAGGTAAGGCAAGGCAAGGTTAGTCAAGTCAAGGTAAGTCAAGTCAAGGTAAGTCAAGGCAAGGCAAGGCAAATCAAGGCAAGGCAAATCAAGGCAAGGCAAATTAAGGTAAGGCAAGTCAAGGTAAGTCAAGGCAAGGCGCATAATGGAAAGCAAGTCACAGCCATGCAGCTGAGAAGTGACAGAAGTTCTCAATAAACACCTGAACGAAACCATACGAACCAGACAACAATCTCTTCTTACCTTGACAGTAGTACCCAGGTAAGCCAGGTAGGCTGGCCAGTTGGTACCCTCGGCCGTACGGACTCAGGTAAGTCGGTAGCGCCACGGGAAACAAGCCTGTCAATGTAACAGAAATACACTGTAATGTAATGGAAACGTAATCCTGTGTAATGAGAGGGTACAGTAACGAGAATTATCACTATTTCTGCATTTATTAGGCGCCACTATATACTGGCAGAGCATCAATCAATGGCTGAGCAACTGCGCGTAAAGGACTTCTGGAGGTCACTACAAAGTCTCTAGGGAGAAGGATCGAACCTGCACATTCCTCTTTCGTAATTATAAACTCCAAATTTCTAAAGCGCTACTTAAAAGCTAAGCGCAGAGACCAGTTTTTTCACGAGCGCTGCGTCAAGTCAGTGGGGTTGTCCAAAGATACCATGTCAAGAACCAAGTCCGGTTGCCAGAAGACCCGAGAGATAAGGGGAAGAAGAGCTGTTAGAGTGGGTTGTGTTTAACACTCCTCAGTGCAAGGCCAAGGGTCAACCAATCAGCTGCTGTGCAATGAAATGCAATGACCCTGCTTTGCCTTGGCTTGCCCAGCCTTGCCCTGCTCAGGCTTGCCTCATCTTGACTTGTATTGCCCTGCCTTAATCAGTCTTGCCCTGTCTTGCTCAACTCTGCAATACGATCCCACTCACTTCTGGCTACTGTTTGCGACATCATCATCTCTTTCGGTTGAGCCTTCTTACACTCGACCTACACAACAGACATTGAATACAGGTAAGACAAGGTAAGCACCAAGGTAAGAATGATGATATTATTATTATTATTATTAGTAGTAGTAGTAGTGGTAGTTGTAGTAGTAGTAGTAGTAGTCGTAGTAGTGGTAGCATTTCAGCATTTATTAAGTACCACTATCTAATGACTTGGCCTCCATCAATGATGCTGAGTTGTGTGAAGGACTTGCTCAGGGTACCTACACTGTAACCGTTTCACAGGAGTAGGCACTGTGATCCACATACAAGCCGAGTTCTCTAACCAATCGGCTTCCGTGACCCACATACAAGCCGAGCTCTCTAACCAATCGGCTACCGTGACCCACATACAAGCCGAGCTTTCTGACCAATCGGCTAGCGTGACCCACAAAGAGAAGATGGGCGCTGTGTAAACACTAAGAAAACAAAAGGTCATTTTTGCTTGCCATTTTATTGTTGATTTCATGAAAGTGAATATCGCAGACTTTGTCAACAACATCTTCACTCTCGAACGTCAGAAATGCAAAACCTAAACAAATTCACGTGAAATTCATGAACTACGAGTGTTTCAGTATAACAACATACCCTCCCAAATTTTGAAACCATGCGGGTTTCAGAAATCACGCCCAATAGTCATAAATTCATACCATTTGTCGTCATTTGTCCAAGCCCAATTCCAGACACCCTGGAATTTGGACCGTATTACGATTTTGCTTGAGCATTATTACAGTGGCGCTATAGAAGTTCTAAAATTAGATTTCCTTGTTCAAACATATATGCAAGTATGCATGTATCTAAATATTCATATAGCGCTGTTAAAATACTCTCAAATTCGCTGTATGTTTTAAGCAAATTAAACATCTGCGCCCAGCAAACTAATCAATCTAAATCTAATAAATCTAAACCTAATCAATCTACACCTAATCTTAATCTAAGCAATGAAGCTGTTTATGGACCCGTGAAGGCTAATGCAAACAAGTTCGACTATTGGACCAGTTTTATCAACCAACGGAGTTGCAACAACCAAAGAAAACCTCATATAGCTGTAATTGTAATTAGAAATTTGTACAGCGCCGCTTTAGAAGAAAATAACACTGGCCAACAGAAAAAAATTTTTTTCTTGTTGCCTTCGGTTTTAGACCTGTTCTTGGGGTAATTTTGGGCGCTGATTCAGAAAATGTCATTGGATTGAGTGCATCAGGTCTAGTTTCTGAGATATCGTCGATTTTGTAAAGATAACCCAGTCCACTCTTTAAACGATGTCTTTGGCAAAACTAAAATGTCATAATAAGCTTTATTTATGGCTAATTATAATTCTTGCTGATTCATATAATGCCTACATCCTTATAATGTAAAATCAGCATATCTTGCCGCGTGCTGAGATATTGCTGATTCAACGAAATAACTATTCCGTAGCCTACAGCTTACTCAGCACTAAATTCATGGCCTCATTTAGAATTTATTTGTGCTCATACAGCGTTTCATGGTTTCGAACTATGTAAATAGATTATGCTGAAGTCAGCATTTATAGCCTATATAAACCGCCTCCTGAAAGCTAGAGCAGCCGCAGTCGTATTAGGGCATATTAAGAGTTGGTCGCAAGAACAATCTGTGAATGTGAGCATTAAATAACTACATGTTCTTACTATTTTTTAGGTTAGTCATTTAATTCCTCAGATGCGAACATCCTTAAGGTTATGGCTACTTCCAGACGGAGCTGCATTAACCATCCAGACATATTCTGCTACATTTGTGGGGAATGCAGACTAAAAGCAAACAGGAAACCGATTTCTGAGTTTGTAAAAAGAGCATATGTAGGTTATTTTGGTGTCAAACTTGGAGATCAAGATAAGCAATGGGCTCCTCATACAGTATGCAAAACTTGTATTGAACAATTGCGCCACTGGACAATTGGAAAGAGAAGCTGCCTGAAATTTGGTGTACCGATGGTTTGGAGGGAACAGATAAACCACTTCGACGACTGTTACTTTTGTATGGTTAATATCATAGACATCAATCGAAATAATCGTCACAAGTTGTCTTACCCTGATATACCTTCAGCCAGGAGACCTGTTCCGCATTCGGATATTGTACCAGTTCCACCTTTTCGCGAACTACCTCAGCTCTCAGACGATGACACTTGCATGTCCAATATCGGACAAGATGACGAAAGTGAAGAAAGTGGGGGCAGTGACAGTGATTTCCAATCAACTTCACACAGTGAACGTTTTGACCAAAAAGAGTTGAGTGATCTGATCAGGGACTTAAATCTTTCCAAAGAGTCCTCTGAATTGCTTGCGTCCAGACTAAAGGAAAAGAATGCACTTCAGCCTGGAACGAAAATTACAATTTATAGAAACAGAGAAAAGGATTTGCTGCCATTCTTTACCGAAGACAACAACCTAGTATTCTGTAATGACATCAGCAACTTATTGAAGAAAATTGGTCTGTCGGATTACAGCCCAGATGAGTGGCGTCTTTTTATCGACAGTAGTCTGAAATGTGTGCTTTTAAATAACGGCAACAAATTTGGTTCTATTCCAATCGGTCACTCCACCAGGATGAAAGAAGAGTACAATGCCATCTCTTTAGTACTGGAAAAGATAAAATACAAAGAACATCAATGGGTAATTTGTGTAGACTTGAAGATGGTAAATTTCCTCCTTGGTCAACAAAGTGGCTACACAAAGTATCCCTGCTTTTTGTGCCTTTGGGACAGTAGAGCCAAGCATGAACATTGGACAAGAAAAGATTGGCCTTCGAGGAAAGACATGGTGGTTGGAGCTCAAAATGTAATCAAGGAATCTTTGGTGGCACGAGATAGGATCATACTGCCACCACTACATATAAAGCTAGGCCTGATGAAACAATTTGTCAGGGCTTTGAATAAAGAAGATTCATGCTTCGAATACATAGTACACAAGTTACCAGGAATTACAATGGAAAAATTGAAGGCTGGAATCTTCGATGGTCCACAGATCAGGCAACTTATGAATGACCCACTTTTCATACCATCAATGAATGAAATCGAATCTTGTGCCTGGTCTTCCTTTGTTCTTGTAACTAAAAATTTTCTTGGCAACAAGAAGGCAGACAATTATGCACAACTAGTAGAGGATATGCTTCTTCATTTCAACAAGCTTGTCTGCAACATGAGCATTAAAGTCCATTATCTCCACAGTCACTTAGATCGCTTTCCAGAGAATCTTGGTGACTTCAGCGAAGAGCGAGGTGAAAGATTTCACCAAGACATCAAAACAATGGAAAATCGATATCAAGGAAGATGGGATGCACACATGATGGCAGACTATTGCTGGAATATTATGCGCGATTGTTCCGGCAGATGCCACACTCGGAAATCGTACAAAAGGAGCTTCTTCGGTGTCGAATGACTTGAAATTTTTATAACAAACTTGTTCTGTTTGGTATCATATAAGTACAGTTTCATGTACTACCATTTTCTTTTAAGTATTTGTATTATTATGTTTATTTAGTGTATCACATAATAAATTGAGCACTACATAATTATAGCTATAGCCTTATGTTTTATGGGCGAGCAGAGGCAAGGACTGGTATATGGCATAATGTTCTATATCTCGAAAACTAGACCTGCTGGGAGAAAACTGGTGCCTTTTCTGGAATCAGCAGGTCAAATATACCCAGAAACAGTTCTAACATTTGAGGCAACAAATTATGTGTTGGCCAGTGTAATCGGAGGGATTCACATAAAACCAGAAAAACAGCAATACCAAGAGTTAACAAAATCAGGCAAAACAAGTTCGGAGAAACTGCATCCCATGTCAACAAACGTAAAGAAACGCAGGTAAGCCCAAAAACTCGGTCAGATCAATAACTAGGTCAGTTCAACGACGAGGTAATATCAAAAATAAGGTCGCTAACCGAATATTAATTAAGAGCAATTTCCGGTGTAAGAGGAGAATGGAAAGAATTATGAAAGTAAAGAAGAGTTTGAAAGAGTATGAAGGAAAGGATTATTACGGGGACTATGAGACAGAAGAGGCGCAGGAAGAGAGACAGAGACAGACAGATAGACAGACAGACAGACAGAGGATGAAGATGAAAAATACAAGGTCAAACAGGAGGATGAAGAGGAAGAGGAAAAAGATGAGACGGATGCGGAGGAAGAAGAGGAAGAGCAGGAGTAGGAGGAAGAAGAGGAAGAGGAGGAGAAGTAGGAGAACAAGGAGGAGGAGGAAGAAGAGATTGAGGCGCCTGAATGTCGAGTCAACGCGCCAAGATGAACCAGATGAAACGAATTGATATTATTCAATTTGAAGGTGCCTTTCACGCCGTTGATAACAGCGCGAAATAGGAAGACCGGAAGAACGGACAAACGAACGGACAAACGGACAAACAAACGGACGGACGGACGGACAGCCCAGTAGGACTGCCGGTCTGTCGGTCGAAAGGGCATGCATCGGTATCGAACCGATTCGCTTTCACGCAACCCAGTTCCCGGAATTATTACTCCGCCGCTATTTCGAGTGACAACTTCTCGCTAATACGGAGCGACAGACCGGACTATGTGTACAGGGCGGCGGAAAATCGCACCGGGCCGAGACAGAACGGCTTACCGGTAACTTGCACGCGGGGAAATAATGTCTGACGACAACAGACCTTGTGGAGTGAAGAGAAATGTAATGGGAGAAACTGGACTGCCAGCAAAGCACGTTGGTGTAGACTCTAGACATCGGGACGGGATAAAAAAGTAATAATAACAAGTTTTAAAAATCTAATCGTACTCCACCCTGTGCGATTTTGATTCATCCATATATCGGCAGCACCAATGCACACGCACGCACACATACACGCACAGACACAAACACACACACAAACACACACAAACACACACCCTCTGAAATCCGGAGCAGACAGACTGACTGACACAGGAATTTTTGTATTTAATCGATTCCCATTACGCACAAGATGTGCCGAGATAAACACGCCAGACAGACAGACAGACGACAGACAGACAGACAGACAGACAGACAGACAGACAGACAGATGCAGGACACAGAAAAATGACAAACAGATACAGATAGTTATAGGAGAGTGAAGGACAGGAAAAGCTGAGAAGGAATGATTGTTTAGGGTAAAAAAGGGTAGAATAGGGTAGAGCAGAAGAGGAGACGAAAGAAGAAGAGAGAATAGGATGGGATGGGAGAGGAGCGGAGCGGAGAGGAAAGGAGAGGAGAGGAGAGGAGAGGAGAGGAGCGGAGAGGAGCGGAGAGGAGCGGAGAGGAGCGGAGAGGAGCGGAGAGGAGCGGAGAGGAGCGGAGAGGAGCGGAGAGGAGAGGAGAGGAGAGGAGCGGAGAGGAGCGGAGAGGAGCGGAGAGGAGCGGAGAGGAGCGGAGAGGAGCGGAGAGGAGCGGAGAGGAGCGGAGCGGAGAGGAGAGGAGAGGAGAGGAGAGGAGAGGAGAGGAGAGGAGAGGAGAGGAGAGGAGAGGAGAGGAGAGGAGAGGAGAGGAGAGGAGAGGAGATAGGAGTTTACAGGAGTGCAGCAGAGCAGAGGAGAGCAGAGGAGAGCAAAGGAGAGTGGGGAGAAGTGGAGAGGAGATCAGTGGCCGGTAGCGGGAAGCAGAGAACAAAGGATTGAAGAGAAGAGCGGAAGGACAGGAGTGGAGAGGAGACACAGGACATGCAGAGGAGGCCGTTCCCTGAATATTGATCAGGATCCACTGGTCAAAATGGACAGCACTGAGCGGATGCAGACGTCCAGCGCATGACATCAACACAACAACCGTACGTCATCACAGTTGGTCATCATCAACGACCACTTCATCATCATCATCGTCGTCATCATCATCAACATCATCATCACCACCACCACCATCATCATCATTATCATCATCAATGTCGCCGTTCTTCATCATCATCATCATCGATGTCGCCATTCATCATCATCATCTTCTTCTTCTTCTTCTTCTTCATCTTTATCATCTTCATCATCATCGATGTCGCCATTCATCATCATCATCATCATCATCAATGTCGCCGTTCATCATCATCATCATCGATGTTGTCATTCATCATCATCATCTTCTTCTTCTTCTTCATCTTTATCATCTTCATCGTCATCAATGTCGCCATTCATCATCATCATCGTCGCCGCCGTCGTCATCACAATTACTGGCACGCTCTAATACTAGCACAAAGCTATTGCATGACATCAATCGATGACGCTGATCAGTTAAGAACTCGTTCGAGGTCTGTACTTGACAGAGGATGATCGATCGAACCAGAGTAAGAATAAAGGCACTGAATCCTCTGCTTCGTAAGGTAAGGTAACTTTGAGTAAGAGAGTGGCAAGGCAAGAGATGGGATTGGAGGGCAAGGTTAGGCAAGGCAAGGCAAGGGGGTTGATAGGTAAGGAGAGGGAAGGCAAGGGATTGGAAGGCAAGGCAAAGCAAAGAATGAGAAGGCAACGCTAGGCAAGTGGGGTTGATAGACAAGGCAAGGATGGAAAGGCAAGGTTAGGCAAGGCAAGGGGGTTGATAGGTAAGGATAGGCAAGGCAAGGGATTGGAAGGCAAGGCAAGGATGGAAAGGCAAGGCAAAGCAAGGAATGAGAAGGCAAGGCTAGGCAAGTGGGATTTATAGGTAAAGATAGGCAAGGCAAGGATGGAAAGGCAAGGTTAGACAAGGCAAGGGGCGGTTGATAGGTAAGGATAGGCAAGGCAAGGGATTGGAAGGCAAGGCAAGGATGGAAAGGCACGGCAAGGTTAGGCAAGGCAAGGGGAGGGAGGGATAAGCAAGGGAGGGAAGGCAAGGCAAGGGATGGAAAGGCAAGGCAAGGGATGGTAATGCAAGGCAAGGCAAGGTTAGGCAAGGCAAGGCAAAGAAAGGGATGGAAAGGCAAGGGAAAGCAAGGGATGGGAAGGCAATTCAAGGCAAGGCAAGGCAGTTGAAAGGCAAAGGTAGGCAAGCAGGGCAACGGAATTCAAGAGATGGGAAGGTATGGCAAGGCAAGTCAAGGGCTGGGATGGCAATGCATTGCCTGGCAAACGCACCACACTTGTACCCCAGAATAACAGAAGAGCATAACTATTTAACCCAGCTACATTCGTCTAAAGAAGACGATTGTATACACATATAAACACACACACACACCACATATATATATATATTATATACATATATATATATATTTATATAAATGCACACATAGACATATAACTGCATCTGGGAACTTCCTACGCGCGGACACACAGAAGGTTGGTAACCGCTGGTCACAGCACACACAAGGAGATCAATTCACGACACCGGCACGCATTCCATCAATATATATATATATATATATACATAGATATATCGATATAATATATATATATTCCATCAATATATATATATGCATATGTATATATCGATATTATATATACCATCTATATTACACATTAACAAAATTAATATACATATATACATAGCATGGGTATATATAAACATACGTATGTCATCCAATCCATATATATATATGTATATGTATATATATATATATGGAAGATTTCTGGCCGAGAGAGGAGACTATATACGCGTGTTTTAATGTAAATACATCTTTACGGCGCTAAGTCCACCAGTTTTATTGACCGAAGAAGGCGAACCGCATTACGCCGCCGAAGCATTCGATCGCTCCGCTCTGCGAAGAAGTGCAGACTGCGCAGGCGCAGGAATCAATAACGAGAAGGGGTGTCACTTCCTTCTCCCATTCCTTTCCTATCCTATCCTGTCCTATCCCCCGGGACGCAGGACGAGGTTGATTCGTGGATTTCTGTATCAGTAGTTCTGAACGAGAAACTCGGCGTAATCACAGGAGTAAATCGTCAACCGTGTATTGTAACTCTGAACTATATTTATATTGCACTTTGTCAGAAGGTTCACGTTGCTGACCGTTGCACATCTGTGCAACGAGTTTGGTATTCGTTACTAACTTAAAGAATGGCATGGTAGCTGATTGGTTCGAGCAGTCGGCTTTTATGCGGGTCACGATAGCCGATTGGTTAGAACACTCGGCTTTGTATGTGGGTCACGGTAGGCGATTGGTTAGAGCGCTTGGCCTGTAAGTGGGTCACGGTAACCGATTGGTTAGAGCGCTTGGCAGGTATGCAGGTCACGATAGCCGATTGGTTACAGCTCTATGCTTGTAGCGGAGTACAGATTCGAGCCTACTCCCTAATAGGATATGCCGTTTCATGTCGATATACTATTGCAAAGAAGTGCACACACGAGGATATGCTTTTTGGCGTCTATTTTAACTTATTAGGAAGTACTACGTTGGTGCGGTTACGCCGTTTCGCGTCCAACTGATATTCCACAGACGTCCGTGGGCATCGTTTCCCGTTCGAAGGCAACGTCGGCCGAGATTACCGGACGTTATTTGGTGCAAGATGTCGCTACGATAAGCGGACGCCGGAGCATCGACAAACAAAGAAACGAGGTCGACAAAGAGAGGAGGGATGAAGGGGAGGGTCGTGGGCGGAGCAGACGACACCAGAACAAAGCAGACGATTACGCGTCCGTGGCACAAAAGTTTGCGACGCGGTTTCGCGTTCGATCGGTTTTCCTTTTACTTGCTGTTACACAGAAGTCCACGGATGCCTCGCTTAATTTTGAGTGCACAGAACAGTCTAAGAAGTCCGCAAATGAGCGCCACGGTGTTGCTCGTCTGTATGCTGCTACTGAGAATTCCACGGAATTCCGATTTTACTCACGACGATACAGAAGTCCGTGTAACTGCGTACAACGAGTTTCACGTCCATTTGCTAATGGAGTAGAAGTCCATGGTTACCCAAGAAATCCGTCAATGGGAAAAGCAAAGGAATGAGAGAAGCGAAATACATTGCATTTCCTACTTTTTATACGCATTCATATTGCAGTCTTATGCATACAGTAATCTAATCTAATCTAATCTAATCTCCTCCTTCTTCTTCTCCACCTTTTTCTTCATCTTCTTTTCCTTTTCCACTTCCTCCTCCTCCTCTTCCTCCGCCACCTTCTTATTCCTCTTCCTCTCCCTCTCCCTCTGTTTCTTCTTTTTCTTCCAAACTCCGTTGCTAGTTTGGCTCAGGGCATACCTCACCATCCTCCACGAATCCTTGACAATAACATAACATTCTTCTTCCTCGTGGTCTTCCTTTTCGTGTTTCTTCTTCCTCCCCTCTCTCCCCTCTGCCTACCTCCTCTCCTCTTTTTTCTGCTTCTTCTTCTCATTCAACTCCTCCTCCTCCTCTTTCATCTCCCTTTCCCTGCCCTGCCCTCCTTCTACCCCTACCCTTTTCTCTTACTCCTCCTCATCTTCCTCTCCCTACCCCGTCCCCTTCCTCCTTATTCTTCTCTTCTCCTCCCCTCCTCCTCCTTCTCTTCTCCTTCCCTCCTTCTCCTCCTTATTCTCCTTCTCCACCTCCTTCTTCGTCTCCTTCGCCTCCTCCTCCTTCCTCTTCTTCTCCTCCTTCTCCTTCTCCTCCTCCTCCTTCTCCATCTCCTCCATCCCATTCTCCTCCTTCTGCTTCTCCTCCTCTTCCTCCTCCCGCTTCTTCTTCTTATTTTTGTTCTTCAGTGTTCTGCCTTAGACAGGTCCAGGAATCCAGCGACGTCATTCTCCTCTGTTCTACGCCATTTCTTTAACATCCTCGTAGCCACACCAACTTCCCTTATCCATCATCCAGTCCAACAGCTTATTTCTTGTCCTTCCAACGGCGTCCTATCCTTCAATTCTTCCCCAAGCTCTGTTCTCCGGAGCGAATTCTCACACAGTTATGCCACCGATTCATTTTCTTGTCTCCTCTGTATTGTATTCACTAGAGAATCCTATTTTCTTCTCCTGGGTCAAATGCTGCACCTCCTCCTTTGTTTACGACCTTTATTCCAGCTGTTTATTCCAGCGGACTTTTTCAAACGTTTCCAAGTTCTCAAAGTCTGCTACTGGTGACGTTTCTAGCCGGATAGGTGAGACACGGTGGTCTATCGGTAACGCGTTTGGTCAGTGATCGTGCGGTTGCGGGTTCGACTCCGTGTAACGACCCTAGGGAAGTTGTTTGCGTACACTGTGCCTCTGTCACCAAGTCGTGGAATTTGGTACTGGCGTAAGCTGGGAAGGAAATGAGCGCCTCCTCTACGTCTCGCTTGTGGGATATGGGATACTTTACTTTACATAAGCTGGGAAGTAAACGGCAAGTCCTGCGATGCACTGGCCCCGTGTCCAGGACCTTGGGATTCGTCCATTGCCAGCTCAAGGGCCTCCTCCTCCTTCTCCTCTTCTTCCTCCTCCTCCTCCTTGCATCCTTATCCCATCCTCTTCCTCGTTCTCTTCATTCTTCTGCTTCCATCCTCTTCCTTCTCCTCCCTTCCTTTGATCCTCATCCTCAACTTCCTTCTTCCTCCATCCGCATCCCATCCTCATCTGTCCGAATGACGACTTCCAGTGGACACCGTCTCCATGGCAACGTCCCGGCAACGGAATAGCCAAATTAATGGCAATGATAGATGGCAGCACCGATTCAACGTCGCCTGATAACAACCCCGGGTTCTCTTTTTATCGCGCCATAACAGGACACAGACACACAGACAGACACACAGACAGACACACAGACAGACACACAGACAGACACACAGACAGGCAGACACACACAGCCACACCGACACACACACACAGACACGCAGACACACAAAGACACAGACTGACAGACAGACAAAACAGACAGACACACAAAAACAGATAGACACACAGACACTTACAGAGACATAGATAGATACACAGGCAGATAGAAAGACACACACATACACAGACATATATATATATAGACAGACAAATAAATACAGACACTTAGCTAAATATAGACTAACCAATACATAGATAGACGACAGGCAGGCAGGCAGACAGACACAGACAGACAGACAGACAGACATAGACAGACAGACAGAAAGCACATTCTGCAATAGTTATCGACTGATTGGACAACATGGACAACGTAGACAACAAACACAACATGTACAACGCAGAAAACGTGTACAACACGAACAACATCAACATCAAGAACAACGTGGACAACAATTTTTGCATTCCTTATTGAAAACCCGCGCATTCCACGCCGGGATTCGACCCCCGGGGTCAGAGAGGTCAATGGCCACATCTACCAGTGAACGACAAGACGACGTCACGCGTGTAGATACGCTAACCAGCTGGAAGCGGAATTAATCGCCGTAAAAAAACAGCCCAAAAACAGCCCAAATATTAATCATCGCCAAATCTGCGTGCGGCCATATTAATTACTGACAATTTAAGCCTCATTTGGAGATATTAATGACATAAAGGAGATCAGTGTAAAGGCACGAAAGCCTACGGAAAATCCCGAGACGCAACCGGGCCCTTTGGACGCACCGTAGATAGCGACGGCGCTACGGCCGACGGATGAGCCAAAGGGCTCATACTCAAAATTCGATCAATCATCCGGGTTCTGAACGAGAGATTATAAATGTCAACCGGAGTTCTGAGGAGATGGAGGTGAATTGGGAAGAGGAAGAGAAAGAGGATGGACAAGAAAGAAGTGGACAAGGAAGAAGAGGATGGAAAAGGGGGAAGTGGACAGACACAGACAGACATTTAGACAAACAGACTGACAGATACACAGACAGACAGATACATAGACAGACAGAGAGACAGACAGACAGACAGACAGGCAGGCAGAAGGATGATAGAGGAGAACGAAGTAGAAGCAGAGGACAGCAGAGAACAGGAAATTAAGTAGTAAGTAAGCAAGTAGGCTTATGCGGCATCGTGGTCTATCGGTAACGCGTTTGGTCAATGATCATGCGGTTGCGGGTTCGACTCCGTGTAACAACCCTGGGCAAGTTATTTGCGCACACCGTTCCTCTGTCACCAAGCAGCAGAATTTGATACCGGCGTAAGCGGGGAAGTAAACGGCAAGTCCTGCGATGCACTGGCCCCGTCGTGTTCAGGACCTTGGGATTCGTCCATTGCCGGCTCAAGGGCCAAGAAAGGAGATGAGGGCCT